>CM041732.1:13529969-13717469 GCA_023373845.1 Nibea coibor | reverse complement strand
CCCTGCTTAGCTTCCGAGATCAGACGAGATCGGGCGTATTCAGGGTGGTATGGCCGTAAGCCACCTGAAAGATCAGAAATACCTTATTTATGCATTTCAGTAATGAACAGAATGGCCATTTAAGGAAATGATATTTCTGACCTTCCAAGATGTGAAAAAGCTTACAGCACCTGGTATTCCCAGGCGGTCACCCATCCAAGTACTAACCAGGCCTGACCCTGCTTAGCTTCCGAGATCAGACGAGATCGGGCGTATTCAGGGTGGTATGGCCGTAAGCCATTTGAGAGGTCAGAAAAACTGTACATATGCATTTCACTTATGAACAGAATGACCATTTAAGGAAATGATATTTCTGACCTTCCAAGATGTGAAAAAGCTTACAGCACCTGGTATTCCCAGGCGGTCACCCATCCAAGTACTAACCAGGCCTGACCCTGCTTAGCTTCCGAGATCAGACGAGATCGGGCGTATTCAGGGTGGTATGGCCGTAAGCCACCTGAAAGATCAGAAATACCTTATTTATGCATTTCAGTAATGACCAGAATGGACATTTAAGAAAATTGCATTTCTTACCTTCCAAGATGTGAAAAAGCTTACAGCACCTGGTATTCCCAGGCGGTCACCCATCCAAGTACTAACCAGGCCTGACCCTGCTTAGCTTCCGAGATCAGACGAGATCGGGCGTATTCAGGGTGGTATGGCCGTAAGCCGTTTGAGAGGTCAGAAAAACTGTACATATGCATTTCACTAATGAACAGAATGGCCATTTAAGGAAATGATATTTCTTACGCTCCAAGATGTGAAAAAGCTTACAGCACCTGGTATTCCCAGGCGGTCACCCATCCAAGTACTAACCAGGCCTGACCCTGCTTAGCTTCCGAGATCAGACGAGATCGGGCGTATTCAGGGTGGTATGGCCGTAAGCCACCTGAAAGATCAGAAATACCTTATTTATGCATTTCAGTAATGACCAGAATGGACATTTAAGAAAATTGCATTTCTTGCCTTCCAAGATGTGAAAAAGCTTACAGCACCTGGTATTCCCAGGCGGTCACCCATCCAAGTACTAACCAGGCCTGACCCTGCTTAGCTTCCGAGATCAGACGAGATCGGGCGTATTCAGGGTGGTATGGCCGTAAGCCATTTGAGAGGTCAGAAAAACTGTACATATGCATTTCACTAATGAACAGAATGGCCATTTAAGGAAATGATATTTCTTACCTTCCAAGATGTGAAAAAGCTTACAGCACCTGGTATTCCCAGGCGGTCACCCATCCAAGTACTAACCAGGCCTGACCCTGCTTAGCTTCCGAGATCAGACGAGATCGGGCGTATTCAGGGTGGTATGGCCGTAAGCCATTTGAGAGGTCAGAAAAACTGTACATATGCATTTCACTAATGAACAGAATGGCCATTAAAGGAAATTATATTTCTTACCTTCCAAGATGTGAAAAAGCTTACAGCACCTGGTATTCCCAGGCGGTCACCCATCCAAGTACTAACCAGGCCTGACCCTGCTTAGCTTCCGAGATCAGACGAGATCGGGCGTATTCAGGGTGGTATGGCCGTAAGCCACCTGAAAGATCAGAAATACCTTATTTATGCATTTCAGTAATGACCAGAATGGACATTTAAGAAAATTGCATTTCTTGCCTTCCAAGATGTGAAAAAGCTTACAGCACCTGGTATTCCCAGGCGGTCACCCATCCAAGTACTAACCAGGCCTGACCCTGCTTAGCTTCCGAGATCAGACGAGATCAGGCGTATTCAGGGTGGTATGGCCGTAAGCCACCTGAAAGATCAGAAATACCTTATTTATGCATTTCAGTAATGAACAGAATGGCCATTTAAGGAAATGATATTTCTGACCTTCCAAGATGTGAAAAAGCTTACAGCACCTGGTATTCCCAGGCGGTCACCCATCCAAGTACTAACCAGGCCTGACCCTGCTTAGCTTCCGAGATCAGACGAGATCGGGCGTATTCAGGGTGGTATGGCCGTAAGCCATTTGAGAGGTCAGAAAAACTGTACATATGCATTTCACTTATGAACAGAATGGCCATTTAAGGAAATGATATTTCTGACCTTCCAAGATGTGAAAAAGCTTACAGCACCTGGTATTCCCAGGCGGTCACCCATCCAAGTACTAACCAGGCCTGACCCTGCTTAGCTTCCGAGATCAGACGAGATCGGGCGTATTCAGGGTGGTATGGCCGTAAGCCACCTGAAAGATCAGAAATACCTTATTTATGCATTTCAGTAATGACCAGAATGGACATTTAAGAAAATTGCATTTCTTACCTTCCAAGATGTGAAAAAGCTTACAGCACCTGGTATTCCCAGGCGGTCACCCATCCAAGTACTAACCAGGCCTGACCCTGCTTAGCTTCCGAGATCAGACGAGATCGGGCGTATTCAGGGTGGTATGGCCGTAAGCGACCTGCAGGATCAGAAATACCTTATTTATGCATTTCAGTAATGACCAGACGGACATTCAAGAAAATTGCATTTCTTACCTTCCAAGATGTGAAAAAGCTTACAGCACTTGGTATTCCCAGGCGGTCACCCATCCAAGTACTAACCAGGCCTGGCCCTGCTTAGCTTCCGAGATCAGACGAGATTGGGCGTATTCAGGGTGGTATGGCCGTAAGCCACCTGAAAGATCAGAAATACCTTATTTATGCATTTCACTAATGAACAGAATGGCCATTAAAGGAAATGATATTTCTTACCTTCCAAGATGTGAAAAAGCTTACAGCACCTGGTATTCCCAGGCGGTCACCCATCCAAGTACTAACCAGGCCTGACCCTGCTTAGCTTCCGAGATCAGACGAGATCGGGCGTATTCAGGGTGGTATGGCCGTAAGCCGTTTGAGAGGTCAGAAAAACTGTACATATGCATTTCACTAATGAACAGAATGGCCATTTAAGGAAATGATATTTCTGACCTTCCAAGATGTGAAAAAGCTTACAGCACCTGGTATTCCCAGGCGGTCACCCATCCAAGTACTAACCAGGCCTGACCCTGCTTAGCTTCCGAGATCAGACGAGATCGGGCGTATTCAGGGTGGTATGGCCGTAAGGCGCTTGAGAGGGCAGAAAAAACGTATATATGCATTTCACTAATGAACAGAATGGCCATTTAAGGAAATGATATTTCTCACCTTCCAAGATGTGAAAAAGCTTACAGCACCTGGTATTCCCAGGCGGTCACCCATCCAAGTACTAACCAGGCCTGACCCTGCTTAGCTTCCGAGATCAGACGAGATCGGGCGTATTCAGGGTGGTATGGCCGTAAGCCACCTGAAAGATCAGAAATACCTTATTTATGCATTTCAGTAATGACCAGAATGGACATTTAAGAAAATTGCATTTCTTGCCTTCCAAGATGTGAAAAAGCTTACAGCACGTGGTATTCCCAGGCGGTCACCCATCCAAGTACTAACCAGGCCTGACCCTGCTTAGCTTCCGAGATCAGACGAGATCGGGCGTATTCAGGGTGGTATGGCCGTAAGCCATTTGAGAGGTCAGAAAAACTGTACATATGCATTTCACTAATGAACAGAATGGCCATTTAAGGAAATTATATTTCTTACCTTCCAAGATGTGAAAGACCTTACAGCACCTGGTATTCCCAGGCGGTCACCCATCCAAGTACTAACCAGGCCTGACCCTGCTTAGCTTGCGAGAGCAGACGAGATCGGGTGTATTCAGGGTGGTATGGCCGTAAGCGACCTGCAGGATCAGAAATACCTTATTTATGCATTTCAGTAATGACCAGACGGACATTCAAGAAAATTGCATTTCGGGCGTATTCAGGGTGGTATGGCCGTAAGCCGCTTGAGAGGGCAGAAAAACTGTATACATGCATTTCATTGAAGACCAGAGTGTGTATTTAAGAAAATTGCACTTCTTACCTTCCAAGACGTGAAAAAGCTTACAGCACCTGGTATTCCCAGGCGGTCACCCATCCAAGTACTAACCAGGCCTGACCCTGCTTAGCTTCCGAGATCAGACGAGATCGGGCGTATTCAGGGTGGTATGGCCGTAAGCCATTTGAGAGGTCAGAAAAACTGTACATATGCATTTCACTAATGAACAGAATGGCCATTTAAGGAAATGATATTTCTGACTTTCCAAGATGTGAAAAAGCTTACAGCACCTGGTATTCCCAGGCGGTCACCCATCCAAGTACTAACCAGGCCTGACCCTGCTTAGCTTCCGAGATCAGACGAGATCGGGCGTATTCAGGGTGGTATGGCCGTAAGCCACCTGAAAGATCAGAAATACCTTATTTATGCATTTCAGTAATGAACAGAATGGCCATTTAAGGAAATGATATTTCTGACCTTCCAAGATGTGAAAAAGCTTACAGCACCTGGTATTCCCAGGCGGTCACCCATCCAAGTACTAACCAGGCCTGACCCTGCTTAGCTTCCGAGATCAGACGAGATCGGGCGTATTCAGGGTGGTATGGCCGTAAGCCGTTTGAGAGGTCAGAAAAACTGTACATATGCATTTCACTAATGAACAGAATGGCCATTTAAGGAAATGATATTTCTGACCTTCCAAGATGTGAAAAAGCTTACAGCACCTGGTATTCCCAGGCGGTCACCCATCCAAGTACTAACCAGGCCTGACCCTGCTTAGCTTCCGAGATCAGACGAGATCGGGCGTATTCAGGGTGGTATGGCCATAAGCGACCTGCAGGATCAGAAATACCTTATTTATGCATTTCAGTAATAACCAGACGGACATTCAAGAAAATTGCATTTCTTGCCTTCCAAGATGTGAAAAAGCTTACAGCACCTGGCATTCCCAGGCGGTCACCCATCCAAGTACTAACAGGGCCTGACCCTGCTTAGCTTCCGAGATCAGACGAGATCGGGCGTATTCAGGGTGGTATGGCCGTAAGCCACCTGAAAGATCAGAAATACCTTATTTATGCATTTCAGTAATGACCAGAACGGACATTTAAGAAAATTGCATTTCTTGCCTTCCAAGATGTGAAAAAGCTTACAGCACCTGGTATTCCCAGGCGGTCACCCATCCAAGTACTAACCAGGCCTGACCCTGCTTAGCTTCCGAGATCAGACGAGATCGGGCGTATTCAGGGTGGTATGGCCGTAAGCCACCTGAAAGATCAGAAATACCTTATTTATGCATTTCAGTAATGAACAGAATGGCCATTTAAGGAAATGATATTTCTGACCTTCCAAGATGTGAAAAAGCTTACAGCACCTGGTATTCCCAGGCGGTCACCCATCCAAGTACTAACCAGGCCTGACCCTGCTTAGCTTCCGAGATCAGACGAGATCGGGCGTATTCAGGGTGGTATGGCCGTAAGCCGTTTGAGAGGTCAGAAAAACTGTACATATGCATTTCACTAATGAACAGAATGGCCATTTAAGGAAATGATATTTCTGACCTTCCAAGATGTGAAAAAGCTTACAGCACCTGGTATTCCCAGGCGGTCACCCATCCAAGTACTAACCAGGCCTGACCCTGCTTAGCTTCCGAGATCAGACGAGATCGGGCGTATTCAGGGTGGTATGGCCGTAAGGCGCTTGAGAGGGCAGAAAAAACGTATATATGCATTTCACTAATGAACAGAATGGCCATTTAAGGAAATGATATTTCTCACATTCCAAGATGTGAAAAAGCTTACAGCACCTGGTATTCCCAGGCGGTCACCCATCCAAGTACTAACCAGGCCTGACCCTGCTTAGCTTCCGAGATCAGACGAGATCGGGCGTATTCAGGGTGGTATGGCCGTAAGCCACCTGAAAGATCAGAAATACCTTATGTATGCATTTCAGTAATGACCAGAATGGACATTTAAGAAAATTGCATTTCTTGCCTTCCAAGATGTGAAAAAGCTTACAGCACCTGGTATTCCCAGGCGGTCACCCATCCAAGTACTAACCAGGCCTGACCCTGCTTAGCTTCCGAGATCAGACGAGATCGGGCGTATTCAGGGTGGTATGGCCGTAAGCCATTTGAGAGGTCAGAAAAACTGTACATATGCATTTCACTAATGAACAGAATGGCCATTTAAGGAAATTATATTTCTTACCTTCCAAGATGTGAAAAACCTTACAACACCTGGTATTCCCAGGCGGTCACCCATCCAAGTACTAACCAGGCCTGACCCTGCTTAGCTTGCGAGAGCAGACGAGATCGGGTGTATTCAGGGTGGTATGGCCGTAAGCGACCTGCAGGATCAGAAATACCTTATTTATGCATTTCAGTAATGACCAGACGGACATTCAAGAAAATTGCATTTCGGGCGTATTCAGGGTGGTATGGCCGTAAGCCGCTTGAGAGGGCAGAAAAACTGTATATATGCATTTCATTGAAGACCAGAGTGTGTATTTAAGAAAATTGCACTTCTTACCTTCCAAGACGTGAAAAAGCTTACAGCACCTGGTATTCCCAGGCGGTCACCCATCCAAGTACTAACCAGGCCTGACCCTGCTTAGCTTCCGAGATCAGACGAGATCGGGCGTATTCAGGGTGGTATGGCCGTAAGCCATTTGAGAGGTCAGAAAAACTGTACATATGCATTTCACTAATGAACAGAATGGCCATTTAAGGAAATGATATTTCTGACTTTCCAAGATGTGAAAAAGCTTACAGCACCTGGTATTCCCAGGCGGTCACCCATCCAAGAACTAACCAGGCCTGACCCTGCTTAGCTTCCGAGATCAGACGAGATCGGGCGTATTCAGGGTGGTATGGCCGTAAGCCACCTGAAAGATCAGAAATACCTTATTTATGCATTTCAGTAATGAACAGAATGGCCATTTAAGGAAATGATATTTCTGACCTTCCAAGATGTGAAAAAGCTTACAGCACCTGGTATTCCCAGGCGGTCACCCATCCAAGTACTAACCAGGCCTGACCCTGCTTAGCTTCCGAGATCAGACGAGATCGGGCGTATTCAGGGTGGTATGGCCGTAAGCCGTTTGAGAGGTCAGAAAAACTGTACATATGCATTTCACTAATGAACAGAATGGCCATTTAAGGAAATGATATTTCTGACCTTCCAAGATGTGAAAAAGCTTACAGCACCTGGTATTCCCAGGCGGTCACCCATCCAAGTACTAACCAGGCCTGACCCTGCTTAGCTTCCGAGATCAGACGAGATCGGGCGTATTCAGGGTGGTATGGCCGTAAGCCACCTGAAAGATCAGAAATACCTTATTTATGCATTTCAGTAATGACCAGAATGGACATTTAAGAAAATTGCATTTCTTGCCTTCCAAGATGTGAAAAAAGCTTACAGCACCTGGTATTCCCAGGCGGTCACCCATCCAAGTACTAACCAGGCCTGACCCTGCTTAGCTTGCGAGATCAGACGAGATCGGGCGTATTCAGGGTGGTATGGCCGTAAGCGACCTGCAGCATCAGAAATACCTTATTTATGCATTTCAGTAATGACCAGACGGACATTCAAGAAAATTGCATTTCTTGCCTTCCAAGATGTGAAAAAGCTTACAGCACCTGGCATTCCCAGGCGGTCACCCATCCAAGTACTAACAGGGCCTGACCCTGCTTAGCTTCCGAGATCAGACGAGATCGGGCGTATTCAGGGTGGTATGGCCGTAAGCCACCTGAAAGATCAGAAATACCTTATTTATGCATTTCAGTAATGACCAGAATGGACATTTAAGAAAATTGCATTTCTTGCCTTCCAAGATGTGAAAAAAGCTTACAGCACCTGGTATTCCCAGGCGGTCACCCATCCAAGTACTAACCAGGCCTGACCCTGCTTAGCTTCCGAGATCAGACGAGATCGGGCGTATTCAGGGTGGTATGGCCGTAAGCCGTTTGAGAGGTCAGAAAAACTGTACATATGCATTTCACTAATGAACAGAATGGCCATTTAAGGAAATGATATTTCTTACCTTCCAAGATGTGAAAAAGCTTACAGCACCTGGTATTCCCAGGCGGTCACCCATCCAAGTACTAACCAGGCCTGACCCTGCTTAGCTTCCGAGATCAGACGAGATCGGGCGTATTCATGGCCGTATGCCGTTTGAGAGGTCAAAAATACTGTACATATGCATTTCAGTAATGACCAACATGGGCGTTCAAGGAAATGACATTTCTTACCTTCCAAGATGTGAAACAGCTTACAGCACTGGTATTCCCAGGCGGTCACCCATCCAAGTACTAACCAGGCCTGACCCTGCTTAGCTTCCAAGATCAGACGAGATCGGGCGTATTCAGGGTGTTATGGCCGTAAGCCGCTTGAGAGGGCAGAAAAACCGTATATATGCATTTCAGTAAAAGCCAGCGTGTGTATTTAAGAAAATGACATTTCTTACCTTCCAAGATGTGAAAAAGCTTACACCACGTGGTACTCCCAGGCGGTCACCCATCCAAGTACTAACCAGGCCTGACCCTGCTTAGCTTCCGAGATCAGACAAGATCGAGCGTATTCAGGGTGGTATGGCCGTAAGCCATTTGAGAGGTCAGAAATACTGTACATAAGCATTTCAGTAATGACCAGCATGGGTATTTAAGAAAATTACATTTTCTTTTATGTCATTTTTATGTCATGTGATTGTTAATACAGGGTTTGAAGTTGTGGCCTTGATGTTGTAGCTTTGATGTTGTGGCTTTGATGTTGTGGATTTTCATTTGTGGCTTTTAAGTTGTGGCTTTGATGTTGTGGCTTTGAAGTTGTGGCTTTGATGTTGTGGCTTTTAAGTTATGGCTTTGATGTTGTAGATTTTCATTTGTGGCTTTTAGGTTGTTGTTTTGATGTTGTGGCTTTTAAGTTGTGGCCTCGATGTTGTAGGTTTGATGTTGTGGCTTTGATGTTGTGGCTTTGAAGTTGTGGCTTTGATGTTGTGGCCTTGATGTTGTGGGTTTGAAGTTGTGGCTTTGAAGTTGTGGCTTTGAGGTTGTAGCTTTGATGTTGTGGCTTTGATGTTGTGGCTTTTAAGTTGTGGCCTCGATGTTGTGGTTTTGATGTTATGGCTTTGATGTTGTGGCTTTTAAGTTGTGGCCTCGATGTTGTAGGTTTGATGTTGTGGCTTTGATGTTGTGGCTTTGAAGTTGTGGCTTTGATGTTGTGGCCTTGATGTTGTGGCTTTGAAGTTGTGGCTTTGAAGTTGTGGCTTTGAGGTTGTGGCTTTGATGTTGTGGATTTGATGTTGTGGCTTTTAAGTTGTGGCTTTGATGAGAAAAGAAAAATTAGAAGGTCTAAACACCATGCTCAATCGGTTTCATACACATGAAACTACAACACCCGCAAAGTGTGGATGTGGTAGATGAAATTGATGAAGATTTCAAACCATTCGTTACTCAACGTTCTGTTTCTCTTGAGGGTGTGGATGAGTCCCTCACTATTCTGCGAGATACCGGTGCAAAACAGTCACAGGTGTTCTCCCTTTTTCAGCTCAGTCTTACTGTGGTTCCAACATTATAGTATGGGGGATTAAGCTAAGTGCTGTACTTGCCCCATTGCATTTCATTCAGTTAACCTCTAAGATTGTGCCAGGGAAATTCAAAATCGCTGTGAGACCTCAGTTGCCAATAGTCTGTATTGATCTGATCCTCTGAAACGATTTGGCTGGTGTTAGTTTTCCCGTCTCCTGAGGTGATTGAAAACCTAATCGCAGATTCAGTTGGAAAACTCTGACTCTTTTAGTTGAGAGAACAGCTAGTCAATGCACAGAAAACTGATGCCACTTTGTCCTGCAGATTGACCATTGTACTGATTAAATGGAAACAAAAGTGGAGCAATAAGAATGCTACTGAGGTGTGTAAGCGATTGCATGTCTGAGGAACAACTGTAAAGAGTTCTGAGAGAAAGCACACAAAAGCCCTACACAAACAAATGTGGCGACACAAATACAATATATCCAAATATATATTTATTGTTTTTTTTTAAGAAATGAATAAAATAAATAAATACAAAAAAATACAAAAATGTACAAAAAAAAGTATAAAAGTCAAACTGTAAACTATAAAAACAATTAAACTATACACTAAACAGTGGTTCTGTCTGGCTGACATCGAGGTCGATGTCAGCCAATTCACTGTCAGAGATTTCTGCAAAAAAGAAAAAAAACGTCATTATTAACAACATCATCTTCTGTGCTTCATATCACATTCATCTGAATGTTTCATACTGTTGTCACTCTACTAAGCGCATTTACCTGTATGTTGAAATTCTGTCAGTGTTGCCAGCTGCTCTTTTAATTTTTTTTATCTCTGCTTTCAGAGTTGCTCCCTGTTTCTCTGCAGCTTGTTTTTTTCCTCCACAGCTTTGCCATGAGGTTGGTGGCTTTTGCCCCAATGGCAACACTGCTCCTGTACAGCTCATCTCTTGGGATTTCAGTGTCCCTACACATGTACTGTTAACACAAAACACAGCACAACATATAAATGCACAAGTTACACAACACACATGAAACACATATGCAACACATTAGTAAAAACTACAACACATGTAACGTCATTTGAACAGCACTTACACTAAATAATTGGTGGTCCTTTTTCATGGCGCTGACCTCATGGTCCTACATGCCAGTGAATTTTGATGGCGATTGACTGCCATTTTTGCTGTGACAGACACATAACAAACAACATGTAAAACAACATCACTGTCCATTTACAAAAGTATGTTGTGCCGTGTCACACAACTGAGCTACTTTTGTGTCATACAAGAATACAGAAAGACAAAACACCATGCAATGGCAATAGACACAAATTATACATACCTTGTGTACAAGATGAAGAGAAGTTGGGTGCAGCTGAAGTCTTTGAGCGAAATACTACCAAAACGGTAAATATTTATACACATTCACCTACATACGCCACTCCCTCAACCCCACCTCTGCCCAACAACAACAAAGACTGTTGTGGAGAAAGCTTCCAAAACGTAATGAAATAACAACACGGAGACAGCTGCTTGCGAATCCGAACGTAACTTTACTTTACATCCTCACAACCTTTTATAACCATTCCTGCGTCATTCTTATATCACTGTTACATAGTCAAATCACCAGATCTGGACCCAACCGTCCTGTACTTTCTTACAATCATATGTCCGTGTTCTGAGCGTCACATGAACGTAGTATTGTCTATGTGTCTTCCATGAGCCTGCATGGTGTGTGCGTGTGTGTGCGACACCCTAATCTTGGTCCTGAAAACATACTGGCTGAATGTTATCTGGTGGCAGAGAAACATTCAATACTGTCCTGACTGTGTGGCTGAGTGATTGTGCATTTTGCATATCTATGTGTGTGCCTTAATGTGTCTGTGTGTGTCTTAATGTGTCTATGTGTGTGCTTTTATCATGTTCCCTTCAAAAGTCCATATGCATTACTCAGAACACCACATATCCCTCCTCTGGGGATATCTAATCCCCACTAATAGTTCAACACCACAACAATGCAAGTAAGGGCGAAAACCCACTTGGGGAAAAATTCCCTTACGACCCCCGGAAACGCTTTTTGATTATATGTTTACCACGGGCGATCACACAATGGCCTGCATTGGTGGTTACATTATATTGATTACACGTGAAATAGATCAAAATTTAAAATTATGTGTAAATACATGGAATCACAAGACTATGAGTATAAAACAACATCAAATAAAATCATAGTTGAACCAATCAAAACTAATATGTGTATGTGTGTCATATAGCAAGGCTAATAAACAAAATAAAACAACTTACAAGAATAAAATAAATCAACCTCGCGTAGCAAGAATAAACAGAACAATATTATGTGTGTGTGTGTTGTATAGCACGATTCACAAACATCCTAATGAAACAAGAATCCAGATTATATGTATCATGAATAGATCAAAGCCATGCATAACCAAAATCACTAAAATAATAATAAAAATCAATGAATAAACCAAAGTCATGTGCAATAGTATAAACCAAACTCAAAATCCAAGTCATGTGTAATAGTAATATATCAAAATTCAAAAATGTGTAATAGTTCAAAATCAAAGTCATGAATAATTCAAAATCATGAGTGTGTGATGTAATAAATCAAAATTCAAAAATGTGTAATAATTCAAAATCTAAATCATGAGTGTGTGATGTAATAAATCAAAATTCAAAATTGTGTAATAATTCAAAATTCAAAATCAAAGTCGTGTGTGTGTGTGTGTGTGTGTGTGTGGTAAATCATGCTTGCTGTGTTCAAATGCAAAACCTCATCTCAAAATGAATATAACTTAAAATTAGAAAGGTGTGACAATGATCCCCACCCTTAATTGTCCATTAATGAATCCATTAATAAAAGTCCATTTGGACCTCCAGATGGCACCAAATTGTTCTTCCCAGTTCAAAATTCTTGGCAGAGTGGCATCAGCCTCAGCGCAAACATCAGATGTGGTTTTAATCCATAGTTCAGTCCTTGTTCCCCTTCCATAACAGTTCTCATACCTCTTCCTCCTCAAAGTCCATTGACTCACTGTCCGGGTTCTCGAGGTATCCAGGATTGGGGAACAAGTCAGGGTAGTCAGCCACCACTTGCGCCAGCTGAGCCTCTGCCACCCTCATGGTTGCCATCATGGACATCTGATGAACAAACATCTTCATGAGCACATTTCTCAGTATGGGTATGATGCAACAAACCACTACAGAGATTACAAGTAAAACAATCAGGACTGTTGCTCCTATTCTAGCAAATGTAGCTCCCCAATGGCCAAAAGTTTCACTAAACCAATCCCATACTGCCTCATCTTTGCCTGCATTACTAGATGCCTCTTCACTCAACTCCTTGAATTTGGCCATGGCTGCCACAAATGTTCCTCCTGGTGCAGTGTTATTAGGTATGTATGTGCAGCAGTGATCCCCAATCATGTGACAGACACCACCTCTTTCAGCTAGCATCCAATCTAACACCTGTCTATTCTGCCAAGCTACTCTACTTGTTGCATGCAGTTGTTCCCCTAGGGCCTTAAGGGCCTCATTAGTGTAATTAATAAAACGCTGCTGATTATAATAAATGTAATTGATCCAATCCACATTCTTATTGGGAGTAATCCAGAAAAATATAGATTCCAGTCCTGCTTTAATCTCATTTCTGGCTTTAAACTCTTCAGGGATCCCCCGAGGCTGCCCGATCGCATCCAAATAAACACGTGGATCTGCAGAATACGATCTTTTGGATCTAACTACCTCCTGGGGTGCCTCTTCTATTTTAAGGAGGTCTCTAACTCCTTTATACACCACTCGTATAGGCACTTTCATTCTCACCAGGGTGCAAAGGCCAATCCACCTAGGAGGGAGTGTGTTACGTAAATTATCTCCTCCACACATCCAATAACTATCAGCTACAGCAGTTGTTTGTTCAGCTAAAATTTGGATGCTAGGCACTGTCATAGTTATATTTAAACACATCTGATCTACTGGATCTGGATTTTCATACCAAATAGGGGTTGTGGGGAAAACCGGAGATATGTTTGCATGTGGAAACCATGACAATACCCAGGTTACTTTACAATTTACAGTGGTATTGCCTACATTAACTCCATTCCAGTTTCTGCTGGTGTCAGCAAAGCCTCCACTAGCAAAGCATTAATAATCAGCTGCATCATCTATTTTGTAGTCTGTAGGGGGCTCATTCTGTGAAGTTAACAGGTTGAATTCAGCACAAAGTTCACTAGTTGTTTTGGACAATGGGCTAAGCAGACGATGTGCATTCTGGGAACCATAAATTAATCTGCACTGAATACCACACATTGGCAATGAAAATAGTCTCACCGTCTTTCCTGGTAAATTAAATCTGCCTTCCCTACACACTTTTTGCTGTGCTTTTGCACATTCCTGAAAGGAATATTTTTCTGGGATTACTGTTGGTGTAGTGGTGGGGGCCTGTGCACACACCACACACTCATCAGATGTCAATTCTTTTACAGTGTACCACACCCACTTATACCACCCATTATGTGTCGCTTGTTCCCACTTTTTGTCTGTCTGACTCCTGAACCTAGGCCTGATAGCTGCAGCTGGAATTGATCCTACTAATGCTGCATTTTGGCTCTTGCTCATGTTTGTGTGATTGGTTGTTGCATCATACTCATCTGATTTATGTCTCTTGGCCCCCGTCCAAAGCTTCTCCTTGTTCTCCTTGGTTTGACCGTTGGGTGGCACCTCCATCAAGCAGTTTGCCACCATCAGCATCAGCAGGTGGATCACCAGTTTCATGTTCATCTCTGCTCTTTGATTCACTTTTGTTTTGAGCAGGCTTTTCCTCTTCCTGTTTAGCTCTTGTGGCTCTGGTGAAGTGATTTAGGTGGTACCATGTGGTACTTCCTTCGACCTGAACGGCTGTTGGTGTTGCCCGCACCACCTTATAGGGACCTTCTCGTCTCGGCTCGTGCCACTTCCTTCTGAAGACTTTAATATAGACTTCGTCTCCCGGGACTACGTGGCTCTCTGTTACCAGACTGGACTCTGGGGTTCGGCCTTTTTCCTGCAAATATATAGATCTGTGTATGGCAGTTAATTGCTTCATATACTCTTTTATCTCCATTTGTAACTGCTCAAGCGGAGGTCCCTTATGGGGACCCCTTAAATGTGGTGTAGGCATGGGTCGACCCGTAAGCATTTCATGCGGGGTTAGATGCGTTATTCTGTTTGCTTGCATGCGATAGCTCATTAGTGCGAGTGGTAAAGCATCCACCCAGTTTAGCTTTGTGCTAGCACAGATTTTATTGAGCTTAGCTTTAAGAGTTCCATTTACTCTCTCAACCAGGCCTTGTGACTGAGGGTGATAAACACACCCTAATCTTTGTTTTATTCTTAACTGCTGCAGAATTCCTTTCCCTACTTTTTGGACAAACGCTGACCCATTATCAGAGCTTATTTCCGATGGTACACCAAATCGTGGGATTACTTCTCTTGTTAAGAATTTTATGACTGTTTCAGCCCCTTGATCTTTTGAGGGTGTGGCTTCAACCCATCGACTGAACCTGTCAATAATCACCAACATATATCTTTTCCCTTGAACTGTTTTTATCATATCCACATAATCCATTACTAGATGTTTAAATGGACCTTCTGGCACTGGAATATGACCTGCTGGTGTCTTTATTCCCTTTTTGACATTACTCTGAGCACAAATTTCACACTGCTCCAACACTTCATCAACCATTGATTGCAAATATGGTGACCAATACCCTTGCTGTCTTATCTTCCTAATTACTTCCCCCCTCGCACAGTGATCAACACCGTGCGCCTCAGAAATCAACATAGTCAACAACGCCACCGGTGCAACCAACAAACCCTCATGAGATCTCCACAAACCTCTCTCATCCTTTGTTGCCCCCCTTTGCTGCCAGACGCTGTGTTCACTCAGTCCTGTATTTTGTTGCATCAGAATGATATCTTCCGGAGTTACAACTGATTCTAACGATACCAATGGTGTCATAATGGGGACTTCACTTTTCGCCGCTAGTTTTGCTGCCTCATCTGCTGCATTATTACCTCTTATGATGTCTTCATTACCTTTTTTGTGTGCTTGACATTTTATTATTGCAAGTTTTGTTGGCAACATCATAGCTGAGATTAGTTCAACAATTTGCTTCTGGTGTTGGATTGGGGTACCATCTGCTTTTTTGAAACCTCGCTGTTTCCAAATTGCACCATATAAGTGACAGACTCCATGAGCGTAGGCTGAGTCCGTGTATACGTTTGCAACCCTATTTTCTGCCATTTTACAGGCCTCTGTCAATGCTTTTAGTTCTGCTAACTGAGCTGAGCACGGCTGGCTACAACTTTCAGCTTTTACTGTTTTGAACTCATTTTCATCTTGTCTTATGACAGCAAATCCCGCGTGATTTCCTAGATGATCCCGAAAACAGGAACCATCCACAAAGTAAGACACATCTGTATTGACAAGTGGGGTGGACTCTAAATCAGGCCTCAGCTTTGTATATTTTACCGCTTGTGCAACACAGTCATGTGACTCACCCTCAAAATCAAACGGAATTGAGTCTGCAGGGTTTACAGTTGAACATTTCTTTATCATTACATCAGGATAAGTTAACAGTGACGCATACTGTAAACACCGCGCTTGGGTCATCACAAATTTGCCTCGATCAATTAACTCAGTGATCTTATGATGTGTATATATTACAACTGGATAACCCATCGTGATAGTGGATGCTTTCTCATATGCATAATAGATGGCGGCTAGTCCTTGATAGCACGGCGGCCAACCTTGAGCCACGTTATCTAGTTTTGAGCTGTAATAAGCAATCGGCTGTTTTTTCCGACCACTACAAGTTTCCTGCATTAACACTGCTGATGCATACTCATTGTAGCGATTAGAAACATACAAATGGAAGGGTTTATCATAGTCAGGTACCGCTAAGGCTGGAGCTTTTTGCATGTCTTCTTTAATAGTTTCAAAGGCTATCACAGCCTCAGTAGTCCATTTTAATGGGGCTTTTAATGTTTGAGTTCCCGCCTCCTTCATCATCTCTCTGAGAGGAGCTGTTTTAACCGCATAGTCCTCCACCCAATCAGAGCTAAACCCTGTCATCCCTAGAAATGTCATCATTTGACCCACAGTCTGTGGTTTGGGTGCTTTACTTACACCTTCCAATTGCGTAGGCGATATGGCTATGGCTCCATGAGATATCACCCTCCCCAAATACTCAACCTGGGGTTGGCAATATTGAAGTTTTTTCTTGGAGGCCTTATGTCCTCCCTCTGCCAATCTTTGGAGCAATTTAACTGAGTCTCGATGGCATTCATCCAGTGTTGGTGAGCAAATCAACAGATCGTCAACATATTGAATCATTGTGCTGTTCATCATGAGACCTTCAAGGTCCCTTTTTAATGCTTGATTAAACAAACTCGGGCCATGTTTCAGTCCTTGTGGGACTCTGTTATATGTGTATTGTTTACCTCTGTATGTAAATGCAAACAATTTCTTTGATTCTTCAGCCAATGGAACGCTGAAGAAAGCAGAACACAAATCCACTACTGTGAAGAATTTCGCTTCTGGTGGGATGTTTGTAAGAAGTGTGTGCGGGTTTGGGACTTCTGCTGGCCAATCCTGAATAACATCATTTACTGCTCGGAGATCATGCACCAATCGATAATTTGATTTATCTGCTTTCAATATTGGAAATATTGGCGTGTTACATGGACTTTGAGTTTCGACTAACACCCCTGCTTTCACTAGCCCTTCCACTGTTTGGCTAATTCCTTCCTCTGCTTCTCGTTTTAGCGGATACTGTGGCCGCCATGGGAGTTTCACGTTTGGTTTCAGTCCTATTTTAACTGGGTTGGCTGTTTTTACCAAACCTACATCAGTGTTATGTTTAGACCACAGCTCTTCGGGAACGTGTTTAAACATGTCCTGCTTCAATTCATCTTCATTCTCAGCGATCTGCGTTGTTTGTTTTGCTTCACGAAACGCAATTCTTACTTCTTGTGATTTGGCATGCATGGAGGTGCTGCATAGAATTTTGATCATGGATTCATCTAGTGATTGGAAGATCAATGGATTCTCAGTTTTCTTCCATTTAATCTGTGACGCAACTCTCATCATTGGGCCTAAGTCTTTTGACTCAAAATTTTTATTTACCAGCAAGGTGATATGTGGTACAGATTCTGGTACATTGTACCACCTTGAGAGAAATGAATTTTGCTTTACATTCAACGCAGCACCTTCTTTTCCAATTATTATGTGTTCAGTTATTAATTCAACGGCCAAATCTTTTGTGGCACTTTGCCATTCTTCACTGAAAATCATGCTGCAGGATGGATCATAGTATACCGTACAGTGGTAGTCTGAGCGCGGTTTCTTTGCTTCTGGAATTTGAGCTCGAATGTATGTTTCCCACTTTCCCAACTCCTTAAGCACCGGGTTTGTGATTTCTCCAAGCCAATAGGCAGTTGCTGTCTCTGCTCGAACATTCATTTGGAAATTTACACCCGAATTATCAATGTAAACTCCTTGCGGGGAGCACCAAATCTTTATTTTTAGTTGACACAATGCATCTCTCCCTAGCAAATTTACAGGTGTGTGTTCAGATACTAGGATTGGCAGGATGGTTTTATCATTACCAACTGATAGTTGAACTGGAGCCGTTACTGGAATCATCTGCATTTGTCCCGAGAATCCTACTGTCTTGACAAATTTGCCTGACTTGGGGAGGTGTGAGGCATAGCATGGACTTACACATGTATATGTTGCTCCAGTATCAACCATCATAGGTGTTGATCTGCCTTCTACCTGTACCTCTAACATTGGCTCATCATTAGCTGCAGTTGTCATTACGGCTAATTGACCCTCCCCAATAGGATTCTCTGGGGACCCCTAGTACCCGTGTTTAGGCCCACCCCAGGGATTAGCCGGACCGGCATTCCCGCTATGAGTGGGCTGACCATCAGACTCCCGCCCTTCTTCCTGTTGAGTCGGCCATGGATTTTTAGGACAATCTCGGCGGTTATGTCCAGGTTGGTTACATCCCCAACATCGATTATGTTGTCCCCCCTGATTGCCCTTCTGGGCTGTTGCTTTCTTCCCTCTTCCTCTTTGGGGTTGCGTATAAACATAAACAACAGGAGGAGCTTGTGGGGTTGGGGCAGGAGGTGGGTAATAAACTGGAGGAGCGGAAGGCACAGCCACTGCAGGAGCAACAACTGCTCCACTCTGTGCTTCTTCATCATCATTCAAAACAGGAGCCTGAACCTTTTTCTTGCTCCTATTGGTCAGTTCAGTTAGTTGAAGCTGTGAGACTTTCCTTTGAACCGCTCTCTCTTGCTCATACAGCTTCTGCTCCTCTTTCCTGTGTCTGTCTACTGCATGTATCACATAATCACAGAATTCTCTGTGGGATTTTGATGCCAGCCCCACCACATCTTCAAGTTTACTTTTCACCGGGCTGGGCATGGCCTCTATAATAGAGGTCCTGAAAATGGTGGTTAACAGAGGACTGCTCTCTGGATCTTCTTCAGTCTCTTGTCTCCATCGTTTCAACTGGCGGCTAATGTAAGCGGCTGGGTTCTCAGTACCTGTCAGTGGCTCACCCTTTAATGATTTAGGGTCAACCTTAACGGGATACTCTTTTCGCAAAGATGCCCAAAGGGCAGTTCTGTATGGATTAAACTCTGTCCCATCCGAGTTAGGGTCCATCATCCATGCATTTCCATTCAAACGCAAAATATTTTCCATAGCAGGTATTCCCATTGAGCGTGCCCACACTGCTTTAATGTCCCCAATGGCGAGTATTTTGCCCATAGTCTCTTCTTCCAAAACTTTAATCCACTTACTGGCTCCATCGTGCATATCAGGAAGTCTAGAGGTCAGCCCCTCAAAGTCAAGAGTTTGCCACGGAATATATCGGCTCTGCTTCCCCTTAACTAAGATTGGATATTGGCCTGGGTCAGTGTATCTTTCTGGTGGTTTGATAGCCGTTCTAAGTTTACTGTCACAATTGCTTCTCTCTATGTTTGGCCTTACAGCATCCCTTTCCTTAGCCTTAGCTGCAAAGGTTAGCTTCCCTCCCAGTACTTCCCTCTGTTCTACTTCCTGTCTTTCCCTCGACAGACCTGTCTGTTCCTCAAACACTAGTCTTTCACCTAACTCATGCGCCTCTGTCTCACCTGATCCTCCCCCCAAACAGGAATTATAATTCCTGTCTATTTCTTCCTCTAACTCTTGAATCCTAGTTCGCTCCCTTTCTCTCCCTGCTTCTGCCCGACCTAAATCCAGCCAGTAGGACTCTCCTCCTTCTTTGCATGGCTGGTTTCTCTCAGCATAACAATCAAGCGCTTGCGATTTTATAAAGTTCACATTCTTCTTGAGGGTGCTGCAGGATTTGGGAATGGGCATACGGCCGGCCTCTAGGCCCTCATCTACTTCAACTGTTCCAGAAATATCAACTGTTCCGGAAATCATGGGATAAATCCCGGTTTCTTTTATCGCATACTTTGATTTATTGTCGGTTTTATCCGCTGTGTTTGACTGTTTATTCCTAAGTGCGACGCGACTTTCCCTCAGCTTTTTCCTGTATTGGTTTCCTTCATCTTTAAACAGTTTGACTATCCCTAATTCTCTTTCTCGTTTCTGTTGTCGTTTCTTACTTTTGTCTTTTGATTTGTAGTCTTTAATTCGAAGTTCCATAGCTTCACACACACTCACATCAAATGTACCTCCTTCTGGCCAGCAGGAGTCCAAACCTTTAGTGCGTTTTTTCCACTTATTGGAAATTTCCTCTATCTCTTTTCTACATGCTGGGTGTTTAACACCTAGAATCATCACTGGACTGAGACTCATTTTGTGATAAAAGTTACACTGGTTGTTAAGACCTATCAATTAATCGTGGTTTCAAACTTATTTGGGGTTGAGATTCCAATCAGAAACAATACACGTGGCCTAGAAGTAAACCTCTATTTTATTCTTCTTTTATTATGACTACTAATTTTGGTTGCAATGTGTATTAAATGTTTTTCGGAAACAAGAAACCTGTTTGAAAATGGATGCAGCTTTTCACTATAACTTCTTAGACTATGGCAGCAGACTCCAATAAATGTTTTACTTTAAGAACACAGCATTTGTAGGCAACAAAGTTCGACCGCACAATAACAACCACGCTTACAAATCACAACTTCATCAAAAATTTACTTTACCAAAATTATTGAAACACAAGAGAAAACACTCAACATTAACTCCAGCTCTATGGTAAGGGGAGAGAAAGAAAGAAAGAAAGGAGAAAAAAAAAGGAAAAAAAAGGATTACTGCAGACTAGGAGTACGAAGGGAGGGGGAATGACATCACGCACTGCTGCTCTCTGCAGCTTGATAAACAAATTCAATCTCACAACATACAGCCTTTATCAGTCAACCAGTCTCTCTCTCCCTGTCCTCTCTGTTCTTCAACAAGGCACAGAGAGTTTCTTACTAGACTAAACAATGCAATAACAAAAAGAACAAAATAAGAACAAATCAGAACCAGAAGAAGAATCAGACAGAAGGTGCTCAATATGTTAACTTATTTTGACAAAAATGCATATAAACCATTCCAAACAGAAAAGCGATGATAGCAATGATAGCAAATTTCAACCATAAAGCTTCAACTCATAGAATATTTTGAACTGACAAAATTCGGATTCTTTAAATCTTAAATTTATCCTGTGCCAGAGGTCACCTTTTTTATTTTAATTAAGTTTAAATTTGAATTTAGATACCTTCAATACACTTAAATTTAAACTTAAATTTTTACTCAGCCTTACAGCTCTCAGTCAATCTCAACGGTTACTCACTCTCAATCACTCTCAGCGGCCGCTCACTCACACACACAGCTTTTAATCTTTCTGTTCTCAGAGAACCAACATACACACTTGGCGCCCATGCACACTGTATACTCAATGTATATTTTTAATTTCTAAAAAGAAACTTCCATATTAGTATTTTATTTTATTTATTTAATTTTTACAGGAATTACTAAATTTATTCTTCCTGTACACACAGCCAATTTAAACAATATCAAACACACATCAACCCAATGCAAAGACAAAACAAAACACACAAAACCTGACCTTAAATTCTCTTCTGTAATTCAATTTCTATGGGATCCCCTCTTAGGATCCCCCAAACACAGATTAACACAACACAAAGTCTAACCTTAGACTCAACTTCTGTAGTTCAGTTTCTGTAGGATCCCCTCTTAGGATCCCCCGAACACAGGTTTGGCACCAACCAACACACAAAGCCTAACCTTAGGCTCGACCCCTGTAGTTCAGTTTCTCTAGGATCCCCTCTTAGGATCCCCCGAACACAGGTTAACACAGAACAACACACAAAGCCTAACCTTAGGCTCAACCCTGTAGTTCAGTTTCTATAGGATCCCCTCTTAGGATCCCCCGAACACAGGTTAACACAGAACAACACACAAAGCCTAACCTTAGGCTCAACCCTGTAGTTCAGTTTCTATAGGATCCCCTCTTAGGATCCCCCGAACACAGGTTAACACAGGCCAAAACACAAAGCCTAACCTTAGGCTCAACCCTGTAGTTCAGTTTCTATAGGATCCCCTCTTAGGATCCCCCGAACACAGGTTAACACAGGCCAAAACACAATGCAGCCTCAAAACTTCGGCATAACACACATATTTCAACTCTTTTCATTTACTTAGGTCCCATTCACAATTTTGACTTAAGTCTTGAATTAGTGAAACACACAAAGGCAACCCCCCTTTAATCTCCTCTTAAATTCTACTCTTCCGGGGGAGCTTTTGCATGAGTGGGCTCGGATCAGCAGCTGTACATCCAACATCTAACTTTGGAATTTCTTTTTTGGAAAGAATGTTTGATGCAACTTACTGCACTTAGGTCTGGGTGAGACTGCAATTAAAGTGGCAAGAAATATCTTACCTTTTTATGACGGCCGTTTTTACAGTGTCGCCCAGTCCAAGATGCAGCCAGCAGATCAGTTCTTCTCTTCCAATCCCATCCTCGTCGCCAATTATGTTGTGGAGAAAGCTTCCAAAACGTAATGAAATAACAACACGGAGACAGCTGCTTGCGAATCCGAACGTCCCTTTACTTTACATCCTCACAACCTTTTATAACCATTCCTGCGTCATTCTTATATCACTGTTACATAGTCAAATCACCAGATCTGGACCCAACCGTCCTGTACTTTCTTACAATCATATGTCCGTGTTCTGAGCGTCACATGAACGTAGTATTGTCTATGTGTCTTCCATGAGCCTGCATGGTGTGTGCGTGTGTGCGCGACACCCTAATCTTGGTCCTGAAAACATACTGGCTGAATGTTATCTGGTGGCAGAGAAACATTCAATACTGTCCTGACTGTGTGGCTGAGTGATTGTGCATTTTGCATATCTATGTGTGTGCCTTAATGTGTCTGTGTGTGTCTTAATGTGTCTATGTGTGTGCTTTTATCATGTTCCCTTCAAAAGTCCATATGCATTACTCAGAACACCACATATACCCGGGCCGCAGCGGTGAGAGCGCCGATTCCTAACCACTAGACCACATTATGCTCAACCAATGAACAGCGTACACATCCAAGTCCCACCCCATGTATGTGGATCACTGTAACGCCACAGATGTCCTGGTGAAAATACGTCTGATCATGTCAGCAAACTCACGATTTCATACCAAAAGTGTAAAATCATACGCAAGAACATTACTCATCAGAAATCTGTTTTAACACTGAATCTACAACGAAACTAACTGATACACAGTTGCACTCTCTTGAACAATAACTATTACAATACAATATACAACGAATGACAAGCTTGCACGTTATTGCATCATGAAGTAAATGCTGTTGTTGCTCTGTCTTATTAAATCATTCTCTCCTAAACACGACGTTAGCTCCACAGACTTCCATTGGCTAGATGCTATTCTTACATATAGCTCACATAAAAAAAGGCAAAACTAAAACAATTACGTATTTACATTATTTCCAAAGTACAGCTGTGACATTTTCATATAATCACCAAAAAAACACCAAGAACCCACCATCACCGTATCCTTGGCCACTAATCTGGCAACATGCCCGGCTAAATCAGTGGTATTGACCGTCGTTGACCAGTGTCCGTCTATGCCAGGGGTCGGCAACCTTTTTGGCTGAGAGAGTCGCGAAAGCCAAAAAAAATGTAAAATGTATTTCCATGAGAGCCATACAATATTTTTTTATACTGGAAGTGTACCGGGGGGGGGGGCATTTACGGACAGCCCAACATACTGGCGCACGGGAGCAGGGTGGATGGCCCACCATACTGCCGGCTGCGGCGGTGGGCGCCTCTGCGATCGACTTGATCACGTCTGGCGATCGATCAGTACCTCGCGATCGACGTATTGGGCACCTCTGTTTTAGTGGTACACAGTACCGTACCGGCTTACTTTCACCCCTCTGCGAGCCGCATGCAGTCATCAAAAGAGCCACATCTGGCTCGCGAGCCATAGGTTGCCGACCCCTGGTCTATGTGCATCGAGTGAGTGGCAAAGAAAGCAAAAATCCACCGACATGAACGCGTTTCTCACAGACATCTGTCTCCACAGCAGAAGAAAGATGCAAAGTAAAACAATTGTGTATTTACTTCATTTTTTGAAGTACAGCTGTGATTTAATGACTTGGATATCTTCTTGATAACATTTTCATATTAGCATTTACTGAAATGTCCTTAGGATCAGGAGCGCGAGAGAGACAGACAGAGACAGAGAGAGCGGCCCAGCGCGAGATCAGCAACTCTGTTAGTTTAGTAAAGAGGCTCAGGCTCAGGCCTGTGGACGTCAACCGTGTTGACAGTGTACCTTTGGGTATGTACTACCTGGGTTTTGTTCTTTCCTGTGCATTTTTTTTTTCTGTGATATTTCAGTTCGTTCTTCTTGTTGGTGACTCCCACCTGCGTGCCTTGGTGGATGGCTTTGTTGCGATGCCAGAGGGACCGCTGTCCTTTGGCTTCATGTGCACCCCTGGGGCGACGGCAGTGCACCTGAGGACCGAGCTCGTGGCTGCTGTGGTTCCTCGCCAGCCTGATGCTGTCGTTGTCCTGGCCCCCAGCAACAACCTCAGGCTTACCACAGTGTGTGTGTGGAGCAGGGTAAGTTTAAAATTACACTGATATGTTGGAAGATTGATTTATTCATAGCTGTGCTACTAAATAATCCTTTGTAAAGTTAATTACAAGAACTCATCACCTGTAATATGTACTAATTATTGTGTCATTCATATTTGTTTAGGTGTTCCTTTCCACCACATTGCAGAGAACTTCCCTCTGCACCAGCTTGACTTGTGGGCCAGAGATGGTGTAAGTAATTTTTTTTTTTTTTTTTTTTTGCAGCAAAAGATTATACAGCTGGGAAATATACTGTGCAGTTTAATGTAAATAAGTAGTGATTGCCAATGAATGATAGTAACCTCTCTTGAATTTTGTTTTTTCAGAGACATCTGAGTGACAACGTTGGTATGCCCATCCTCGCGTACCTTCTTTGGCAGGCAGCCGACAGGCAGCTTGCAGAGCCAGACCCAGAGCCACCTGTGCCGACCGTTCCCGCCTGCCCGTATCGTCCCCGGTTTGCCGCCCAGGTGGTCGTGAAGGATGACGAGCCACAGCCACGCCCAGCAGCCAACCCAGATGGCTGGGTTACAGTGGTTCACGGCCAGAAGGTAATATATATTTGATTTGTGGAATCGCTGTTTATGAAATCCACATACACTGGGCTGTTATCTTAATCAGTGGCATAACACTACATTCATGTGTAACAAGCATTTGTCTCTTTTATTTTATAGCGCAGTTTGCCTGAAGCTGAGCTGGCAGCCTTGATGAATTGATGAATTTATACATGATCTCACAGAAGTTTACATGTTGGTGGATTTACTTTGTGGGTTTTATGCTATGGCAATTGACAGTACTCTTTTATTGTCATTTTACAGGTGGTGCTGAAGGAGTGTTGCATCCCACTCACTCCTGTGCGGTTAGCCCAGCCTTGCTGCACGCTGTGGAGTGTCACGCCTGGACTCAAAAGAGGACTCAGATGCAGAGTTTGGCAGAGAGCTGTTTTATTCAGATCATGAATATCCTCGACTGAGTGAGGCTACAAAAAAAGGCCTAAACTAGGGAAAACAGAAAATCACTCCAAGGAGGAAAAAACACTAAACTTCTCTATTTAAGATTAACAAACTCAAAATCTTTCATCTTTTATCTTTCAAAATAAAACAGGAAGTGACAAGACAAAAACCCAACTTGACCTCTTCTCAGTGGAGAAGACCAGCCCGTCTTTTCTCCCTTCTCCTGAGGTGAAAACTGCTGTTCCTGTGCGCATCTACATTCTTGTTAGCATGGCTTGTGTTTGCATTCATCATCAGTGCTAAATTTGAATAAATGTTTGTATTTAAAATGGAACATTGGAGTGAAATATAATATAATAATCCCATCAGGGGAATCCTGTGCTGAGCAACCCTGGTGTTCAGTGCATGGCTGTCATTAGTCAGCTTAGCAAAACACAGTGTTCATAGTGTTTTTCAGTGGGAGACGAAAGATTTAGACAGTGTTTTGCTTTTAGGTGATGGTTTGTATTCGTCTTTGCACAGTAGTAACATGGTCAGTGGTGGGTCCAGGTTGTTTTGTGTCCCTGATTTGCCTCAGCAGGCGGTCATTGATGGACAGAGCTTTGCTTTTGTATATGGTGAATGGGTGACAGGGACAGTTGGCATGGATCAGGGAGAGCTTGTTGATGCAGGTGTAGGGATGTCATTAATGAAAGGGTTAGAATACATGCTTGGCAAATACAGCGCGCTTTCTGACACTGGCAAGCAGTACGTGTGCTGTTATTTGTGAGCATGGGACTATGCAGTTGATTCACATGCATGTGGAATGGTCGATGTATGTGGAAAAAGTATTGTTGTACATTTGGCAACACTTGAAGATTGTCACTATGTATGCCAGTTGTGTGTTTCTCCTGCTGCTGGACAGAGGCCTTTTGAGATCGCTGCTGTTTCCGTGACAAATCCTGTCACAGATGATCTCAGTTCAGAGAGTTTGTCTGAGCATGCAGTGTGTACTGAAAAGAGGATTACTAGCAGTGACTTTGAATCCGCTTCAGTCGTAGAAAGCAGTAGTTGTAAGTGTAAGAGATCAAATGTAAACTACATTAAAAAGAAGGAAAAGTTCTGATGTCACTGCTGTGAATGCAGATGTAGAATTTATTTGTGATTTGTATCAGGGGGATCAAACTGCAGCCCCTTAGAGAACACAAGTTGCACAAGCTTTGTGCAAACAGTTAAATGTGGAGTTTGAGTAGCAGGATCAACAGATGTGTTCATCAGTTGGCATGTTGGGAAATCCTTGGATGAGTGACAACATTGTGGCTGATGGTAACTGTGTCTTTCGAGCAGTGTCTCAAGCTGTGTCTGGTACACAAAAAAAATCACATTAAATTGAGACGTGCTGTTGTCCAACACGTAGAAAGGATGCTGTTCAGTATAGGAGCTTTAGAAGATCTCAGTATTCTTCTGTGGATGAACATCTCAATACATCAAGAATGAGATATGTTGGTAGTTGAGATTGAAATTCAAGCTACTGCAGATTTGTTGGGTGTGATCGCTGGCTGAAGTATTCTTGTAAAAATAAGGCCATGTCTAAGCAAGGGATCTACTTACAGCATGTTAATGATTGTCATTATGAAGCTGTCATTTCAAATCAAATCAAATTTTATTTGTATAGCCCAAAGTCACAAAACACATTTTACCTCAGAGGGCTTTACAATCTGTACAGGGAGTGACACCCTCTGTCCTTAGACCCTCGGTTCCAGTGAGGAAAAACTTGCCCACAAAAAACCTTTAACAGGGAAAAAATGTGGAAGAAACCTCAGGAAGAGCCACAGAGGAGGGATCCCTCTCCCAGGACGGACAGACGTGCAATGGATGTCACATGTACAGAACAATCAACACAAACATATTGTACAATTACAATGAATTACAATAAATGGTAAGGTGATTGCAGTAGCAGTGGAACACAGATGCACAGCAGCAATAAGTCATTAACCAACAAAGCTGTAGTGGGGATGGTAGCAATAATGACTATATATGGCATGTAATGCTAAATATGGTGGACGTCAGCAGCAGACCACGGCGGCAGCCACGATCCATGAGAACCTGCTGGACGAGAAAGCACAGAAACTCCGGGGAAGAGGTGTAGTTAGTAACATCCAAAGAAAAGGTGTAAGAGAGATAATGATTGACAGAACAATAAAACCTCAGGCCCAGACTCTAAGAGGCGGGGGTGGCGGGGGAGGGGGGGGGGGTCATGCACTTATGGATGAGAGTCACATGTAAACACCATCCCTTGCGTTATAAAATGTCACAGCAACTGTGCCAGCAGTTGAATATAGATTTGGTGAAGCCGTATGTAAATGAAGCTAGTGTGCATGGGTCTGCAGGTGGCCTTGGTAAAACAGAAAGTTGTTGATGATGGTAATGGTTTCTTTAGAGCTGTGTGTCATGTTATTAATGGATCACAACAGGTTCATTGCAAGTTGCGCCTCTCTGTGGTGAAACATATGCAGGATCACAGTGATTCATATGAAATTGATAGGCAAAGAATATGCTACAGTATCAGAGTATGTATGTTGGCTGCTGCATTTCAGAGATAGCCACTTCCCAGCACTGAATATAAAAATCTCTACACCTAAAGCATTGGCTGTTGCCTGAATTTCTAAGTTATTTTCCAATAACTAGAAAGCAGACAGATGAAGGAATTTATCTCCAAACGTGGCATCAATCATTCTGAGGCCGTTTCTTGTGTTCAGGAAAGTGATAGAAATGTGTGCTTTAAATTGTGCCAAGATGTTCAGTTGTTAGACACACAGTATATGGCCAGAAGATCTTGTCAACAGGGTAAGAGTAATACAGACAGAAAAACAATAACTTACACTCGATTTTAAGCTAAGTATTTAAAAATAATATGCTTAATGCAATGTTGCTGTCCTGATGTTTCGGATGCCACGTTGCAAGACCTGCTGCCGCTCAAGTTGCCAAGAAGAGGATGGAGAGGCAGGAGAGTTGGTCTGTGGACGTCAACCCTGTTGACAGTGTACCTTTGGGTATGTACTACCTGGGTTTTGTTCTTTCCTGTGCATTGTAGAATGAATTTCTCTTTGTTGGTTTTTGGTTTGCATGTGATACTGACTAACCTCATGTTATATTATATTTCCTGTTTTTTCAGTCCATGGTACCGGTGAGCGTCACATGGTGCTGAACAAGGGGAGAGGGTGGGAGGAGTCAAAGCTGTCCAACAAGCCGCACAAGTTGGTGATTCCAGCCGTGTTCTTCGTTCTTCTTGTTGGTGACTTCCACCTGCGTGCCTTGGTGGATGGGACCGCTGTCCTTTGGCTTCATGTGCACTCCTGGGCAACAGCAGCGCACCTGAGGACCGAGCTCGTGGCTGCTGTGGTTCCTCGCCAGCCTGATGCCGTCGTCATCCTGGCCCCCAGCTACAACCTCACTGCTTGCAGAGGGCTGGAGGACTCGTCTGCCGCCCTGGTGATGGTGGTGAATGCTGGTCAGCACAGTAATGTCCATCGTTTCCCAAGGCCGGTGGGAGACTTGGCATTGGGGGCTGCAAATTCTCAGGGTTCTGTATCACATGCTGTTACTGCACTTTTTAGGCCCTGGAACTAGTCGCGTTTATGGTTCATCATCGGGACAACGACTCAAAAAGCAGGGGTAGATTTTAGTTTTGTTTCCCCTCATTCTTTTTTTCCCCTTATTCTTTCTCTTCTTTCTGCTTGTGGTTGCTATGGTTTCCCTTCCTCACTTCCAGTCATTGAGGTGAGCCGGTATAAAAGCATCAGTCCGCCCACCGGTTATTCCTCTGCGCTCCCATCATCACCCGTGATACTTCCGGGACAGAGGTCGTGTGCCAACAGGTATGGCTGCCCTGTTTGAGTAATTCCCTGGGTGAAATTCCCAGAGTGGCGTTGTCGAGCTTTTCCCTCAATACTAGTTAAGTAACTTTTCACCTCCCCCTCGCCACACTAATATGAAAATATTATCAAGAAGATATCCAAGTCATTAAATCACAGCTGTACTTCAAAAATAAAGTAAATCCACAATTATTTTACTTTGCATTTTTCTTCTGCTGTGGAGACAGAGGTGTCTGTGAGAAACACGTTCACGTCAGTGGATTTTTGCTTTCTTTGCCACTCACTCGATGCGCATAGACGGACACTGGTCAACGACGGTCAATACCACTGATTTAGCCGGGCAAGTGCCAGGGATACGGTGATGGTGGGTTCGTGCTGTTTGAACATGAGCGGTGTGTGTGTGTAACTTGGTGTTTTTTGGTGATTATATGAAAATGTCACAGCTGTACTTTGGAAATAATGTAAATACTTAATTGTTTTAGTTTTGCCTTTTTTTATGTGAGCTATATGTAAGAATAGCATCTAGCCAATGGAAGTCTGTGGAGCTAACGTCGTGTTTAGGAGAGAATGATTTAATAAGACAGAGCAACAACAGCATTTACTTCATGATGCAATAACGTGCAAGCTTGTCATTCGTTGTATATTGTATTGTAATAGTTATTGTTCAAGAGAGTGCAACTGTGTATCAGTTAGTTTCGTTGTAGATTCAGTGTTAAAACAGATTTCTGATGAGTAATGTTCTTGCGTATGATTTTATACTTTTGGTATGAAATCGTGAGTTTGCTGACATGATCAGACGTATTTTCACCAGGACATCTGTGGCGTTACAGTGATCCACATACATGGGGTGGGGCTTATGTGTACGCTGTTCATTGGTTGAGCATAATGTCTCTTTGTTGTTGTTGGGCAGAGGTGGGGTTGAGGGAGTGGCGTATGTAGGTGAATGTGTATAAATATTTATTTCACTCAAAGACTTCAGCGCTGACCTGCTGCGCCACGACCTGCACCACGACTTCACGCTGCATCTCGTACACAGGGTATGTTATGATTTGAGTCTATTCCCATTGCATGGTGTTTTGTCTCTCTGTATTCTTGTATGACACAGAAGTAGCTCAGTTGTGTGCCAAGGCACATTTTTGTAATAGTTTTGTAAATGGACAATGATATTTTACAGGTTACTTGTTATGTGTCTGTCACAGCAAAAATGGCAGACTCCTCACCTTCCAAATTTGCAAGTGTCCAGGATCCTGAGGTCCACGCCATGAAGCAGGACCTGCAACTATTTAGTGTAAGTGCTGTTCAAATGACGTTACATGTGTTCTCTTTTTTACTAATGTGTTGCGTATGTGTTTCATGTGTGTCGTGTAACTTGTGCATTTATATGGTGTGCTGTGTTTTGTGTTAACAGTACATGTTAAAGGACACCGAAATCATCAGAGAAGACCTGCACAGAAAGGGTGTTCCCATTTGTGCAAAAGCCACCAACTTAATGGCAAAGAAGTGGAGAAAGACCTTGATATCCAGCCAGACACAAAGGACGCCGTTTAGTCTATAGTTTAGTTGTTTTTATAGTTTAGAGTTTAAATTGTTTTTGATTTTTATACTTTTTTTGTACATTTTTGTACATTTTTGTATTTATTTATTTTATTCATTTCTTTAAAAAAAACAATAAATACACATTTGGATATATTGTATTTGTGTCGCCACATTTGTTTGTGTAGGGATTTTTCTCAGTAGCATTTTTATTGCTCCACTTTTTGTTTCCACTTAATCAGTCCAATGGTTGGTGGCGTAGTGGGTTAAGCGGCCGCCCCATGTGCGGAGGCTACAGCCCTCACTGCAGCTGGCCCCGGCTCGAATCCCGCATCGGACAGCCATTTACTGCGTGTCACTCCCCCTCTCTCTGCACCCATCTTCAGCTGTTCTATCATGAAAGGCCAAAAAAATAATCTTTAAAAAAAAAAAAAAATCAGTCCAATGGTCAATGGCCCAATGGCCCTCTGACAAGCGCGGAGGTGCGAGGGCCTGTCCAATGCTGCGTACAGCTACAATAATAATTATTATTATCTCACAGAATAAAACAAGTGAAAAGCTTAAAATGCATAGACATACACATGAAATGAACTTGTGAAGTGTTTTGAAAGAGCTTTTTATAAATCTATACTTTGTTGTAAAGCAAAGGGTGTTTGACCTTGTAGGCCCTCTATAGGACCCTACCAGTCCAACATGAATGTTTATATGAATTCAAATAGATTTGTGAAAAAGTCTGCTGTTTATGTAAAATATGGACCTTTAATGCCACCTCAACCTTCTATGTGAGAACATTTGCTGTGTGTGTGTGTGTGTGTGTGTGTGTGTGTGCGTGTGCGCACTGGTGGGACTATTGTAGTGGTCCTAGTAGCAGCAGCAGCAGTGGGAGCAGTAGTGGTAGTAGTAGTAGTAGTAGTAGTAATCATTATTAAAAACAGACCTCCTCCTGTCCTTGGTACACCACGCCGTTCTACCAGGGGAACAGACATCCAGACATATCCAGACAGTCAGAGCTCCAGGATGGGGCATCTCTGAAGCTGACCATTGCCCAGGCATTTTAAAAAAAATTAACTTAGAAGCTCTGACTGTGGATATGTCTGGATGTCTGTTCCCCTGGTAGAACATGGCCCTGCAGATAGCCACAGGTTGGGTCAGAAAAAGATATAACACATGTTTAAGGATGGAAACACTGCCAACAGTCGAACATATCATACACTGCTAATACCACCTCCAAAACCACCGCCACATATACTAAACCACCACCATTGTCTCAAACCAGGTAGAGTCTTGGCGACTCCCTCTCCCCCATCCCGGAACTGTCGGATGAGGAGGAGTTTCCACCCCTACCGGCACCATACAAATCAACTGTCATCTCTTGGCCAACGCACCACACTGTCCGAACACATAACTAATTACAGCAAACAACACCAGATCAGGACACCTCTCCCCTCTACTGCAATACAACCACGAACATCTAGCCAAACTTCACTTACCACACAAACACACAGACTCACGATCCATAGAACCAAACTACAAATGCACCCCGGACTCAGACCCATACTGGACCCATCATTTCCCGACCCCAACCTCCTTTACAGTCAACTTTACAATTCCCAAGACAGGACCAATCCACAGTATCCCAAGGACTTCCTTCCCACCCCCATTCCACTTCCCCCCACATCCACGTTAACAAAACAAACTCCACGACAACCACAGACCTCAACCCCACAACCCCCGAGAGAGTTTAAAACAAAAAGAACCACCAATAATCAACGACCAGAACTTTCCCCAATCCCTCTGATCAGGACCATAACCATGCCAGTCAAATCACCTGCCCCCCAAACCACTCTACCCCCACCAACATTCACTCCACCACTTAATAGGAAAATCCTCATGCAGGCTCAAATCCACAGACCTCCCGACCAACTGAATAGCACCCCGGACTTACATTCCATATCACTCACAACACACAGCAACTCAAATGTCTCCATCTCCATCCCTTTAAGTCCTAAGCCTATTTTGGCCATTTTAATACTTCTGATTTTGTCTCTGTATAACACATCGAAAAAATGTTTTACGTGCCCATGCTTGGTATTTTTTTTTCTGCAAAACTTCATCTATATGAAGAGGTATTATTTCACTATAACCTACTGTATTAACATATTGAGCCAAAAAATACACAAAAATCATAAAATTCGAATTGAAAATCATTGTATTTATTACAATAAAAATCATAAACATACTCAACCAACTGTTTTGGAACTTGAAAAACTAAATATAGGTTGCTATTATGAATATGTAAATGTAAAATTGAAATAAAGTGATACTATATACAAATATTTACAATAAAAAACGTGGATATTCATAGGCGTTTTTTAGCTACAACTCTTCAAAACAAACTGTAAAACAACAAAGAGCTTTGCATTGTCAAATAGTGCAAATGTAACAGTGAGAGACAACTGAGGCGTAATCAACCTATATACAAATATTTCACACTATACAAAAGGGCCATAGTTTTTTTTATTATTTTTTTAATTTACACATGCCACTCTGCAAAGCAGTTCCTGTCCACAATAACACACAGTGCCACATCGCAGGATTTGCACTTCCATGGGGTGAGGTTCCTTTTTTTGTCTTCTTGATGGCAGCGTTGACAAATCCTGCGTCCCTGTGTGGCTCTCTGACTGATGTCTGTTACCACCGCAATGAGAACAGGAATGTGGTCTGCGCCTTTCTTGGTTGGTCTGCCGCTCCTGTCCACCCCACACAGCTGGGCCACGGGCTCACTCTGGAAGTCCTTGTGGGACATAGGCTTCATCTAGTTTGAAGTGGTGATGTCACAGTGGAGAAGGTAGGCATTGGTGGTGGCGATGTCCACAAGGTGCAAAAAGAGGGTGCGGTACCAGCGTGCAGTTTTGCGGTGGGTGGAGTAATACTGCAACAGCTGGTTCGACAGGTCAACATCACCCATGTGCTTATTGTAAGCAAGGACTGGGGTGGGGCAGGAGATCAATTTTGCTGACCAGCATCCATCTTTATCCTTCACCCTCCTCTTGACCACGTCCCTAGAAACTGCTGGATGGATCGTGGAGCACACTGACACCTCCCGTGTGTCCACCCACTTTACAAAGACCAGGGAGCTTTCCCTGATCCACCGCACTACACCGCTTTCTGATTTTTTATTGAGAGCATTTCCTCTCTTGGTTGGGCACCCTCTCCTGTTGTCCCTGTATGTTCCACAGGCTCTAAACTTCATATCAGCCAGCTTGAGGAACAACTCGGGTCTTGAATAAAAATTGTCCATGTAAACATGGTAGCCAGTTCCCAGATGTGATGGCTGGATCAGGTCGATCACAGCATCATATGCAAGACCATGCACTGTGTGTGTGTGTGTGTGTGTGTGTGTGTGTGTGTGTGTGTGTGTTTTGCCAACATAAACATGGAAGTTGACAGTGTAGCCATTGGTGGAGTCGGCCAAAACAAAATGTTTGATCACTTCATTGGTTTCTCCTTCATGTACTGCGTCATCCCAGTTTTTGCCTTTGTGGCCACCATCCATTCATGCACAGCCAATTCCCTCCTCGGATGATAGTGAGCCTGGCAGGCAAGGAGGATGTCATCCATGAGGGATTTCATCTTGCACAATTTATCATACGATGGAGTTCCCTTCCTCTCATCGTTTTTTTTGTCCACCTCTGGGTCACTGGGGTGGATGTTGGAGAGCAGTGCCCTGAAGCGGTCCCTTGTCATGACACTAGCTGGAAACAGCACAGATGTGATTGTGTCCTGTTTCCAGTAGTCTCTAATGCTGGGCAGTGACACCAGAGATGTGTATATAAACAGGGGTCGTAGACCCAAATGTGTTCAAAGAGCTATATTGCCCCCCCCCCCCCCCCAAAAAAAAAACAAAAACCATACAGTCTGGAGCCGCAAAATATTAAAAGCCTTATATAAGCCTAATATGGAGGCAACAGGCAACAGGAGGCTGTCAGTATATTAGCTATATAAGTCTATTATTAAAATGACTAAGTAGGCTACAAATACAAAATGAACATTCATGATTAAATGTTTATTTTCCCTGCAGCACATCCTGGAAAGAATGACACAACATGTGACTACTCAGCTGTACGATATTTGGTGCTTCAAGTTTAACTTCCATTACAACATCAAAGTTTTGTTGCATTGATTAAATTATAGAAATCTAAAAAACAGAAGTAAAGACAGGGTCTGAACGGGAAGACTAATCAGAAATTGATGGAGAGCTTCACAAAAGTACAACAAGACAATCTGGCAGGGATGAAGTGGAAATGAACCAGTATATAAGCTGAGGGACTGATGAGGAAATGGACTGCAGGTGAGATGGGCGGGGAAAACCAGGTGAGGGAAATGAGTTGATTGCAGGGAGGAATCTGAAATGACAGGAGAATTAGTGGACATGAAACCAATAAAAACAAACTGAGTGAAACTATGTTACAAAAAGAAATAAAACAATCCTTTTTTCTTCCCCCCTTACGTGGCCTCAGACATAAATGAATAGGCTACAAATGCAAACGAGTAATGAAACAGCTGCAATTAAAAGGCAGCTTGCTTAAAAAATAAAACACAGTAGAACAGCAGAAATGACTCAAATTAAAATAAGACAGTTAAAGTTTGGTTTTCTGTGCGTTATCCCTTCTCTTTAGTTTTCTGCAAATGCCAAGTAGCCTAACACGGGACTCACACCGGGCTCGTAACGGCAGCATCACGGCAGCGCCACGGTTCAGCTCTGTCCTCTGCCCGGCGTCTACCGGGCGCGTTACGGCAGCGTAGTGAACTAGCCATTCCCAAACATACAAGAGTCCCTGCGATAAACCGTGTATAAAAGAAACAACAACAACAAACAGCTAACTTTGCTTCTCCGGCGTGGGAGAGATTATAAAAAGGATCTGTTGTGTCATAAATTATTGTTTGCTGTTCCACTTCAACAATTAGTCTCTCGTTGTTCATGCTGAGACTCTTTGATTGATTGACAGCTGGCTGCCAGTCATAACGTAATGTGGGCGTGAAGCTGTGACAGGCGTCATGAACTGCATTTTGTGTTTTATTTTGAAAGGGGGCAGAAGTTTATTACGCTGATTCTGTGTCAGATTTCCTGTCTGGTGCAATCTGCTCTGTTGAAATTGACGCGGTTTAGCAACGGCTTGCGTCAAAAATAGAAGTGCTACGGAAAGATAGCGCTGCGGAGCGGAGAGACGCTTCTGGGACGCTGCTGAGACGTTCTGCGGCACGCCCAATGTGAGTGGTCTCATTGATTATAGTGGAAGCGATCAGCAACGGCTGACGCGACGCAGCCGTAACGTGCCGCTGACGTCCCCGGTGTGAGTTGGGCTTAAGTCAGTGCAAGGGTCAAACGCAGCAGCACCCTCTTCTCTTTCCCCCTCTTATCTCAGCAACAGACACGCACAATACATGCTCGGACCGGAGTGATAAAACACAAGAGCTGTGTCATTCTAAATATATACTGACAAAAATCAGAAATCCATTCATAAAAACAGCCACTTTGTTACTAAATATGCGCCTATGACGGGATTGTGTTCTCACCTGTTCAATGTGACTTCTTTTTTCGGACATCACTGGACAGCTTCTCAACATCGGGCATGTAAGATGTAACTTTAATCTTCACGCAGGACTGTAAGCTCTGTGAGGCGGGCGCGGTATTTGGATGTGATGTAGTTCATGTTTGAGAATATCTGCTCGCACAGCTATGTTGATCCAAAGATGGATAATACTCCAAATGTGTATTTCTTCATGCTCTCAGCAGCGTCCCAGAAGCGTCTCTCCGCTCCGCAGCGCTATCTTTCCGTAGCACTTCTATTTTGTGCATGAAGAACCCATGTGACCCTGTACCGTTTCCACAAGAAGCAGCAGATGTTGGAGAGCCAGGGAATGAAGTGCCTTCCCAGAGTGGGATATTCTATTATTCTATTCTACCTCTACGCATATTTACCCGCAAAAAATTTCAGTCTCCCTTCACAGCCAGCGGTCCTCCTGGCTGTATCGGTACAGCAAATGGCTCTGGGTGGATGCAAGAGGAAGACTTTCAAGAACCTCCAGTCCACCCCCAACCCGTTCTCATTCCCAACGCATAAAATACAGACGATTTGTCACGCCCCTAGATGTCTGATACTGACGAAAAAGGTGACCCTCCACGTCTGTATAAAACGCTCTGGGTTCTCAATTGACTCCAATATAAACGTGTTTGCAGCGGTAAGAGATGCTTTGAGCAGAGCTACAGCTGTCCATTCACTCCAATAATAACCCGATCACAGCGCTACATGACGCTGCGAGCTTCACTGTGGTTGGAGAACCGGAAGTGTTTTTCTCACTATGTTAAGGATTTCTTTTAATGACATCATCAACATTTCTCAATACAAACACGTCAAAGTGTCACTGATAATTCAACGATACAATAGCTTCGTGTTATGACCCACACTTTGAGTAATTTTTCCTTTTGATTTTGAGAAATAAAGTTTTATTCGTGTGTTTTGGATAGCGGAAATGCCTACACTAACGATAATGCTCGACCACTGACCTTGTCACACCCCTTGACGACGATGCTGATGCAAAAGATGACCCTCCATGTCTGTATAAAATGGAGCTGCAGCAGAAGAAGAAGGAGAAAAAGAAGGAGAAGGAGACAACGACAACGACGTATTCAGGTATTTAAAAAAACTTTGAGAAAGTTATATATGTTTTAGAAAGACAGATTAGCTTGATTCACTAAAGTCATGCAAAGTTATTTTTCAGAAAAAGCGTTTAAGGTGTTTAAAAACAGCTACCGGCAGTGTGCTTGCTCGGTAGAGTAAGGTAACGACTACACATGGCTAGTATACATGCAAGCGTGCAGCATTAGCTCTTTAATCCACCGGCGATGGATTTAATCATTACGTTAAAGGAGTTGTACGTTGCTAATATTGTATGCCCTAGCAAACAGCCTCACATGGTGTGTAAAATTAAAAAGTGTATTTTATGTATATTTCTTTGTGTCGCTGAGTTCTGTCAAAATCTTTCCTCTTTAGTTTGAAAAATCAGTGATCCAGAGGACCTTGAATCCTCCATGCATACCAAAGTCTGTCATGGAGTCCCACAAGGTTCTGTACTAGGACCACTTCTATTCAGTCTATATATGCTTCCTCTAGGGAACATTATTAGGAATCACTCCATTAATTTTCAGTTATGCTGATAACACCTAATTATATTTATCGATCAAGCCTGATGAAACCAATCATTTAATCAAACTCCAAGCGTGCCTTAGGGATATAAAAAGTTGGATGACCTACAATTTTCTGATGTTGAACTCAGATAAAACTGAAGTTCTTGTAACTGGACCCAAACACCACAGAAACTCTCTTTCCGGAGACTTGGCTACTTTAGACGGGACCACCCTGGCCTCCAGCTCCACCGTAAAGAATCTTGGAGTTATTTTTGGTCAGGATTTGTCCTTTAATGTCCACATAAAACAAATTTCAAAGACTGCATTCTTCCACTTACGCAACATTACCAAAATCAGAGGCATCGTCTCCCAAGCAGATGCATAAAAACTAGTCCATGCATTTGTAACTTCTAGGCTGGACTACTGTAACTCTTTGTTATCAGGCTGCCCCAATAAGTCTCTTAGGACTTTGCAGCTAATTCAGAATGCTGCTGCTCATGTTCAGACAGGAACCAAGATCAGAGATCACATCTCTCCCATTTTGGCTTCCTTGCACTGGCTACCTGTTAAATCTAGAATAGAATTTAAAATTCTTCTCCTTACATACAAAGCTCTTCATGGCCAGGCACCATCATATCTAAATAATAATAGTAATAGTAATAATAATGATAACTCACCAACTAAGTTAACTTTTTTAAATCAGTCAGTCACTCACTCACATGTAGAGGGCGGGGCCAGAACCCTGGAGGCGGGGCCAGAACCAAGATGAAAGCAACGGAACTATGATTGTGGTTCTTAATTCCAAAAGGTCTCAAAACAAGTAAACAAGTCATACAGAAGATGAGCACAGGATTTACATATGGTGAAATAATAGTGATAGTATTGATGACGACGACGATGATTTGGAGCTTAAAGCAGAGTTTCAGGAGCAGAGTTTCAAGTCATACTCTGGGTGTCAGGTACCCCATCCTTCATCTCACACACAAGAGCGTGCTCTCCTGCCTGGGAAAACATTGGCTCCTACATCTCCAGGAACCAGGCCCTCCAATCCCCCACTCTCACTCACAGCCAGGAGTGTGCACTCCTGCCTGGGCAATGGTCAGCTTCAGAGATGCCCCGTTCTGGAGCTCCGACTGTCTGGATATGTCTGGATGTCTGTTCCCCTGGTAGAACGGCGTGGTGTACCAAGGGCAGGAGGAGGTCTGTTTTTAATAATGATTACTACTACTGCTACTACTGCTACTACTGCTGCTGCTACTACTACTGCTGCTGCTATTACTTCTACTACTACTACTACTACTACTACTACTACGACTACTACTACTGCTGCTGCTACTACTACTAGTAGTAGTAGAGTAAAGTATAGATTTATGAAAAGCTATTTCAAAACACTTCCAAGTTCATTTCATGTGTCTGTCTATGCATTTTAAGCTTTTCACTTGTTATTTTATTCTGTGAGAGAATAATAATAATAACAAGTACAATTCTTTATCTTTCTCAGTTGACATCAGAACTAAAACTGAAAAGAAGAAAACTGAGAGAGAACGACCATCTTTCTTCACGAAACTATCTCAGCACATAATGAGGAAGCTGTTGCCTACTTGCGGTTATAAACTGAACACAATGCTCAGGTGTTGGATCACACTGTAATAAAATGTGTGCCTGTAGAAAAGTTTCTGTGTCTGGAGACAGACATGTTTAGCTCTCTGTCAGCTAGCTGTCCAGGACAAATGGATGCATTCAGTTCAAGCTCAGTGCCTGCCGTCCTGACAGGTGATTCATGTGAAAGCTGTTGAATAAGATGACAAATCTACATATTAGACACTTGGCTGTGGTGTACATGCTGGTACAAGCAGCTCCAGCTCTGGCTCCTGTCAACTGAAGGGCTGGTAGAGGAGCAGCTGCTCCATTAGTGTGATAGAGGTGAGCAGCAGTAATAAGGCATCAGTCGGTGGTGATCATGAAGGAGACTGCATAATGACAGTGCAGCAGACACAAGTAGCACCATCTAGACGTACCACCCCAGTGCGCCCATATGCTATGGTTCCTGTCATTTTAAAATCATTCAGTGTATCAAAAAAAGGAAAGTCCTGAGCCATGTATTGTAGATTGCTGCCATTGTAGATTATAGTTGTAATCAAAATGCAGAACTTGAGATATGTAAAAATCTTTTAGCAGCTTTATGCAAATCTAAAAATATATCTGCCTGCAAAGCCTCCAAAGGTTAAAGCTTAAATTTTGTGGAAGCTGTCAGATTGTGTTGTGAGAGAGATCCTGACCCACAGTGCAGAGTGGAAAGAGACAAAGACATTGTGAGTTCAAGTGTTTTGTTCACATCACATAATTGTCATCAGTAAACAGACTTACCCTTACCTTACTGAAGACAGATGCTGCTCTTTGGGGGACAGTTCACCAGAGAGTCAGCAGGGGACATTTTTAAAATTCAGAATTTCTTCATTTACTTTACAGGTACCTTTCCTGACAACTCTCCAAAAATCCCCAAGCAAATAATTATAGATACATAAATACATATATACATACATGAAACATTTATTTTAAGATGTGTGCAGGTGCTCCAGGTATACAATAAATAAATAAGAATGAGGTTCAATTAAATGAGATGTATCATGATACTGACCTATCACTGGAACACAACATTCGGCAGGTTGACTCTTGCCACCTCATTTGGCCTGAGAGCATTTTTTAATGCAGACTTGACACTCAGATAGCAGCAGACGACACACAGATGGCATCCTCAGGACCTTTGTACCCTGGTTGGACGACCCAGGCAGACCTTCCTCTCAGACCCTAGCAACTAAAGCTCTAATCTGGAACCAAAACAACTTAATTGGGAGTGCTTTGGTTTTTTGCAGTGCCTGGAACCCTAATGATCTGGGTGGCCATCTGAGTTCAGACACCTATCGTACTGACTTTGAAAATGAATAAACACTTCTGACATCAGACCATTTGAGGCTTACATTAGTAAAAGCCTATCATTAGCAAAACATGTCATGAGCCCCTGTGAAGCATCTGAAGGTTTCCACTAAACAGTAACAATAATGCTGGCCAGGCACTGGCACTGGCTCACAGAACACCACCGGGTTGCCTGAAACATCTGGCACTAACAACCAATCCAAGCCGAAATTAGTCCACTTGGCTGAACCTTGCCAGACATGCAAGGCAGTACAGACATGCAAGCTGTCTTTGCTCAGCCAAGGGGGATCTTTCTGTTCTCATTACCTGTTGACTGGCCTGGTCCAGTCACACATCTGTGACATCACAGCTGAGTGACATCACAGCTGAGTGACATCACAACTCTGTGACATCACAGCTCAGTGACATCACAGCTCTATGACATCACACGTCTGTGACGTCACACCTCTGTGACATCACAGCTCCATGACATCACATCTCTGTGACATCACAGCTCAGGGACATCACACCTCTGTGACATCACTGCTCAGTGTGACATGACACCACTGTGATATCACACCTCTGTGACATCACAGCTCTGTGATATCACAGCTCCATGAAATCACACCTCTGTGACATTACAGCTCAGTGACATCACATATCTGTGACATCACACCTCTGTGACATCACTGCTCAGTGACATCACACATCTGTGACATCACACATCTGTGACATCACAACTCTGTGACGTCACACCTCTCCGACATCACAGCCTGTGACATCACACCTCTGTGACATCACACCTCTGTGACATCACAGCTCTGTGACATCACAGCTCAGTGACATCACAGAGGTGTTACATCACAGCTCTGTGACGTCACACCTCTCCGACTTCACACATCAGTGACATCACAGCCTGTGACATTACAGCTCTTTGGCATCATACCTCTGTGACATCACAGCTCAGTAACATCACAGCTCTGTGACATCACACCTCTGTGACATCACACATCCGTGACATCACAACTCTGTGACATCAACATCAATGCCATATGAGAGAATGAGGTCAAGAGTGTGGTTCAGACAATGAGTCGGTTTATTTACACTCTGACAGAAGCCAGTTGAATCTAATGAAGAGATAAACACAGTACTATACACAGTACACAGTACTATATGGAAACACAGTCTCTATACTAAAGGATTTGGTGGCAGCTGCACTAATGGAGATGCAGAGAAGTGTGTAAGACTGCAGCTCTGCTTCCTGTCTCACCTCTGGGTTGTCACACCTCTATGACATCACAGCTCAGTGACATCACAGTTCAGTGACATCACAGTTCAGTGACATCACAGCTCAGTGACATCACACCTCTGTGATATCAGACCTCTGTTACATCACAGCTCTGTAAGGTACACAGAGGTATCACAGAGGTATGATGTCACTGAGCTGTGATTCAGTTTGCAGCTACGCCTCCCTCGTGCAGTCACCTAGTGTCCCGGGTGCTCGGGAACTACCGGAGGATGGCTAGCTGAAGCTACCTTACCTATGCTAGCGCATCATCTCCTACGATGGAAAGCACTCTTATGTCAAGTTCAATCAAGGCAACTTAAAAATGTCAAGCCAGTTCACTGGTAACCAACTGTGATTCCTCTAAAGCACGCAAGGATTAGGCAGGCATGTCTCTGTAGCGCAATCGGCCAGCACGTTCGGCTGTTAACCGAGAGGTTGGACGATGAAATTGTGTTCTACCTTGAGATGAAACAAAAATTCAAGTGAGCCACAGCTGGACTGTACCAAGAACGAGCTGACCTCTAGGTGACCCACAGACTCTACAGTTACAGCCATCACATGGCATCCAGTCGTGAAGTGTGATTGTGCTGCTTCTTTTATATGAATGCTAATTTAATTTCATTCAAATGTTTTCTTGAAACTCTCTGAAAAGCACTGGCAAAGCATGGCGCCGTGGCTTAGATGGTTTCCTGTCTTGTAAATAGGCGATCCAGGGTTCAAATCCCAGCGGTGTCTGTTTCTGAGGTCTCGCACGCTCGGCTGTTAACACAGAGGTTGGTGGTTCAAACCCACCCATTGTGCTCTACCTTGAGGTGTTTCTTGAGAAACAAAAGTTCAAGCGAGCCACAGTTGGACTGTACTCAGAACGAGGTGACTCACAGCCATTGCATGGTATCCAGGTTGTAAAATCTGGTTCTGCTGCTTCTTTTGTGTGAATGTTAATTTCATTTCATTCAAATGTTTTCTTGAAACTCTAAAGTACTGACAAAGCATGGCGCCATGGCTTAGATGGTTAAAGTTCCTGTCTAGTAAACAGGAGATCCTGGGTTCAAATCCCAGCGGTACCTGTTTCTGAGGTCTGTTATGCTGCACGCTATTTCCTAAGTGCAACAAAATCGGCTTAAAAATGTCAAGCCAGTTCATTGGTAACCAATTGTGATTCCCTTCATGATGCGTTGACCATGACATCTCACTTTTGAAGTTCAATGGAAGCGACTACAGAAAAAGAGTTGAATTGGTAGGAAAACAAGGTATGTCTCTGTGGCGCAGTCAGCTGTTAACCAAGAGGTTTGTGGTTCAAACCCACCCAGGGACGATGAAATTGTGTTCTACCTTGAGATGTTTCTTGAGAAACAAAAGTTCAAGTGAGCCACAGTTGGATTGTAGTCAGAACGAGGTGACTCACAGCCATCACATGGTATCCAGTCGTGAAATCTAATGCTGTGATCCTGCTGCTTCTTTTGTGTGAATGCTAATTTCATTTCATTCAAATGTTTTCTTGAAACTCTAAAAGACTGGCAAACCATGGTGCCGTGGCGTAGATGGTAAAAGTGCCTGTCTAGTAAACAGGAGATCCTGGGCAGTCCCTGTTTCTATTCTGCTAATTTCATAATTTACCCAGAACGAGCTGAACTCCAGTATTCCAAAACTTTTAATCTGGATCAGGATAATCCGAATAATGGATCACTTTGATCCCGATCTGGGCGAATACAGATTTCCAAATCTTGTGTCTCCGCCTCCCGAGCGGTTTTAGGACCATACGAACGCCACCCTACATATGCAAACCAACTTCTTAAATTGTCACCTAATTCAAACCACGCCGTAGCGATCTCTAATTGAGCCATGGCCATGCTAACGGTAGCTAACTTAGCTCCATTGACTTGTGTGTTAAGTAGATAGCGGGCTAGCGAGGTAGCTTTTAATGAATTTAGCTGTCTATGGTTTAACTTAAAAGGGAACTAATCTGACATACATCATAACTTAACCTGTCAGGATGCTACAGTAATGCTGCTGATGATATCATGCTTTTGTGACAAAGATATACTTATACACCTTTTCTGTCTTCTGTGGTCCACTCACTCTGAGTCTACTCACAGCCATGGACCATTCAGTTATTAAGGACAACCTCTAGAAATCCTTGGAAACGCTTTAATTATACATTTAAGATTAAGTCATTGGATTTTGACTTTTAACTGATTTTGATTTTGACAACTTCAAAATGTCAAGCCAAGGTACTGCTAAGTATTCGTGATTACCCTAAAGCAACTGAGACATTGGTGGTTTGTATCCAGGTGACTCAAAGGTTTTACAGTTAGGGCCATCACATGGCATCCAAGAGCAGAACATGATTCTGTTTCTCTCATGTGACTTCTCCTTGCCATTTTATTCAATTCAGAAAGCAATACAGGTCTCTAAAATGCAAATTTTATGTCTATCAAATATTTCTGTGAAACTCAACAAGCAAAAAATGCCCAATGTAATGCAAGGTATGTCTCTGTGGTGCAATTGAGCGAAGCCAAGAGGTTGTTGGTTGAAGTCCACCCATGGATGATGAACGCGTGTTCATTCTTTCAGCATTCATATGTCCCCTGTTCAATTGTAGTTCTCCCTTAGTACTAACATGATCCCTTTCCCTCACTGCCTTTTCCCCTCTCCCAAAATCAGAATATCCCACCACAAACGATGAACACAGGAATCATGTGTAATTATATTTTAATCAATTCATTTTTATTTATATAGTGGCAAATCATCACAACTCACAAATTTCCTCATGACACTTTCCGTACAGATACGGTCTAGACCGTGCTTTTCATATTATTTATTCCCTGCCTTACATGCATATTGTCTGTATAATATCCTGTCAAAGACAATCAAGCAGAATGTATCAAGAATGTCCTTTTTTTATTACGTTATTCATAACGTTATTACAGAAATGATTGAATCTAATCTCTAAATAACACGATAGGTGTCTGAACTCAGATGGCCACCCAGATCATTAGGGTTCCAGGCACTGCAAAAAACCCACCAAAGCACTCCCAATTAAGTTGTTTTGGTTCCAGATTAGAGCTTTAGTTGCTAGGGTCTGAGAGGAAGGTCTGCCTGGGTCGTCCAACCGGGGTACAAAGGTCCTGAGGATGCCATCTGTGTGTCGTCTGCTGCTATCTGAGTGTCAAGTCTGCATTAAAAAATGCTCTCAGGCCAAATGAGGTGGCAAGAGTCAACCTGCTGAATGTTGTGTTCCAGTGATAGGTCAGTATCATGATACATCTCATTTAATTGAACCTTATTCTTATTTATTTATTTCTTATTTATTTATTTATTATATTATTATTAGTAGTAGTATTGTTGTTGTTAGTAGCAGTAGTAGTAGTAGCAGCAGTAGTAGTGGTCGTAGTAGTAGTTGTAGTAGTCATAGTAGTAGTAGCAGCAGCAGTAGTAGTAGTAGTAGTAGTAGTAGTAGTAGTAGTAGTACTAGCAGTAGTAGTAGTAGTAGTAATCATTATTAAAAACAGACCTCCTCCTGCCCTTGGTACACCACGCCGTTCTACCAGGGGAACAGACATCCAGACATATCCAGACAGTCAGAGCTCCAGGACGGGGCATCTCTGAAGCTGACCATTGCCCAGGCAGGAGCGCACACTCCTGGCTGTGAGTGAGAGTGAGGCATTGGAGGGCCTGGTTCCTGGAGATGTAGGAGCCAATGTTTTCCCAGGCAGGAGAGCACGCTCTTGTGTGTGAGATGAAGGATGGGGTGCCTGGCACCCAGAGTATGACTTGAAACTCTGCTCCTGAAACTCTGCTTTAAGCTCCAAATCATCATCGTCGTCATCAATACTATCACTATTATTTCACCATATGTAAATCCTGTGCTCATCTTCTGTATGACTTGTTTACTTGTTTTGAGACCTTTGGGAATTAAGAACCACAATCATAGTTCTGTTGCTTTTGAACCCCGCCTCCAGGGTTCTGGCCCCTCCCCCTTCCCCCTGACTGATTTAAAAAAGTTAACTTAGAGTTATTTTTATTATTATTGTTGTTGTTGTTAGTAGTAGTAGTAGCAGCAGCAGCAGCAGTGGTTGTAGTAGTAGTGGTAGTAGTCATAGTAGTAGTAGTTGTTACAAACTGCAATCTCAGTCTTCCTGTCTGGAGGTTTGATAGAGATGTGGGCGCCTCCCAGTGATCCTCCCACCTTATAAATACAGGCCTGGATGAGGCCTTCCCTTCCCTTTGTCTCCAGACTTGTTTTGACTCACTTCATTGTAAGTACTGAACATATTTCAATTGATTTTTGTCTTAACATGACCAAGTTTAAAGAGAAACTTTAGGTTTGATTTACTTTATGAATGATGCCTTAAGCATATCTGGTTTAGACTATTAATCGTATTTGATTTCATAGTGTTTTGTTGTATTTATCAGTTATGATTTACCTTGTCCTTTCCATTCTTTTAGAACCATGGCACTTGGTAGCAAAGCCAAAGACAAATAAACTAAACGGAAAGAAAACAAATCTCTGTATCTTGGTGGTTTGTGTGGCTCCAGTTGAACCATGATATCCACATCCGTATGTATTGGAAGCAGATCTGTTTCTCATCACGAGCTCCAACCTAAAGCACGCCAACTAATATCTATTGCAAGCTTGCATAACTAAACTAAACTTACTGAATATGAGTGCACTCAGTACCCCGGTCTTTACAGTGTTTATTTCATGTTTATTTCTGGGCTCACAGCATTTTTTCTGATATATGTGAAACTTTATTTCTTTAGCAATAAAAAGTTAAACTGATACACTGCTGTTTTATTTTTGTATGTGATTGCTTGAGCAAATCCATATTTTACCCCAGTCTCTCATCAGTTAAAATAGAGAGTGTGAATCATCACGTTACCCTTGACAGATTCATTTCGAGATGTATCTCCCACCATTTTGAAACGTATTTTGGGAATTAAAGGTGCATATAATACTGTACATAACACGAGCCAACTGGTGGGAGGGTTACATAAGGATCTGAATCTCACTTTGTTCAGTTATGAATACTGTAATGTCATCAGCATAGGCTGACAGTTTACCTGTGAAGGTCAAGCCTGGAAGGCTTCATCTGAGGTGCTGCTTTACGGTAAGCGTATTCTGTCACTTCCGGTTACCGGTGTTAGTGCCACGGTGCTCTCTGCTCTGCTCACTTAAACAATTTTCCGTACATTTTTCACATCAGTGACTATCTACGTAACTCCACACTACCTTTAAACTTGTTCTGTCTACACGAACAGGTTTCTTAAACTCTAGTAACCGCAGTCCGATAGTTTTACCTGTCTCTCTGCTAGCCGCACTCTCTAGCCAGGGTTTAGCAATGGCCTCTCCCTGCTCTCCTCCTCTCTCCTCTCCTGCTCTCTCCTCTCCCCCTCTCTCCTGCCCTGTGTGCCACATGTTCAGCTACTCCTCGTCCTCCTTTAGCGATAATGGTACTTGTAATAAATGTAGTTTATTTGTAGATTTGGAGGCGAGGCTCAGTAAGTTAGAGGTACGGTACCGCACCACAGAACAGTCAGTAGCTGCTATAGTTAGCCAGTCCCCTGTAGCCGGTGCGGTACCACCGAAGGTAGCTTCAGCTAGCAGTCCCCCGGTAGTTCCCGAGCAGCCGGGAGGCTGGGTGACTGTCCGAAAGAGGCATAGCCCCAAGCTGAAGCCCATAGTACACCACCAACCGCTTCACGTCTCAAACAGATTTTCCCCGCTCAGCGACACACCCACTGAGAAGCCAACTCTGGTCATTGGCAGCTCCATTTTACGGAACGTGAAGTTAGCGACACCGGGGGCCATAGTTAAATGCATCCCAGGGGCCAGAGCGGGCGACGTCGAGTCTAACTTGAAACTGCTGGCTAAGGCTAAACGTAGATACAGTAAGATTGTTATCCACGTCGGCGGTAATGACTCCCGGTTACGCCAATCGGAGGTCACTAAAATTAATGTTTCATCGGTGTGTGAATACGCCAAGACGATGTCGGACTCTGTAGTTTTCTCTGGACCCCTGCCCAATGTGACCAGTGATGACATGTACAGCCGCATGTCGTCATTTCACCGCTGGTTGTCGAGGTGGTGTCCAGCAAACGATGTGGGCTTCATTGACAATTGGACACCTTTCTGGGGAAAACCTGGTCTGATTAGGAGAGATGGCATCCATCCCACTTTGGATGGAGCAGCTCTCATATCTAGAAACATGGAGCAATTTATTAAACGACCGAAACCGTGACAACCTAGAGTTGAGACCAGGAAGCAGAGCTGCAGTCTTACACGCTTCTCTACGCCTCCATTAGAGCAGTTGCCCACCCAGTACTTTAGTATAGAGACTGTGTCTGTCCCCCGTCCACCTACATTGTTTAAAGATAAAAGAAATAGAAGAGGAGTTCATCATAAAAAATTAAATCAACATCTCCACCAGTACAAAACAAGAGCATTAAATGTGGACTCTTGAATATCAGGTCCTTGTCCTCTAAAGCTCTTTTAGTCAATGAATTAATATCTGATTATGATATTGATTTATTTTGTCTCACTGAAACCTGGCTGCAGGAGGGTGAATATGTTAGCTTAAATGAATCCACTCCTCCCAGTCATTGTAACACTCATATTCCTCGAAGTAATGGTCGAGGTGGCGGAGTTGGAGCCATATTTGACTCAAGTCTATTAATAAATCCTAAACCTAAACTAAATTCTAATTCATTTGAAAGTCTTGTTCTTAACCTCACTCACCCAACATGGAAAACAGTACAGCCAATCCTATTTGTTATAATATATTGCGCTCCTGGCCCTTACTCTGAATTTTTATCTGAATTTGCAGAATTTGCATCAGGCTTGATCCTTAAAACAGATAAAATAATCATTGTAGGTGACTTTAATATTCATGTGGACAACCACAATGATAGCCTTAGTACTGCATTTATCTCTTTATTAGATTCAATTGGCTTCTGTCAGATTGTAAATAAACCGACTCATCGTCTGAACCACACCCTTCATCTCGTTTTCTCATATGGCATTGAACTTGATCATCTTATAGTCTATCCACAGAATCCTCTTCTTTCTGACCATTTTTTAATAACCTTCGAGTTCATATTACTGGACTATAAGCCTTTTTGCAGAAACTCTTACAGCAGATGTTTATCTGACAGTGCTGTTGCAAAATTCAAGGAAGTGATTCCTTCAGTAATGTCTCAATGTAGCAGAGAACTTGTCTGCTCCCATGAGCCCCTCACAAATAGATCATATTGTTGAGAGCACTACAGGCTCATTACAGACAACACTTGACTCTATTGCACCTCTGAAAAAGAAGAATATTAAACAGAGGATGTTAGCTCCATGGTATAGCTCCATGGACTCACAAATTAAAGCAAGTGGCACGTAATTCTGAACGCAAATGGCGTGCCACTAAACTGGAAGAATCTCGCTTAGTCTGGCAAGATAATCTTAAAACCTATAGGAAGGCTCTCCGTAATGCCAGAACAGCTTATTACTCTTCTTTAATAGAGGAAAACAAGAACAACCCCAGGTTTCTCTTCAGCACTGTAGCCAGGCTAACAGCTCTATTGACCCATCTACTCTTCTGGGTCTAACTAGTAATGACTTCATGAGCTTCTTTAATGATAAAATTAGGACCATTAGAGATAAAATACATCATGCCTTGCCTTCGACAGGCACTGATCTGCATTCTGATACAGCAAGTTTGGAAACAGCTGCAAAACCTGATACATATTTAGACTGCTTCTCTCCCATTGACCTTCATCAAATAACTTCAATAATTTCTTCATCTAAGTCGTCAACCTGTCTCCTAGATCCCATCCCATCCAGGCTGCTCAAGGACATTTTACCTTTATGTGGTAGGTCGTCTCCCTCCCTGCCACTATATGGCACTGTGCCAAGGCATAGAGCGACTGATAAATGGAGCACAATGCGCCCCTATATATAGAGGTGTGGGCACGGGTGATTCCCTCTTTCTTCCACCTCCTGGGGTTGGTTGTGGCCTGTTGGCGTGGCCATCGTGGGCATCATACGGTCCCTCAGGTAACCATTCGCTAGTCTCCTGTTTCTTTGGTGTGCGTAAAACGGGCATGTTGGTGATACAATCTCCGCTTGTTATAGCGTGACCGGCTGTCGGGACCATGCGGGGACGCGTCGCTTCACCAGAAGCCTTTCCTGGGTGCGTCTGCTTTCCCCTGTCGGTAAGTCGGCACTGGTCTGCTATTTAGCGGCTCCATCATCCAGCCCCCAGCTGATTCTTTTGTTGTCTCTTGGCGTAGCTGGGTGATTGGTTCGCAGCCTGAGTGCTAACCTCTATCTCACTGAGACCCTGCTGTAGCGTTGCGAGGGGTATGTATGTACCTTTCTATGAATACTAATACTAATTATTCTAACTGAACTATTAAATCATAGTTGTGCCCTTCTTTTAGAGGCTGGGGCAACTAGCTGTCTGGCATCAATGACTTTTGTTGGGACCCACGCTGCTGTTTTGGCTCCGCCGAATTTGCGATGATTTTAGTTTTATTAGTGACATCAGCTGTTGATCCAGCTCTTTGAGCCGTCTGGGGTTTGCCCACTCGGCCCGTCCGTGCACGACCGCATCCCCAACTGGCTGTCGAGGACGCTATTGCACATACGCCACTGTTTTAATTCATTGTGTGTTATGTCTTGTTGAATTGTTATTGTTCAGTGTTTATGTGTATTTTGGTTTATTTCCTTTAATTGTCCTCACACCAGTCCTGTGTAGCACCTTTGGCAAGGGTTTTAACTTGTTTCCTGTGTTTGGTTAGGTGCTGCGGCCCAGAGGCAGTGATTCGGTCCTTGGTGGTGGTCCCCCTTCACGATTTCCTTCCTGATTTGCAGTGTGAGTGTGGTGCCACGGGTGTTTTGTTTAATTTATTTCTATTTCCTTTTACTTTGTCCCTGCCATCTGGTAAGCCCAGCCCTTTCCCTTGCCTATTTCGTTCTGTCTGGTGCTAAGTTTAGGTGATTATTATCGACAGTATGTGGTGTATGAACTGTTGATTTTGTTTTCTAATTGCTTATTTCTTTCTTGTTTAATAAAGTATTTTCCTGATTTGTAAACCGTCTCTTGCCCCGTGGTATTATCGAACCTGTGGCCTTAGATAGTAATAGCTATAATTTCCTGTGGGTATAGATACCCCAGGTGGCGTTGTCGCAACATCCCCTCTTGCTCTCGCCACATTTAGTTAGCCCTTCTTTACTGGATATGATTAACCTGTCTTTATTATCAGGATATGTACCACAGTCCTTTAAAGTAGCTGTAATTAAACCTCCTCTTAAAAAGCCCACTCTAGATCCAGAGGTTTTGGCTAACTATAGACCGATATCAAACCTTCCCTTTCTTTCTAAGTTACTCGAGAAGGCTGTGGCTAATCAGCTGTGTGAATTTCTTCACAAGAACAGTTTATTCGAGGATTTTCAGTCAGGATTTAGAGTCCATCATAGCACAGAGACCGCACTAGTCAAAGTCACAAACAATCTCCTAATTGCATCAGACAAAGGACTCATCTCTGTACTCGTCCTGTTAGATCTTAGTGCTGCATTTGACACCATAGACCATCAAATTCTTTTACAGAGACTGGAACATCAGATTGGCATCAAAGGAACCACCCTAAGCTGGTTTAGGTCGTATTTCTTAGATCTATCTCAGTTTGTTGACATCAATGATGAATCCTCCATACATACCAAAGTCTGTCATGGAGTCCCACAAGGTTCTGTACTAGGACCACTTCTATTCAGTCTATATATGCTTCCTCTAGGGAACATTATTAGGAATCACTCCATTAATTTTCATTGTTATGCTGACGACACCCAATTATATTTATCGATCAAGCCTGATGAAACCAATCATTTAGCCAAACTGCAAGCGTGCCTTAGGGATATAAAACGTTGGATGACCTATAACTTTCTGATGTTGAACTCAGATAAAACTAAAGTTCTTGTAATTGGACCCAAACACCTCAGAAACTCTCTTTCCGGAGACTTGGCCACCTTAGACGGGACCACCCTGGCCTCCAGCTCCTCCGTAAAGAACCTTGGAGTTATTTTTGATCAGGATTTGTCCTTTAATGTCCACATAAAACAAATTTCAAAGACTGCATTCTTCCACTTACGTAACATTACCAAAATCAGACGCATCCTGTCCCAAGCGGATGCAGAAAAACTAGTCCATGCATTTGTTACTTCCAGGCTGGACTACTGTAACTCTCTATTATCAGGCTGCCCCAATAAGTCTCTTAGGACTTTGCAGCTAATTCAGAATGCTGCTGCACGTGTTCTGACAGGAACCAAGATCAGAGATCACATCTCACCCATTTTGGCTTCCTTACACTGGCTACCTGTTAAATCTAGAATAGAATTTAAAATTCTTCTCCTTACATACAAAGCTCTTCATGGCCAGGCACCATCATATTTAAAAGAGCTCATAGTTCCCTACTACCCCTCTAGACCACTGCGTTCTCAGAATGCTGGGTTCCTTGTGGTTCCCATAGTTTCCAAAAGTAGACTGGGAGCCAGAGCTTTCAGCTATCAAGCTCCTCTTCTGTGGAACAAACTACCTTTCTGGGTTCGGGAGGCAGACACGGTCACCACATTCAAGACTAGACTTAAGACTTTCCTTTTTGATAGCGCTTATAGTTAGGGCTGGCTCAGGCCTTCCCTTAGTTATGCTGCCATAGGACTAGACTGCCGGGTGTTACTAACTACACCTCTTCCCCGGAGTTTCTGTGCTTTCTCATCTAGCAGGTTCTCATGGATCGTGACTGCTGCTGTGGTCTGCTGCTGACGTCCACGCCTTACTGTAAACCCTCTCTCTCTCTCTCTCTCTCTCTCTCTCTCTCTCTCTCTCTCTCTCTCTATCAATGTAAAACAGTTCGATATCCCTTAGAGTCCACATAAACGGGGCCTGAGGTTTTATTGTTCTGTCAATCATTATCTCTCTCTCTCTCTCTCTCTCTCTCTCTCTCTATCAATGTAAGGCAGTTCGATATCCCTTAGAGTCCGCATAAACGGGGCCTGAGGTTATATTGTTCTGTCAATCATTATCTCTCTTACACCTTTTCTTAGGATATTACTAACTACACCTCTTCCCCGGAGTTTCTGTGCTTTCTCGTCCAGCAGGTTCTCATGGATCGTGGCTGCCGCCGTGGTCTGCTGCTGACGTCCACCATATTTAGCATTACATGCCATATATAGTCATTATTGCTACCATCCCCACTACAGCTTTGTTGGTTAATGACTTATTGCTGCTGTGCATCTGTGTTCCACTGCTACTGCAATCACCTTACCATTTATTGTAATTCATTGTAATTGTACAATATGTTTGTGTTGATTGTTCTGTACATGTGACATCCATTGCACGTCTGTCCGTCCTGGAAGAGGGATCCCTCCTCTGTGGCTCTTCCTGAGGTTTCTTCCACATTTTTTTTTCCCTGTTAAAGGTTTTTTGTGGGCAAGTTTTTCCTCACTGGAACCGAGGGTCTAAGGACAGAGGGTGTCACTCCCTGTACAGATTGTAAAGCCCTCTGAGGCAAAATGTGTTTTGTGACTTTGGGCTATACAAATAAAATTTGATTTGATTTGATTTAGGAGAGGCTCAGAGTGTACAACATACTGGACATAGGACACCCCTGTCTGATACCTCTCTGGACCAGAACTGGACGGCTCAGTCCTCCCCCCACCTTCAACAACACAGTGGCTCCAGTTCTTTCTGAAACCAAAGGCTTCAGGAGTTTTAAACAAATAACAATGATCGACTCTGTCAAAAGCTTTTTCTTGATCTATGGAAAAAAGTCCAACGTTCAAGTCCTGAAACTTTGACAGGTCAATGATGCCTCTAATTAAAAACAGATTGTCCATTATTGAGCGTCAATATGTTCGGCTGGTGTGGACAATCATGTCCATGCACTCTTTGATTCGGTTGGAAAGACATTTAGTGATTATTTTGTAGTCCGTGCACAATGACACTGGCCTTTTTTAGGAGGCTGAGATCTCCTTTTTTTGGCCAGTAGTGTCAGGACCGCCCTGGTACAGCTCAGCGGGAGAGTCCCAGAGATTAAACAGTCTTTAAAAACTTTGTACAAGTCTTTTCCAAGCAGAGTCCAAAATCTTTTCTAAAACTCTGAGGTTCGTCTATCACAGAAGACTGATCACAGCTGAGCTGCTGTCACCAAATTAATGACCAGTCAGGGCACAACGGCCTTACTCATCCGTGAACCGTATGTCATGTTCTCATGACCGACCTGTTCTCCTACAGCCAGGAGAACCTGCTCCATGGTGCACGGAAGGTCAGCCATGACCCTGATCCCATGTCTGATAGACAGAGGAGGCAAACCCTCACCAGGTAGGGACGCCATCACTCTGTGAAACAATCGATAATAACGAAGTTTAACTCAGTAAAAAAACAAAGTCATGAATTAAAGTCACCTTACCTTCTCAGAGAGAGAGACTGAGAGACACAAAGCTGGGTTTATTTCTCCACCCTCTGCCTGCCTTGGGTGTATGGAGGCACATCTCTGTCTGTCTGTCTGCCTGAATGTCTGTGTAAAGCGCAGAGCAGGGAACGGGGGAAAGACCCGTTTTTCTACTACTACTGCTGCTGCTGCTGCTTGTGTAATGGGCTGGTTACTTCGTGTGTATATATAATACTGTATTTCCCCTCTGTGCCCCCCCAGTTTCTTTATGTTGCAGCAGGTCTTGCGATCGCAGCAGGTGTGTCACGCCCCTTACAGGTACCTGTAGTGCAGCTGCGTCACTGCCTGCTGATTAATATGAATACATTAATGTTGCCTATTAATGTAGTTGATATAGTATGCATTGATTTCCATCTGGCTCTGTCTCTTTGGTGAAGCTTGCCTGGCGTTAGGCTGCTGTTTTGCCCTGCCTTGTCTCCTCTCCTCTCTTCTTTTGTGTTTGGCCTTTTGCTTGTTCTTGTCCTTTTTGGCTCCACGTTTGTTTCTTTTTGTTTCCCTGAATCGACGAGTTCACTGCTCTGCCGCTGCCGTTTGGGCGCTCGCTTTAAAGTAGTGCATTGCAGTTGAAGACCTCCCTACCGTGACTCCTTAGTGAGGGGTGTGGGAATGATCTCAGCTTTGTAGGACCTGCATGCAGGTAGCATTCTGGGTTTTGCTTTTCTTGTGTTGATTTGAGTTGTTGGTGTAAATAGAAGATGTTTGGTTTGCTTTCTTTTTCCTTTCTTTCTGTTTGTTTCTGCAGTGACCTCAGCCGTGAGATATTCCTCTTCCTGCCTTAGGTTGAGTCAGATATCCTGTTTTATAAAACAATCAAATATCTATTGTTTTTTTAAGTCACTTCAATTTATGATTATTGTGACTCATAAAACTTGTTGTTGACTTGTTTTTCTGACACTGTTGCTGGTATTCATTTGTGAACTTACCTGTGCATGCGTGATTGTTTTGGGAAACCCTCTAAGAAAGTCAGTCACAAATCAGTCAGTCACTCACACACACGCAGGCAGGTCCTGGAGGCGGGGCCACAGCCAAGATCAAAGCAACAGAACTATGATGTCATCAGATTCTGGTTCTGAATTCCAAACTGGTCAAACAAAGTCAACAAGTCTGACAGAAGATAAGCACAGGATTTACAGAAGGTAAAACAATAGTGATAACAGTGATGATTATTACAAAAATTAGGATTATACTGGGGTTTCAGATGTTTTAACTCATATAGTGTGCGTGTGTGTGTGTGTGTGTGTGTGTGTGTGTGTGTGTGTCTTGTCTTTTGCATGTAATGCAGTAGTCCAAGGACAGGAGAGACATATTAGAGAAGTATCATTTGGATCAGGAACATCCTGCTCATTACTGAGCAGCAAACCAAAAAAGGACATCCTGTCATCATCATGAAAGTTGTTGCTGTTACATCTTGCATTATAAATATAAGAGGGGAGTCAGATTGTGACAGATGGAAATTATGACCTGGAAAAACCTGACTCCTCTTTTTTTCCTCTCTGTTAACACTAGTTACAAATAACTTCATGAATCAGTAGCAGAGGTCACAGTATGCCAGCAGAGTGAAAATTGTTGCTGTCACATCTTGCATTATAACCCTCGTGTGTCCTCCGGGTCGAGGTGACCCGGTGGCCGAAAACGTCCCTTTTTGTGTGCATGCGTACGTACGTGCGTCCGTGCAGTTTGAGTTCTCGTTGTGCATAACAGTTATGATTCTTGAAGTGGTTATCTTTTGTTGTGTTTTATTTTTTGGAATAATAGGAACAGAGTAAGAAACAGAAATGATGACACAAACACTTCGTATCACAGAGCCACTACTTTATTTTAGTTATCCCTTTCTTTGTTGGCATCGTAACAAAAGGTCACACACACACACACACACACACACACACACACACACTGTCTCTGTCTCTCTCTCCCGGTTGGACTTACTGAGCAAGCATGAATTGTCCGACTGAGGGCGAGTCATCTGACTGGCTCCTGGTTGGACTCACTGAGTGAGCATGAATTATCCAACCCGGAGAGAGTGAGAGAGTTAGAGTGATAGAGACAGAGAGAGTTAGTGAGAGACAGAGAGAGTGAGAGTTAGAGATATGTATAGACAGAAAGAGATAGAATTAAGCAGAAATAGAAATAATGATAAAGAGATAGAGAGTCTATCCTCTACGCTCCAGTTTATCAAAAATTCAAACTCACCACCTTAATCACTTGACAGGAAGTGTATAAAAGCTTGTTAACTGAGAAGCAACTGACGCTGTTGGACAAATGTAGTAAAGTTACAATTATCGTATTTACCTCTGAACTCTGAATACTTGAGTATTAGCACAAATGTTTAAAGATGACAGCTAAGTAGAATGCTGAATGCTCTTCAGTAATTCAGTTTCCATGTCACAGAGCTGCGATTTAGGCTAACAGTTGTGTTGTGCACAAAGTTTTTAACGTCCTTCCAGGACCTTTGCTTCAAGGATTTCTCCTTCATCATGCATCTCACACAGTCCTCTTTTCCTGGGACTCGACGCTCTTCTGTGAACCTGCTCATGTGTCTGTTGACAGCTGCCCTCTCTGCTTCACTCCATGGCCTCCTTACCTTCTGCTTTGGTAGCTCTATAGATTAAAAAGAAGACAATAACACAAATTCTGTAACATCGAACACAATGTAGTCATAGCTCATGTATTGTTGTCGCACAGAAAGAACCTCACAGTAGCTTTGAAGTCTAAGTTTGCGTGGATTCACACAGGATCAGGCGCTCTGGGAAAAACTTTCAGTTCATTTCAGGGGTCGTCAGTTTCGGCAGTCCCAACTTTTGGGAAAACAGAGCCTGACATCACGCTCTGGCTGCCAATCAGACACTCAGATAGGTCAAACCTCCACAGACAGCCTGAAATGTCTCTGAAACTGTCTCTGAGACTATCCAGGTGGATTCACAGACTAAACTCTGATAATCTACCCGTGTGTGTTCTGTTTATTTCATTCTAAATCTGAGTCTGTCTCACAATTCACGCCGCAAAATGATGACATGAAGAAGTTTGATTTGTGTCCCATGATCAGAGAGAGAGAGAGACAGGGCTTTGGTAGAGACACAGAGTAACAACAACAGAGAGCCGGCCTTGATAAAGCTGTTATTAATCAGAGAAATAAAAAGTTATTTCCTGATTGTTTCACAGCGGTTACAGTCAGCAGGAATAGACACGCCCACAGCAACACACCTACGTTCCCCTCACCCCCTCAACTCTGCTACAAGTTGCCACAATCCATGATCCTGTGTGAATGCTCAGTTTTATGAATGTATCTGTTTCTTTCACCACCACTTTTCCTTTTTTTCTTGCTTTTTCCTCTTTTCTTTTCATCCTCTCTGCGGGGTTCACGTGCCCTTTGGGGAGAGAGGCCAGCCATTCCATCTGAAAAACAAACATAAAATGACAAGTCATAAAACGCAGCACAGGAAAGAAGACGTACTCAAAGCATGCACCTGTTCTAGTTAACATAGAAGGTATGCATCAAGAAATGTAGCTGTGCAGTCAAAGACTACGCGGATTTTCTGTTTCTTCGGGTGGTACACCCCATGATGTGGGACGTACCAAACCCTGTTGTCATTGTGGTCCAGTTGCTCTCGGGGGACTTCAACAGCGTAGCCTTTATCAAGTATGCTTTTCATAAAGGCTTTATAGTCTTCAAGGAATGCATCATTCTTGCTCAGTTTCCTTCTCAAACTTGCAGCTCGCTGCTCTGCCACACAATAGTTGTTTGGCATCTCAACTGCTCCATTTTTCAGCGGCAGTCCAACACAGAAATGTCCATCCACAAATCTTGTCGTCTTTTGAACTGATAGCAGGAACTGTTTGTCCTCCTGAGACATTTCTTCCTTGTCATCATAATGTCGCTCTGGAAAGTCTGTGTTGTACTGCTGGACCAGTAGTTGTTCAATTTCCAGTTGACGCTGTAATGAGTTGTCTCATCCATGGAACTTATCATCTTATCATTCTTCACAGGTCCACACACCATCCAGCCAAGGATAGTCTTCACCGCGTAGGGCCCGTCGTTTTGACTGTTAATTACGTGCCACGGTTCCATTACTTTTGGGTTGTTGGCTCCAATGAGAAGTCCCACCTCAGCGTCAATATGAGGTAACCTTACGTCGCTCAGATATGGCCACTTGTGGAGATATTGTTGACTGGGGATGTTCTCTTTCTGGACAGGGATGTTGCTGTGTGTGAAGACCTTTGATAGTTGAATGAACTCTTTTTCTTCCAATCCACACACTGCCAGGTCTGAGAGCACATAACTGCTTAATAGTGTTTGTCCACCAGGCCATTTTGGCCCATTGTGCTTATCAAGATCTGAGTAGATTTCCCTTTCACATTCCATAAAGGCGTACGTCTCGATATATCTTCCACCTTTACCAGCTCTCACTTTCACTGGCAAAATAGCTAACATACATTCTGTCTCTCCGGCCCCAGTGCACCCCACTACCTCTTTTGCTACAGACCTTTGAGCACCGGCAACCTCTTCTGTTAGAGTGCTGTCATCTTTTGTCGACACAATTGTAGTCTTGGTTACTTCTTTCTCCTCATGCAGGATGTCGGGGTGTCTCTGAGAACACTGTCTGCACACCATTCTCTTCTTGCAGGTCTTGCTTAGATGACCTTGCGTTAGACACCCAAAACATAGCCCCTTTGTCTTGAGGAACTCAACACGCTCTTGGTGTGCTAATGCCTTAAACTTGACTCCAATGTGTGATTCTTCTGACAGAAAAGACAAGGTGTTTCAAAGGCATTACCTGCTTTCACAGGGATAGCTTGCTTTGCTGTTGTAACTGGCCTCTTCCTCTCCACGGATATGTTGGTTGCAAAGCTGCTTCCTTTTACTCCACTCTTGACTGGTTTTTCCTTTTCTTTGGTTTTCCCCACCGCAGGTGTGCGATTGTCTTGAAGGTCTCCAAAGATTGGATCCATAGTTATTTTTGCTTGACGGTCAATGAAGAGAACAAGGTCAGCAAATCGTGCTCTGAGTCCTCTCCTTTCCTTAATGTCAAATGCCTCACTGCACTACTTTTCTTTCATTTTGTATGGCAACTTGGATACCACTATCCTCATGTTTGTAGGGTTATCCATTTCCTCCATAAAGTCCACGTCTTCCATGGTGTTACGACAGCCAGTCAAAAATACAGCATACGTGCTTAGTGCTTTTCCGTCTTCAGACTTGATCTATGGCCATGACAATGCTTTGTCAATGTAGACGCTAGCTATCATGAGCTCATCTCCATAATGCTTCTGAAGCAGCTGTTTTGCCTCTTCTCCTCTCTGAGGTGGCATGTGTTCACAGCTACACACAAGTTCATGCAGTTCTCCTGCGGTGTACTGCTGCAAATAATACAGCTTATCTTGTTCACTATCAGCTCTCTGTTCTATCGCCTGTTCGAAAGCTCTAATAAAGGACTTGTAAGCAAGTGGATCACCTTTGAACACTGTAACCTCTTTAACTGGTAGCTGAGCTTGTTTCTGCTGATTCACTAGCATCTCTGTAATCATATTTTGCCTCTGCTTGAAGAGATCAAGCAGATCTCTTCAAGCATTATTCTTGTCATGCCATATCCTATCAGGGTTAGCAGCGTGGCTTTGTCTCACAACTTGTGGTTCAGTACGTGGTAATGGTCTGGATGGAATCATACTCCCAGGTACAGGCATGCAATTAGGTGGAGAACGACTCTGTTCTTCTCCCTTTGCTCTAAATATATTTGTCTTGTGTGAACGGAGGTAACTGTTCATGCCATACTCATATGTCATACTCTCACTTCAGCTCTTTTTTCTGCAATAGATGACTCCAAAGCCAGTCTTTCCAGTTTGGCTTTAATTCGTGCTTCATCTAGTTCAAGCTCCTGTTTTGCCTGTAAAGCTGCAGCACGTTCAAGTAATCCAGCTAGCTTTGCTTCTTCATGAGCACAAACTGATGATCTTGCAGACATGACAGATGAACGTCCAACAGTTGAAGCCTTTGTTCGTGCAGGTTTGTAATCACCAACTGACATCTGTGATGCACTATCATCAGGGCCAATACAGTCATCTTCATCTTTAATTTCTTCCTTTGTTTTGCTTTCACTCATAGCATCCATCCACTTTTCAGTTTCTTCTTCAAACTGTCTGATAACCAACGTCTTGGGTTCAAACCAGTTGTTTAGCCTTTTCATCCTCAGGCAAAAGATCTCCCACTTGCTTATGGAGATCTTTAAACTCAGTGACAAGAAGGGGGAAATCATTGTGCATGCATTCTTGCACTTTCTTCAAGTCGCTAGCATCACTCTTCAAGTCTTCAACTTCTCTTCTTTTAAAGGTTATCTGAGCTAATACTCCTCTCCTAGCATCAATGAGCCTGTGCAGTTTATCCTCCAGTGCTCTCTCTGTTAGCTTCACAGATCGTTTATGTTCCATGGCTGCAGCATCAATTCCTTCCTTTTCATCGGCCATCGTGTCACCAAAACAATGCGTAAATTGAAACACGCAGGGTCTTCAATGGCATTTTACTAAAGCAAGCTATCGTTTCTGCATGCAGACCAATACACATATAAGCCAACGTTAGCAGCTTCGGTCAGATTAGCATCATCACCTTCTCACTCTTCGCTCATTTCAAAGCATTTTGCGTTCTACCGTCAGGGCTTGGACATGTCCAGGTCTCTCTTTACCTTTCCAGACGTTTTCCTGCAGTCAAGGACATACAATCACGCAGTTTTGCGGACTTTTCCGTTACTAGAAAACAGCTGTTGCATTGGCTAACATCCAGCTGGCTCCATCTCCAAGCAGTTTTTTCTGCTAATATAGTGGCGTTCCTTCTGAACGTCAAAAAAGCCACTTCTCGAGCTGTAGGCACAGTAACTTCAGCCTGACGCAAATGACAGGAGTACAGTGTTCATTTTAGGACATCCTCAGATCTCAGACTCAGGTGTCAGACTCAAATGCTCAGACTCAGACTCCTTTGTCATCCTCAGAAAAACCTTTGTCATCCTCAGAAAAACCTTTGTCATCCTCAGAAAAACCTTTGTCATCCTCAGAAAAACTTTTGTCATCTAAACCTTTGTCATCCTCAGAAAAAACTTTGTCATCCTCAGACCAAACGGCCTCATCCTCAGACATCATCCTCAGATATCATCCTCAGATATCATCCTCAGACCAAACGGCCTCATCCTCAGACATCATCCTCACATGAACCAAAAAACGAAACCGAAACCACACGTCTCGTCAGTCAACTTAACACACAAAATCATAGCTGGTTCCTAGTCTTCAAGCAAATTCACATGGATTGCTGAGAATAGCTATAATATTGTTGCTGTTTAGGCTAAATAAACAGACCAGAGGGACCAGCCATGACTCAGAGCGCTCTGAATCCTGACTGGTTGCTATCGTTACCGCTACGCCACGCAAGTGACCCAGACGTCACTGAGAGAATCATTTCTCAAAATAAAAGGTTTTTCAAAATAAACGATCGCCCATACTCAGGTAATACATAAAACGGAAATAATTAATTATTTCTTGTGCGGCCCGGTACCAATTGACCGGGGGTTGGGGACCACTGGTTTAATGAATTAGCAAAAGTAGCCAGCAGCATTTACAGTGACACAGTAGTGTTGTTTATGTTCTGTTTCTGCAAGCTATTTCACTCGTGAAAACTTTCAGAACCAGTTCATCAACCGTCTCCGATCAACACGACCGTCTATCCTCCAGTCCTCTGGTTGCCTTGGAGACTACGAGAATCAAACACGTCATCAACACGCGACGCCACGATCAGGATGCGCAACAATAAGGTAATGCAACGCACATTTTTATGAGCATTTAAAATGAATGCCATTTTCGTTAAAACCCAACTTCTCTAGCTAGCCGTGCATAACAAACTAGATTGCAACAGGGTAGCAATCTAGTTTGCTAGCCTGGTAAACCAGGCCCTCGTACTGCACAAGTTTCACTACAGCGAGTTTGTAGTGTAGCATCTCTGAGGTGTTATTGCAGCTTTATAATTAAAATTTTAAAGTTTCTATAACTGAATAAGAACGTCAAAATCAAGTAGCTGCTTCCAAAGCTGAGAAAATTATAGTTGTTTTAAGTGGTGACCAAACCTTTGTTATCCACTTCAATACAGTTACATTTCCTTTAGTTGAAATTATCAGTTTATTTTCCAAGACTTCTGCATTTTTCTACTATTTTGTAATAATAGTTTAAATCTGTCTGTTTCCCAGAGATATTTCCAAAATGTCGGCTCAGAATGAGGATGAAAGAAGTATCCTTCCCTCAGTACTCGCAAAGATACAAATTTTTAAAAAAGTTTTACTGTCACATGCATATGGTTACTGAATGTAAAAATGAGTCTGTTTCGCAGCCTATTTGTGTATGAAGTGCATATGGGGTGGCTAATGGCTGCATTAAGATAGATGGGTGGATTATGTAAAGTTGATGAATGATGTGGACAGTTAGGGCCAAACTTTTTTTTTAACTTTTAAACACTAGGCCTATGCCCAGTTTTACACAGGTTTGTGTGCATGCCCCTTGATGTCATAAAGCTAATGTGTGAGATTTATGAATATGTTGTTCTCAAGGAATCAAGGAATTGTGAAAAATTACCTCAGAAACTTTACTGTGAATGCATGCAAAGTTGTTGCCTTTTCTCTGGTCATTGGACTTAAGTACAGATGAAGTTTGTAGACCAGTCTTCAAGTTGTGTGGATGCATTGATACAGTTACTTTTCAGCAATGGATTTAAACAGAGGGAAATCTGCTCAACACTGGCTTCGCATGGATATAAGATAAGGTATGGATGTCATTAGATGCCAATGCATATCTTCTGCGCTCTTACACAGAACCACTTATACTTATGAAAGACTATTTTGTGTTTTTGACTGAACAGCGAGAGGCACCTGAGAAGACTCCTGAAGTTACTGGGGCTGAGGCAGAGAAGCCCACAGAGACCATTTACTGAAATACGTGAAGCTGTGCAGGCAAGCCTTGAAACTATTTTAATCATTCCTTTGATCACAGCTTTTAACGTACATTGTCATTATGAACATGATTTTACATTATTCTTGGTTGAACCACCACCACCACCACCACCGAAGTCACAAAACACATTTAGCCTCAGAGGGCTTTACAATCTGTACAGGGAGTGACACCCTCTGTCCTTAGACCCTCGGTTCCAGTGAGGAAAAACTTGCCCACAAAAAACCTTTAACAGGGAAAAAATGTGGAAGAAACCTCAGGAAGAGCCACAGAGGAGGGATCATTTAACAACCTATTGAAAATTTTGGACACATAATATATACAATTTGCCTGGTTGTCACAAATACTGATCTACTATGTATCTCAGTCTAGTCTAGCCAGCCTGAGATAGGAGCCAGTCAAAAAATGGCTGTATACAATAACAACGCTGGCAGGTGTTCCATTCCATTTTGCCAAGCCATTAGTCTAAACCCATAGACACATTGAACCTTATTCACCAAAATCTAGAGAGATCTAGAATCTATAGAGTAATGATTGCATGTAAAAGACTGTTGCACTGCAAAGATATACGATAAATTATTTCACAATGAATGCAAATGCAAAAACTGGTTATTTTACACAAAGAAGAGACAAGAGGTCAAAGTTTTGAATGCTTGAGATTGCTCACATTTTCTTTGTGCATATCAACTCAATGTCCTCATAACAAATGTCCTCATAAGCATTGTTGGTTAATGACCTCTATTATAACGATTACTCTGAAAGTTTACTATGCTTTCAACATGCTGATGGTCTCAACATAGGCCTACTATATACTGTACCTGTATAGAAAGAAAATCATTCATTTCACTGATATATTCTATCGCTGATAATTGTGCACTAAAGTATTCTTTGACTAATTGTTAAAATGTTTGCTTCTCCATTGCTTCTTCAATTGTGTATGTATGTTGATTTACAGAGTGAGCTGAAACACTGGTCACCTGATCAAGGCATTAGAGCAATGCTGAAGCGTGTTCGTGATGTCAGGGGAGTGCAGCCTTGCTACAGGTTGATGATGTTTTAAATGGCTTATCTTGATCACTTTTATGACCCTGTCACTTTTATTAAGCCATTTCTCATATTAATTTAAAATAATTTTCAATGTAGGAATGATGTTGCTGACATCATGAGAGATGTGGATGCAAGTGGTGTAGCAAGACGATATCCAGGCCAAAAGAAGATCCACAGAAGAAATTACCACAGCCGTGGGCCAAATGACCCCTGGCATATCGATGGTAAGCAACTGCATGATTTAATTGATACAGGGTACCTAATGTACAATCTAATGTACAATATAATGTGAAATATACAGAAATGTATTTTTTCTTCCAGGTAATGACAATCTTAAGTTTTTTGGTATGTGGATACATCTGTGCATTGATGGGTAAGTAAATTTGAGATCTCGTTCATCAAACATTCTTCAACCTCACTTAAGCTGTTTTCCACAGAGATTCAGGCATTCAGCAATGTTTACTTACCCGTTCTTGTCTATTTTATATGTGAACCTTAAGAGTGAATTTATACATGAGGGCCAATGTCTTTTGCATTATGTCATTTGAATTTGAGGGGATATGAATTACATCTGCCACAGCATTCTTGTCTTAAACGATCCAGCAACATGAAGGTACAACGTATCACTGCAAGCATATGATTTGGCATCCCTACCCTACACTTAAACTGTACAAGGATACAAATATGGTTTCTTGTCACATGCATAGACATACTGGGTAGAGTAGGACATGCAGTGAAATTGGTGATTGTCTCAACCAGGGAGGTGTAAAGTACGTAGAATGCCGTGTGGGGGTGACTACCTGAATTGGTGATGCAGATCCAGATTAATGGATGACCCAGGGAAATACAGTGACTTAATTATCTCTAAAGATTGCCCTGGAGCAGCTTCCCCAATGGAGGCCTGTTTTTTTTTTTTTAGGCCTGCCTAAACAAAGAAGAAGAAACAAAGACCAAAGGCCATTTGGCCACTCAGTCATTGTCTTCAGTGAAACTATTTAAGTGGGACCCACTGAATATTTCATTGAGCTGTTTGTCACCCACATGCTCCCACACTCTCTGTGTGTGTGTTTCTGCATTTTCTATGTCTGTCTTCTTTTTTTCTTTTTCTTTTATTTCTGGCTTATTTCAGTGTAGTTTGTCTTTGATTTGATTTGTGGCCATCCTGTTAATTCAAGTGTATCACTTACCCTATAGTCTTGTGTTAATTGTAATGGTTAACTTGCATTTGGTTGATAAATTGTTCATTTAGCATTCATTCAAATTTCCTCATGTCATGCTGTTCAGGTGTCATTAGTTATTATACTTCTGTCCAGAAATAGCCACCCCCTTCCAGTTATTGGTTGGAGAATAAGTCGGTTTTACACTGATGATAGAGTGCTGGGTGTGCAGCCGTCACTTCAGAGGTGGGGATGGGGCAATGGGTGTGGGGAAGAGGTGGCTTGTTGGGGCGGGGGGAATGTCCATTCTCCACTATGCTAACAATATTTCTTAGCAATCTGTATGTATACTGTGAACTTGTCATCATTTCAGCATGAAGGTATTATATGAAGGTGAAAAGACTGTAGCAACCTGTTTTACACATTATATTTTTTCTGTCTCTGTGCTCAGGTTTTCACGGAGGATTCTGTGGCTAAAAGTGGGTACATCTAACCGGAAGCAAAAATTTGTAGCAAGATACTTCCATGACACTGTTGTGAAAGAGGGAGGTGTGTAATTTAATGTCTTTGTTATTGAAGTGCTCATGACAGCAACTGAACATGTGGATGAGGCCAAAAACACAATGATTGTTTTCATATATTTTAAGGGTGTCCTAAAATGATTAGAAGTGACAGAGGGAAGGAGAACCTTGTTGTTGGTCAAATGCAGATCGCATTTCAAGTACGTCAACTTGGAGAGCAAGCTTGGCAAGCATTCAGAACGGGGACATCATACATGTGTGTGTGTATATATATATATATATATATATATATATATATATATATATATATATATATAACTTTAATGTAGATTTTTAATTCGAATGTGAATTTTGCCAATATTAAGGGAAGGACATATTGTTTATTTGTCTTTTTTAGAGAGCTGAAAGCTTCAACTGTATGTTGAAGCGGAAATGGACCAAAAAATGGCTGACAAAGTTTCAGGTATTCCACCAGGTCTAAAAATCATAATTACATGATCTTTAAAATGCATGCATTATTTAAAAATTTAAGAAATATTTTTAAAAAAATAATACATATACACATGTACATATTAATACATATATCACTGTCCTCTGTAATCTTTGTATGGAAATGTACACAATTTATACCACCAAAATAAGTTTTTGTAATTAAAAAAAAAAACAAGGGCAAAAGGGCATGTGCAGCAGTATTGATCATTTTCTGATTTCATGATACCTGTGATACGGTCAAGGCCTCCAGTATCAGATGCAGCAAAGTAGTAACACAGCATTACGGATCCACGACCATGCTTGATTGTTGGTGGGGACTTCTTTTCCTTAAAGACTTCTTTGCAGAGTATGCAAGCATACCGTTTGTGCACATTTCGAAAAAACTCCTCCTTTTGTTTACTAATGTTTGTTTACTATTTTTGTAGAAACTCTTACAGCAGATTTTTATCTGACAGTGCTGTTGCAAAATTCAAGGAAGTGATTCCTTCAGTATTGAATTCAATGCCATGTCTCAATGTAGCAGAGGACTTGTCTGCTCCCATGAGCCCCTCACAAATAGATCATCTTGTTGAGAGCACTACAGGCTCATTACAGACAGCACTTGACTCTATTGCACCTCTGAAAAAGAAGAATATTAAACAGAGGAGGTTAGCTCCATGGTATAGCCAGCAGACTCGTAAATTAAAGCAAGTGGCACATAATTCTGAACGCAAATGGCGTGCCACTAAACTAGAAGAATCTCGCTTAGTCTGGCAAGATAATCTTAAAACCTATAGGAAGGCTCTCCGTAATGCCAGAACAGCTTATTACTCTTCTTTAATAGAGGAAAACAAGAACAACCCCAGGTTTCTCTTCAGCACTGTAGCCAGACTAACAGAGAACCACAGCTCTATTGACCCATCTACTCCTCTGGGTCTAACTAGTAATGACTTCATGAGCTTCTTTTTAGGACCATTAGAGACAAAATACATCATGCCTTACCTTCGACAGGCACTGATCTGCATTCTGATACAGCAAGTTTGGAAACAGCTGCAAAACCTGATACATATTTAGACTGCTTCTCTCCCATTGACCTTCATCAAATAACTTCAATAATTTCTTCATCTAAGTTGTCAACCTGTCTCCTAGACCCCATCCCAACCAGGCTGCTCAAGGATGTTTTACCTTTAGTTAGCCCTTCTTTACTGGATATGATTAACCTGTCTTTATTATCAGGATATGTACCACAGTCCTTTAAAGTAGCTGTAATTAAACCTCTTCTTAAAAAGCCCACTCTAGATCCAGAGGTTTTGGCTAACTATAGACCGATATCAAACCTTCCCTTTCTTTCTAAGTTACTCGAGAAGGCTGTAGCTAATCAGCTGTGTGAATTTCTTCACAAGAACAGTTTATTTGAGGATTTTCAGTCAGGATTTAGAGTCCATCATAGCACAGAGACCGCACTAGTCAAAGTCACAAACGATCTCCTAATGGCATCAGACAAAGGACTCATCTCTGTACTCGTCCTGTTAGATCTTGTGCTGCATTTGACACCATAGACCATCAAATTCTTTTACAGAGACTGGAACATCAGATTGGCATCAAAGGAACCGCCCTAAGCTGGTTTAGGTCGTATTTCTTAGATCGATCTCAGTTTGTTGACATCAATGATGAATCCTCCATACATACCAAAGTCTGTCATGGAGTCCCACAAGGTTCTGTACTAGGACCACTTCTATTCAGTCTATATATGCTTCCTCTAGGGAACATTATTAGGAATCACTCCATTAATTTTCATTGTTATGCTGACGACACCCAATTATATTTATCGATCAAGCCTGATGAAACCAATCATTTAGCCAAACTGCAAGCGTGCCTTAGGGATATAAAACGTTGGATGACCTATAACTTTCTGATGTTGAACTCAGATAAAACTGAAGTTCTTGTAATTGGACCCAAACACCTCAGAAACTCTCTTTCCGGAGACTTGGCCACCTTAGACGGGACCACCCTGGCCTCCAGCTCCTCCGTAAAGAACCTTGGAGTTATTTTTGATCAGGATTTGTCCTTTAATGCCCACATAAAACAAATTTCAAAGACTGCATTCTTCCACTTACGTAACATTACCAAAATCAGACGCATCCTGTCCCAAGCGGATGCAGAAAAACTAGTCCATGCATTTGTTACTTCTAGGCTGGACTACTGTAACTCTCTATTATCAGGCTGCCCCAATAAGTCTCTTAGGACTTTGCAGCTAATTCAGAATGCTGCTGCACGTGTTTTGACAGGAACCAAGATCAGAGATCACATCTCACCCATTTTGGCTTCCTTACACTGGCTACCTGTTAAATCTAGAATAGAATTTAAAATTCTTCTCCTCACATACAAAGCTCTTCATGGCCAGGCACCATCATATTTAAAAGAGCTCATAGTTCCCTACTACCCCTCTAGGCCACTGCGCTCTCAGAATGCTGGGTTCCTTGTGGTTCCCATAGTTTCCAAAAGTAGACTGGGAGCCAGAGCTTTCAGCTATCAAGCTCCTCTTCTGTGGAACAAACTACCTTTCTGGATTCGGGAGGCAGACACGGTCACCACATTCAAGACTAGACTTAAGACTTTCCTTTTTGATAGCGCTTATAGTTAGGGCTGGCCCAGGCCTTCCCTTAGTTATGCTGCCATAGGACTAGACTACCGGGGACTGAGGTTTTATTGTTCTGTCAATCATTATCTCTCCCTCTCTCTCTCTCTCTATCAATGTAAGGCAGTTCGATATCCCTTAGAGTCTGCATAAACGGGGCCTGAGGTTTTATTGTTCTGTCAATCATTATCTCTCTTACACCTTTTCTTTGGATATTACTAACTACACCTCTTCCCCGGAGTTTCTGTGCTTTCTGGTCCAGCAGGTTCTCATGGATCGTGGCTGCCGCCGTGGTCTGCTGCTGACGTCCACCATATTTAGCATTACATGCCATATATAGTCATTATTGCTACCATCCCCACTACAGCTTTGTTGGTTAATGACTTATTGCTGCTGTGCATCTGTGTTCCACTGCTACTGCAATCACCTTACCATTTATTGTAATTCATTGTAATTGTACAATATGTTTGTGTTGATTGTTCTGTACATGTGACATCCATTGCACGTCTGTCCATCCTGGAAGAGGGATCCCTCCTCTGTGGCTCTTCCTGAGGTTTCTTCCACATTTTTTCCCTGTTAAAGGTTTTTTTGTGGGCAAGTTTTTCCTCACTCGAACCGAGGGTCTAAGGACAGAGGGTGTCACTCCCTGTACAGATTGTAAAGCCCTCTGAGGCTAAATGTGTTTTGTGACTTTGGGCTATACAAATAAAATTTGATTTGATTTGACTATCATAAACTGTTGTTATCCAACAGAGTAATTTTCTGTGTTTTTATCATTATATGCTTAGGGGATGATAGAGGCTGACCTGCTTGAACTGGACAATCCTGTACACATGTAAGTTGTCTTTGATTATTGTCTCTTTGGGCGTAGGGGAGATAATGGAATTTAGACAGTATCTTCCAAGGTGGAAAGATGAATTTCTGAAGATATTTATTTCCATTTCTTTTGAAATAGCAATTGCCTGCAGTACACCCACCTTCGTCTACTTCAGGAGGAACTGAATTTGGAACAGCAACTTTGGAACACACATGACATAAGAAAACAGCACCATGCACCTGGTCCTTTTGGGAAGCCTGATGTGCTCTACACCACACCACCTCCTGGTATTGTAATTTGTGCATGCAGTGCTACGTTTTATCCAGTATGCATGATTGGAAACCTTGTAAAATACCAATAACCCCACCTTACAGGGTTTGTCAACATGTTATGCCCAGTGGAGCCAGATCTCCTTCGCTATGCCAACCACTTCATATGTGACATGAATGAGCAGTTGCTGGTCTCCAATGAAGAGTTCCGACGTTTGTGTGGGACCATTCTGGAAGGTGTCTGGTTTCCACATACAGTGAATGGCTGCCTGGCTGCTTACATGAAGTTGGTGGATGAAATGATGATGTGGATAAACAGAAATGGGGCTCAAACACCCTCTACATTTTCAGAGGCAAACAACTTATACAAAATTATGTTGAGGGACAGAGAGTGAAAACAGGAGGGAGTGGAAGACTTAAAATCGGGTATAGTATGTTTTATGATTCCTACATGTTTTTCAGACCATGTTCAATTGGATTTTCTGAATAAAGCACAAATAAATAACACACTAGTGTCCCTTTTTTATTTCAATTGAAATATCGTTAACCATATGTATACTTACTTGTAAGGTACACTTGTATACATGTAAGGTCTCTTCTTTGGAAAAAACAAACGAGAGACATTAGGATTAAGACATTATTAACAGGTCTCTTCTTTAGAAATAACAAACGAGAGACATTGAGATTTAGCCATTCTTAACAAAAAGCCTGAAAGTGTAGTTGGAGGCATACCACCATACTAACTACAAAAATAACACTCTTTACCACTTGTAGCCATACCGGCTCTCTAAATCCAGACCAAGCTGTGTTTTGAAAAATTCCACTACTTCGGGATTGTGGCTCATAATTCAGCAGTAAACACAAAAAGTGGTACTTCCCACTGAGGAGAGCATGTGGTGGGGTCTTCGATGCCATGAGAGCAGCTAGTTCTCGTTGTTTTCGGATTGCCCATGGGGGGTGACCTTGTAAATAACTCAAGGTAGGTGGCCCCCAGGAACCACATGTCAGTTGAGGAAGAGGCATCCTGAAAGTGCAGGATGCACTCTGGTGCCATGTACAGCAAGGTCCTGCCCATGGGACCTACAGCATGCCCTTGTAGACGACTCCCTTGGCGCAGCTGGACAGTGTCCCGTATGTTCACCAAACCCCATTCGGTAAGGACTGCCCTCTTAGACTGTAAATGTATCTGAAAAGTACAGGGAAAATTATGAGTGTTGTATAAATGAAATGATTGATATTTTGGGTACGTTTGTCATCTACTAACATATAGACATTCATTGTGGTCTACAAGCTCTGCATTTCGACACTAGGCCATGCACTCTCTCTTTATCCAAAAAGGTAAAACAATCACTCTAAACTGGGAATAAAACATGAAACACATCCTCGCTTCCTTACACTGGTTCCCTATTAAAAGTTGAATCAATTTTACTCCTCATGGAGTACTCCACCTAACTTACAGTATCAAGCCCTCAATGGTCTTGCTCCATCCTTTAAGTGTAGACTTCAAACCTTCCTCTTTGATGCTCACCATAGTTAGACAAATAGTAGTAGTCTTATTGGGAAGGACTGCCTCTACTGTTGCCCCTAACTGCGAGGCATGATGGCCACTGATCAAGTGGATTTGCAAAAGTTTGGGCATCCTTTCGATTTCAAAATGGGTAGGAAGTAACAGTTGACCAGTTGCCGCCTAAAATTGTTTTAATTATTTTGTATACCTTCAGTAGCAAAGACAGATAGAACCAATTAAATGTGTTAAAACACATTCACTGCGAGATGCCGCCAAGAGCCTAACAATGTTAGGATGTGACAGTCTCCTGTAAATATTGAAAAGAGCACAGTGTAATCTTAATCTTTCACAACAAAGTCATCTCAGGTTGCCTAACATTCTATCTTGCTAGTTACAAGGATAAAATGATACAGGGAATATTATGTTAATTTAATTTATCAGTAGTTTCTTTTTTTTTTTTAAACACATTTATAGCAGTAATTTCATTCAGCCAAAGCTAGGCAAAACAGATATCGGAAATACTTTGGATTATATAATTTACTTCAAGTATTCAAAAGTGACACCAGCTAAAGCTAAATACAGCACAGGAATATGTATTGAAATAAAGAAAATTCTTACAGAGACACATTTATTTCATGGTGGATGTCCTTTTCATCAGCTTTGGCACCTCCCAACAGAATTCTTTTCACGGCGGCAGGTGTACCTTGGTAGGAGCCTCCAAAGACCTGACCAAAGGTTCCTTCTCCAAGGACAATGCTTTCGTCATATTTGATTAAGGAGCTGTCCACATACGGGACACGTGGAAGGTATACTAAGGGGTACCAAAACACATGAGAACATACATCAAGCACAATGTTTTATAGACTGCAATTGGATTTGTCATCCGAGTCTCATTCACAACCTCAGAAAATAGTAACAAACAGTGTCACCAATCAGCTAACAACTTAAAGGCGTACCAGGCAACAATTTTAGGTTAGCAAACACCAAATCAGAGGAAACAGAACTGAAACTGGATGAAACCATATGTTTTTTTAGACAACACATGAAATCATAGCTGGTTCCTTTAAAAATAGATAAATAAAAAGTGGCTGTTGGTGGGAGCTCTCAAGATATAAAAAGCAGTCTTGCCTGGTAACTTATGCCTTTAGGTTTCAATATTTTTAGCTTCTGGGGCATCAAATTAGTCTAGAAGAAAATATATGGTTATAAAACACAGTACTTACAAGAAGGCATAGTGGGATTTTGTGAGCCTTCACATGCCATTACATGCTCACTATTTCCCTCCAATGTACTCTTTTGTTTGAAAGAGCTATGACCTATCACAGCCCCTTCACCTGACCCTGACTGCAGTTGGCTTGGAGTTGAGTCACTCTTGACCCTGAGATGTGACATTTTTCCAGCTGTGCTTGACCCTGCACTACTGCCCCTTGTTGAATCCTACAAACACAAACAGTGAAAGTATACATATCCTTTCCTCTACTTTGTACACTAATAACCATTATACTTATAGTATGTAATGTGGTGTTTTTATTTTGAAGATTTGTTGGTTTGAGATAAAAAATATAAAAAATAATATAAAAAAATATAAAGTATTTCCATGATCTTATGTGTTGGGCAGTTGCCCAAACTGACACGTAACGAAGATCAGACCAGATCATGCCATTACCTCATCACTCATCCTCTGAACCTCATCCGCTTCATCTTCCACATCCTCATCTACAAAAGAAAACAGCAGAAAAATTAGTGAAACTGGTACATACAGTATTAAAAAAAATCCCCTGGCACTATAACATGTAACCATGCATCTAGAAAATAAAATACTACATCTCTTGAGACCTACCTGATTCCAGAGTTTGATCATCCACACTGTTAACTTCTGCAAAAATGACAGACATTTAGTACAAAATAGCTAAAACACTTGTGATATTAACTGTGATACACCGTGTGATACACTTGTGATATTACCCAGTTCTCTTCGTCCAACAAAAAGTGTCGTTTTCCATGGAGCTGTCATATCAGAAATAGTTCTAAACTCTTCAGTGAATTCCACCTTGGTCCACCTACTACCATCAGGATGGCAAAGGGTGAAATCACTTTCACAGTCGTCAGGCCAGAACATTTCTCTTCCCATTTTTATGAGATCATCATAAGTCTCATTTCCCTGCATGACAACACGGGGAGGGGGCTCTTCCAAAATGACTTTATGATATTTCCCTGACCTCTTTGCAGTCCTTGGCCTCCACTCCATGGGAGCCATTTTAACCTAAGTGTAGGAAAAAGAAAGAATAAATTCTGTCTAACACATCTCACTGAGACACAATTTGTTGTTTTATCTAATAGTGCTTATTTAGGGTCAGAAAAGAGTTTTCTAACCTTTATGTTGGACAACTTCGAAGGTGTAGTGCATACTATTTTTTCTTGACAGCCTGTGGCTGCACAAACCATTTGCCTTTTGCAAAGGCCTCAGCCGCAGCTGAAATGAACACAGACATTCATTTGAGTAACTGTGCCAAATCCAAGCAAGCCAACATCTTTCTCATTGTGAATAATAGGAAGCTTGCTTACTCAAATAATCCTTGGTATTACTGGAGGTGGGTAAGTGACTCCCTTCACTCTGCCCTACAATGGAAATGTTGGTGGTATTAGTCAGTTTCCTTGTGTAATTTCGTTCATTTTGGGGGGGGATTATGAAAAGAAATATACCTTGGAGTGTGAGGAATCAGATAAGCTTTGTTTGACAATTTTAAGGTCACTGTGGTGACCAAATAGGGTCTTCAAAATGGCCGCCTTCCAATACTAAATTATTCAATATCTCATCTTCAGGATTTCACATAATTTCTAGCAGTCAAATTGTCATGTGGGATGACAAGAAATATTCACAAATAGTTTTAGATCCTCGCTGTCATTATCACTATCACTATTTTCTGAGAATCATCATCATTGTGGCAGTCCGCTATGTTAACTGTCTGTGTGTGTGTGTGTGTGTGTGTGTGTGTGTGTGTGTGTGTATGTAGAGTAGAATAGAATAGAATGCCTTTATGGTCATTATACACAGTACAATGAGATTTAAAGCAAGGTGCACACACATAAGTGTAAAATATGAAATACAAAAAATGTACTAATAGAAACTACAAAACTACTATGCTACAAAGGTCATTTATACAAACTCAAGTACACAGAAAGACAGAACATACGTACAATACACACTGCAGGAATCCAACATATCAGTCAGTCATTCATACACATCTGCATACATACATACAAAATTCACTTAGCTGATAAAAAAGGAAAAAGAAAAAAGAAGACATATACGTAGAAAATGTATCAATAATAAGGTGCAATGTGGTAATCCAAGTAGAAAAGTGTCTTATAAGGTGGAGTGTGGTACTCAATGCTCTATTAAGGTGCATTGTGGTGCTAAGTTCACTTCAGGTACAAAGGCTGTCCAGTGTTATGAGAAAGTCCTTTAGTGCAGTAGGTTGTCCAGGATAGTGTACAGTAGTAGTATTTTCTTGCCTGAGACCAAGGGACCTGTTTTTAATGAAAAGTCCATGAAAATGGAGACCTGATCTAAAGATATCAGCAACTAGGTGTTTTTAGTGTAATAGTACCCACTTTTCAAGATCATTAGTGACTTTTGAAAATTGTCAAACAAAGCTTTTCTGATTCTTCAGTGTCTAAGATATATAGTTTTAAAAATCCCCCTAAAAATTGAACAAACACATTGGTCTGAACATGGTGGCCCTAACTATATCACACAAGGCACAAACAAATAAGTGGAATCAAAGAATTACCCACATCCCATTTCATCACTGCAATCAGATGTTAGCTATTATGCATGACATTGTGCTACATGAGGATCTGATGTTAATACTGAAGCCTAGCCTACCAGTTTCCTTCGCCACCAGGAGCTGTTTTACTCTTAGGTCAAATCCTTTCTGAGTCAGCTCTCCTAGAAATGAAATTTCAAATAATGAATGTCTACCCCTACAGACAATTGTAATATGTACTATACATATTAATGTAAATAGTTCCAGACGGGAGACATCTAACAGTCTGCCTCTTACTTTATTCTCCGTAGCATCTCTCACTCATTACATACCGTATACTTCCTGTGTCCGTCACCCTATATGTTCCCTATACAACAGGTACACATCTGCTCACACTACATCTCCCCCCTTTAGTTACTTGTCAGTCTCTCAAAAGAACTTCCTTTGTTTTTACTGTATCTGAGGAGATAAACTTGGTAAACATATTTAACATAATAACCCTGAGAATTAAACATTCAAATACCCTGCATTACTTCTCCTTTCCTCTCACTTTTTAGTAGTGCATAACATCTCTTGTAAACATTTATCCTGTTTAACATCTTGTATAACAACACAAAATCATTCTTTTTTTTTTTCCTTTTTTTTTTTTTCACATTAACTCTTTTCTAGGGGTCGGGGTGGACTACCCGGGTCCCCAAGCTGTGCAGGGTTTATTCTGCCCTGTGAACCAAACCACAGCTTTCTATTTAGCTTACAAGTTCAGTCTGTTTGGTGGTCTTATGGTTCGGCCCACTCTAGTCTCTCTGGTAGTCTCTGGAATGACCCTGATGTGAGATCGGTTCCTCCTGAGAGTTCCTGAGGGCAGGTCTATGTTGTAAGACCTGGGTGTCTGAGCCGGACCACTGACAGTCCCTGTTTCATTTGTGTTCTTCACCCAGACCTTTTGTCCTGGTCTGAGCTCTGGTCTTGTCTTTGTGTTGTGTCGTTTATTGAACCAGGAGGCCTGTTGTTCTTTTAAGTCCTGGTCCTTCTTTCTGAATTCCTGGAGGTCAGGCCATTCAGGTTTCAGTTTCGCAGGACTGACAGGCACCGTCGTCCTGATGTTGCGGCCCATCAGCAGCTGTGCCGGGGACGGGCCGTGCGCCAAGGGAGTGGCCCTGTAGGCCATGAGAGCCTTGTGTGGGTCTTCTCCCTTTTCCAGGAGAGACTTCACAGTCCTCACTGCCCTCTCAGCCTCTCCATTACTTTGAGGGTAGCGGGGACTGCTGGTCGTGTGCGTGAAGTTATAGTCTCTGGCGAATGCTGCAAACTCTGCTGAAGAGAACTGGGGACCATTGTCCGTAACAACAGTCTCCGGGACTCCATGGCGAGCAAAAATAGACTTCAACTTTCCTGTCACGTGGGCTGTGGTGGTGGAGGTAAGGTTAGCCACTTCAATATAACGTGAAAAGTAGTCAATACACACAATGTACATGGCATTGTCCTTCTGAAAAAGATCCGCTGCCACCCGCTGCCATGGCCTTTCCGGCAACAAAGTTGTCAGCAACGGCTCTGGTGCGTTGTGTGCTTCACGTGCACAGGTTGCACAGTTTTCCACTCTCTGCTTAATCTGTTTGGTCACACCTGGCCACCACATGGACTGCTGTGCTCTAGCAACACACTTTGTCATGCCTTGGTGACTTTCGTGTATTTTACTGAGCATGTCTTCTTGCATTGAGACTGGGATGACGAGCCTTTCGCCTTTCATCAGCAGTCCGTCAGCAACCAGCAGGTCATGTTGATACTGCCAGTACAGCTGCAGTTGTGGTGGAAGAGCTTTTCTGCTCCGAGGCCAACCTGTTTGCACCATGCATTTCAGTCTTTTGCAGACATCATCTGCGTCCTGTGCGGTCCTGATCTGTACCAACCTCTGCTCTGACGCTGGCAAGTGCTCCATTATTAAGTTGATGGAGACACACACACCCTCTTCCAGCTGCTTTTCCTCTAGGGTAGGCTGAGCTTGAATCGGTGCCCTGGACAGTGCATCTGCTGTGATCAACTTCTTTCCAGGCACATGTTCGATCCTGTATGTGAAACGAAGCAGCCGCAGTCTGAATCTTAGGATGCGAGGTGGCAAGTCATCAAGCGCTCTACTACCTAGCAGGGAAATGAGAGGCTTGTGGTCAGTCTGTATCAAAAAGTCCATCCCTATCAGGTAAGACTGAAAACGCTCACACGCCCAGGTAAGTGCAAGCGCTTCCTTCTCTATCTGAGCGTATCTACGCTCCGTGTCTGTCATGCTCCGTGATATGAAGGCGACCGGCCTCCATTCACCTGACAGCTGCCTCTGAGACAAAACTCCCCCCAGTCCAAAGGAAGAAGCGTCCGCTGCTACTATTGTGTCTCTGTGCAGGCAGTACTGAGCCAGTACTGTAGGTGAGCTCAGCTCCTTGCGCAGCTCATCAAACGCTCTTTGCTGGGCACTCCCCCACGCCCAGTCAGTGTCTGTTTTGAGCAGGTCTCTTAGCGGTTGCGTGAGCTGTGCTATCCGTGGTGAGAACTTTCCCACGTAGTTGACCATGCCCACAAACCTTTTAACATCAGCCGCATCTTTGGGCGTAGGCATCTCCGTGATCGCCTTAATCTTGCTTGGATCTGCTTCAATGCCTCTCGCACTGACGATGTGGCCCAGGAACATGACCTTGTTGACCGCGAACTGACACTTGTCGTTATTGAGTGTCAGGCCCTCTTCCTGGAGCCGCCTCAGCACTCTGTGCAGCCTTTGGTCATGTTGTTCACGGGTTGAACCAAAAACGAGGATATCGTCAGCATGGCACACAGTCCCTTCTAACCCCGTCAGCATTTGAGTCAGCCGCTTTTGAAAATGCTCAGGTGCTGACGAAATCCCAAAAGGGAGTCTCTTGTAGCAGTATCGCCCGAAAGGGGTGATAAATGTTGTCAGCGGGACTGATTCTGGATGTAGGGGTACCTGCCAGAATCCAGCCGTAGCATCCAGCTTAGTAAAGACGGTTGCCCCTGCCAGCTTGGCCAGGGTTTCGTCAACGGCCGGCAATATGTGTCTCTCTCTGCAGATATACTCATTCAGGTGGGTCATATCTGAGCAGATCCTGATCTTTCCTTTAGGCTTTGGTGCCACAACCATGCCTGCACACCAATCCGTAGGCTCCTCAATGGGCACAATCACACCCATTTTCTCCATTCTCTGGAGCTCCTCTTTGACCTTGTCATGCAATGGTAGAGGCACACGTCGTGGCAGTGACAGTGCATAGGGCTTGGCGTCTTCCTTTAATTTGATCCTGTAATCCCCCGTTAGGCAGCCCAGTCCTGTGAAGACCTTGGGGTACTGAGTCTTCATGTCAGCCTCCAGCTCTATTACACTGTCAACTATATGCAGTAGCTTTAGATCTGAGATTGCTGGCAGACCCAGTAGAGGCGTAGCTAGCTTTTGTACTACATACACTGGTTGTGTTGTTGTTCGGTCCTTATACCTCATTACACCATTAAACTGGCCTCTTACCTTTAGAGGCTCACTGCTGGGTCCACACAATGGTATGGATGCTTTGGTGAGTGGGCCATGCCATCCTTCTGAATAGGCACTACCTGGGATGACTGTTGCCTCTGCACCTGTATCCAGCTTGAATGTAATGTCCTGACCATTCACTTTTAGTGTTTTTTTCCATGTTTCTAGCTTCTTACCAGTGGACACCGCTCCCAGGAACAGAGCTTCATCTTCCTCTTCGCCCTCCAGAACTGCGCCCACTCTACCGGATCTACATACAGCCGCGAAATGTCCTCTCTTCTGACATTTTCTACATTCTGCATCCCGTGCAGCACAGTTGCTCAGGGAGTGTGGTGGTCCTTTTCCACATCGTCCACAGCTTTTCTGTCCTTTCTGGAAATCTTTTTGTCCTCTTCCACAGGGCGGCTTCCCTTTCTGGTTCTCTCTGTTTGGCTTTTTCTTGAATTTCAGTAAATCCACATTTGCCTCTTTTTGTTCTGTTCTTTTTGTTTCCCTCACTATGGGTTGCTGTTTCTTTATTTCTTCATGTTGCCTAATTTTGGTGACTGCTTTTTCCAGCGTTAATTCACTGTCCATTTGTAGTTTCTCAGATAGGGAGTTATCCCTTATCCCTACTACTAGCCTGTCTCTGATCATTTCGTCTTGCAGAGGGCCATATTGACAGTGCTCTGCCAGTTTATAAACTGCAGAGATGAAGGCTTCAGCAGATTCACCTGGCTCTTGACTTCTCTTATTGAAACGAGCCCTCTCATATATTACATTATGTTTGCATATGAAGTATTTATCAAAGGCTTCCTTAACTGCTTTGTATTTCTTCACGTCATCGGCACTTAGGCTTAGCGTGGACAAAATGTCATCGGCTTTATCGCCCATTGCATACACTAATGAGTTCACCTGATAACTTTCATCTTTCTTGTCCAGCCCTGCCGCCATCCTGAACCTCTCAAACCGACGAATCCAGTTGGGCCAGTTAGCAAAGTCCGAGAAGTCAAAGTTTTCTGGCGGGCTTATGGAGAAAAGAGTATCCATTGTTTCTTTCTCTGTGTCGTTGTCTCGTGACGTCCCGTATCTTTACACGTGTGCACGTTGTTGTCGTCTGTCTAACTAGCTTGCTCTAACTGCTAGCCAGCATTCGCATAGTTTAGAAACGACCGCAATGCTCCGCGACTCGCGTGTAGCAATTACTTATTAATTTACTGCACTTGACGGGCAACTCCTTCCAAACGACCGTCTGGGGCGGGGATCAGCACTCTTCTGACACCATGTAATATGTACTATACATATTAATGTAAATAGTTCCAGACGGGAGACATCTAACAGTCTGCCTCTTACTTTATTCTCCGTAGCATCTCTCACTCATTACATACCGTATACTTCCTGTGTCCGTCACCCTATATGTTCCCTATACAACAGGTACACATCTGCTCACACTACAACAATGAGGGACGCTTGTTGAAAAATATAGAGGTTGAAGGTTAAGTGTCCCATCCTGCTATTCTGCTTGACATATCAGCAGGCACATAACAGTAATTACTGGTAATTTATGTATTAGTCTTCTCTGCTTTCTCATGACATGTTCTAACTTCAGAGATATTAATAAGATGTTAATGAGAAAGTTAATGTTAGTATGTTCGATTTGTTAATGTCAATGTTAAACAATTACAATTACCTACAAGACTGTGAAATTGTCATTGTGGTGCATTACGTTAAAGGTTACAGCATTAACACAAAGTCAATATGACTATGTTAAAATGTGTTTACAGGCTACCTGTGCATTACATTTGTATTATGATGCTCTGCTAATGGCTAAACCACAGCTAACTGAGAACATAATCCCCTACAATTTACCATTTTCCAGTTGTTCCTTAAGTCCCTCGTATTGTTGAACTCGGTCCATTGTCTGGAGACAATACAGAATTGAGGTGAATTAAAGATGAGCGCAAATGATTAATCATTAAGACTGATATTCATTCTTACACCATGCCAAGCTAACATTAGCAGTTTTATCAACGTCGGTGCGTTTGCTTGAGAACGTTGGTTTGACACGGTGTGAATAAACTTAAATAAACTAGAAAATTCAGTATTAATACAACAAGCTGTGTCATCATTGCCTCTTTAATGGGCTTTGAAGGGACATGTTCAGGCGAAAATTGTAAACTTTGGCCTGGGTCATTAGGTAAAGAGCAGGTGCTCAGTGCCCTTCTGGAAATTTTCCCGCTCAAATTAACTTGGGATTAGAACCAAAAAAAGGGCGGAATAAACGCGGTGGATAACATATAATGTGCGCTTTCAGGCACACTCAATAACAACACAAGTACATATTTACACTAGCCAACTTACTTCACTTTCTAACTAGCCTCATTACTTCACTTTCTAACAAAGCTTGGTTAACTAACCAAGGATGAAAACGTCAACTTACCGCTGTACTGGCAAAATGTGTCTATCCACGTGTCAGCACTCTGATCGTCGCGTGTTGATGACGTGTTTGATTCTCGTAGTCTCCAAGGCAACCAGAGGACTGGAGGATAGACGGTCGTGTTGATCGGAGACGGTTGATGAACTGGTTCTGAAAGTTTTCACGAGTGAAATAGCTTGCAGAAACAGAACATAAACAACACTACTGTGTCACTGTAAATGCTGCTGGCTACTTTTGCTAATTCATTAAACCAGTGGTCCCCAACCCCCGGTCAATTGGTACCGGGCCGCACAAGAAATAATTAATTATTTCCGTTTTATGTATTACCTGATTATGGGCGATCGTTTATTTTGAAAAACCTTTTATTTTGAGAAATGATTCTCTCAGTGACGTCTGGGTCACTTGCGTGGCGTAGCGGTAACGATAGCAACCAGTCAGGATTCAGAGCGCTCTGAGTCATGGCTGGTCCCTCTGGTCTGTTTATTTAGCCTAAACAGCAACAATATTATAGCTATTCTCAGCAATCCATGTGAATTTGCTTGAAGACTAGGAACCAGCTATGATTTTGTGTGTTAAGTTGACTGACGAGACGTGTGGTTTCGGTTTCGTTTTTTGGTTCATGCGAGGATGATGTCTGAGGATGAGGCCGTTTGGTCTGAGGATGATATCTGAGGATGATATCTGAGGATGATGTCTGAGGATGAGGCCGTTTGGTCTGAGGATGACAAAGTTTTTTCTGAGGATGACAAAGGTTTAGATGACAAATGTTTTTCTGAGGATGACAAAAGTTTTTCTGAGGATGACAAAGGTTTTTCTGAGGATGACAAAGGTTTTTCTGAGGATGACAAAGGAGTCTGAGTCTGAGCATTTGAGTCTGACACCTGAGTCTGAGATCTGAGGATGTCCTAAAATGAACACCGTACAGGAGATGTAATTCAGTTCAACGTTTAATAACAAAAAAAACCAAATTACAATCCATCACACGGTAGAAAAAACTTCAAGCTCCCGTGCCTGCCGCAGCTCTAAAAACATCCGTCAATGGCACTTGACTACCAAAATAAAAGTCCATTATTCGATTTTACTAAGGAGGGAGCATGAATGATAATAACTAAAATTAAATTATAAATTATGCATCATATTTACATGCACATCTTATGGCTCTTACAGTCTCTTTCTTCTATGACCACACTAACAGTTTGAATTCAATAAATGTGTACAAAACTTTTTTTTTTGCTGTCGTTGGAAGGTTCAGTGACTGTACATGAGCATGTAAGCTCACCCACGGTTAGGTCCCATGTCCTACATAGGTTGTTGTGTTGACATCTTCCCAGGAGAACCTTACAGTACTGTTTGACTTCTGGAGTTCATCTAGAAGATTGTCTTTGACCAAGATGGGGATTCTGTTGGAGTGGTTGGGTATAGACCGGTACTGCGTTGCAACTGAGGCAGTGCACACTCGCCTCATCCTCATCGATATACCGCCATCTCCCCACCTTTTCAGCTGACATGCGGTCATCCACTGGAGCATTGGTGATGTGCATGAGAACAAGGTCCGAGTCCCCCTGCCGGCCCCATTGGGTTGGCGCCTATGGCATGACCTGTCAACCCCTGCACACATGATCGCGATCGCTCACAGAATCACAGATTGAAACATGGATAAAAGTCGCTCTTCGTACTTCACAGCCGCTGAACAACAGTTCCTGATGAAGTTGTGTCAAGAGGTGAAAGATATTATGAGGAAAAAAGACAATCCCAATGCCATAATTAAAAAATTCGAGAAAACCTGGCAGAGAATAGTCGACCGGCTTAATGTGGAAGTAGTCCAAAACTGTACAATTAATAAACAGTGCTCTACTGGAACCGTTATCACTAGGCTACAATTAAAGGAGTTTCTTTTCAAATCCACTAACTGTTGTACACTTTACTTTACATTGTAACATGCACCTGCTTGCCACTTTTAGAGTATGATTAGGTGCAAACAATTATCCACAATGTGTCATTTTTTTTTTCAAACATATTTTTATTGAACTTTTTTGTGCAAAGCATTTATAGAAAGGAGCAACACAAAATATACACTAGTACACATACACATACACTAATAGTAAAAATATAAAAAATAAATAAATAAATTTATTATAAAAGGAAAAAAAAAAAAAAAGGGGGAGTTCAGGGAGACTGATCCCTTTCCCAGGCCAGCTCTATAAGACCTGACCTAATCTTATTGGGTGCAGTGGTGCCAAAATAGACAAGAAATGGATCCCATGTCTGGTAAAACAAAAATGGTTTATCCTTCAAAGCTGCAGAATAGGCTTCGAGTGGTATAATACTAGACACAGTTTGTTTCCACTGACTGAGAGTGGGGGCCTTATCCGAGATCCATAAGGCCATGATACATTTCCGAGCACAATGTAGCAGAATGTGTAAAAGGTCTCTGTTGTGAAAATCTGCAGGTAACTCGTCCTCCAGTCCCAGCAGACAAGTCCTTGCACTCAACTGTAGATGACTCTCAAAAATTGTGTTCAACTGTTGAACTAGTACAGTCCAGAACTGCTGGATGAGATGACAGCTCCACAAACAATGAATGAGTGATCCAACCGCAGACTGACATTTAATACAGCGCTCAGACAAAGTTGGGTTCATTCTGTGTCTGTCCTCAGGGGTGATATACAGCCTATGTAAGATTTTGAATTGCCTCTCCCAAGCAGAATTAGACACCGAGACCTTAGAAGGATGGCTGCATAGGGCATCCCAGTCATCAGGCCCTATCGTACCCAGGTCAGATTCCCATTTGCCTTTTACTCTAACAGAGTTATCTACATTGAGACTACACAGAATCTTATAGAGCTTCTTAGTGAAAGCTTTAGGCTGCGCCCCATCTACCAAAAGGGATTCTATTGGTGAGATAGCCAGGTCACCTTTGGAATCTTTCAAGCCACGTTGAATAAAGCTTCGAACCTGTAGGAATTTAACAAAATCCTTATCTGTGACCCCAAACTTATTTTTCACTTGCTGGAATGTTAGAATTGAGCCCTCCTGAATCATGTCCCCCACAACCTTGATACCCTTGAGCTTCCAATCCATGAGGCCGCCCTGAAGTCCAGGGCGAAAGTCCAGGTTCTCGTGAATAGGAGTTAACAAAGAGAAACAGTTAGTGTACCCTTCCAATTTTCTGACTTTACGCCATATGTTCAACATATTCTTTAAAAGTAGATTGTCCTTTGTCAGAGGTGTAACTCTGCCCGGAGAGATATATAACAAATTCCGCAAAGGGATCTTTCCCAAGGAAGCTGATTCACCGCTGAGCCATATAGAATCCGGGTCATCTATGAACCATTCCAAAAGAAACTTAAACTGAGCAGCCCACAGGTAATGTGCAAACCAAGGTGCTGCCAGGCCACCACGTTTAACAGGAAGACATAGGAAACTGTATCTTAGCCTGGGCCTCTTTTTACGCCAGATAAATGATATAATAGCACTGTTCAATTTTGTAAAAACATTTTTTGACATGACCAGTGGTAACATCTGAAAGAAATATAGAAGACGAGGGAGGATATTCATTTTGATCAAATGAATACGTCCTAAAAGGGATAGGGGCAGGCCACACCACCTGTCAAGGTCCTGTTTTACAGTCAGTAAGAGAGGGGCAACATTTAATTTATATAGGTCATTTAGACACGGTGAGACCTTTATACCTAAATATAGGAATCCTGCTGGAGACCAGCGAAAAGGTTGTGAAATATTAGGATCCAATGTCTGTGAGGCACAGAGTGGCATGGCTTCACTTTTAGAAAAATTTATTCTATAACCAGAGAAAGAGCCATAATTATTAATTAGTTCTGTCACTTTAGAGATGGACTGTGCAGGAGAGCTTAAAAAAATCAACACATCATCAGCGTACAGCGAAATTTTATGTTCATGATTATTTAGGGAGATTCCTCTAATATTGGTGTCTTGTCTAATGGCGGTAGCTAGAGGCTCCATCACTAGCGCAAATAAAAGTGGGCTTAGGGGGCAACCCTGCCTAGTACCTCGTTCAATCTTAAAATTACTAGACCTTAGCCCATTTGTGATTACAGCTGAAAGGGGTGATGTGTACAAGATCTGAATCCATCTAATAAACTCCCCTCCAAAGCCAAATTTTTTGAGTGTGAAAAACAGGTAGGGCCATTCCAGCCTGTCAAACGCTTTTTCTGCGTCAAGAGAGATAACTAGAGATTCTGCACTGTACAGAGAGGAGTGCTGAATAATGTTTAGCAGGCGTCTAACATTGTGTGAAGAATACCTTCCACGTATAAAGCCAGTCTGGTCGTTATGAATAATAGTGGGGAGAACTTTTTCTAAACGCATGGCCATAATTTTTGCAAGAAGCTTCAAATCTAGATTTAAAACAGATATCGGCCTGTATGAAGGGCACTCCTCAGGGGGTTTCCCCTTTTTTAGTACCAAAGAAATATTAGCCTCCATAAGAGATGGAGGAAGAGCCCCAGTCACAAATGAGGATTGCAGCACTTCCGATAGAGGATTAACTAAGATTGAATTAAACTTTTTATAAAATTCTGCACTAAAGCCATCAGGGCCTGGGGCTTTGTTGTAGGGGAGTAGCTGGATACAATTCTTAATTTCACTCAGGGTTATTGGTTTACATAGATCATCTCTTTGATCCTCTGTAACTTTTGGTAAGTCCACCTTTGCAAAAAAATCCGTCATAGCTTGTTTTGAGTGTGGGTTGAGCTGCGAAGAGTATAACTGCTTATAGAAAGTTTTAAAGGTGTCATTGATAACTCTATTATCATAACTGTGTGTGCCAGTTGAGTCCTTAATAAAGGAGATATTCTGGGCTGGACCTCGGTTTCGAAGAAGATTGGCCAAATATCGGTTAGGTTTGTTAGCATACTCATACATCCTTTGTCTCACAAAAAACATAGATTTTTCAGCCTTCTTTGTTAGTACACTCTCTAGTGCTGCCTTAACCACATATATATCATTTCTAAGTTCATCCGATGGGGATAAGTTGTATTTAGTTTGAAGTTCGTGTAGTTCTAGCTCGAGTTTCCTTTGCTCTGCCCTACTGTTCTTTTTAAGTTTAGCAGTGTAAGATATAATGAGACCTCGCACATAGGCTTTCATAGTATCCCACAGCAAACCAGGTGAAACATCAGGAGTTTTATTCTCTTTAAAGAAATGGTCTAACTGCACTTTTAGGAATTTCTCGAAATTGGGGTCATGGTTCAGAAACGCGCCATATCTCCAGGGGCGGCTTTGACATGCAGGATTCAAATTATTGAGGGTTATATAAATGGGCGCATGATCTGATATGATAATGTCTCCAATAGTGCAGCTCTTAACGTTATTCAGTGAAATTTTAGGGGTAAAAACAAAGTCAATTCTACTGGATGTTTTGTGTACACCAGAATAAAATGTAAAGGCTTTATCGTTAGGGTGCAACACACGCCAGGTATCCACTAGATTAAGCTCGACACAGGTATCTACTATGGCTCTAGCTCTTCTAGACACTGAATTTTGTACTGATGGCAATTTATCCATTACTGGGGAGAAATAGCAATTAAAATCAAGCAAACAAAGAAAATACTTGTGAAACAAAGTCATTGGATTGGACTGGGGGAAAATACATATTCAAAAATGACACCAGCTGGCCATGTAGACGACCCCTTAGCATGACATATCTGCCCGATTTATCAGAAATAGCTTGGACGTCAGACAAAGATAGATGCTTATGTATTAAAATGGTGACACCCCTGCTCTTGCTAGAAAAAGATGAGCTAAACACCTGCCCTACCCAGTCACGCTTTAACTTTAAGTGCTCACTAGCGGATAGGTGTGTTTCTTGCAGCAGAGCTACGTGAACATGTTCTTTTTTTAGGAAACTTAAAATCTTTTTCCGCTTGATAGGATTATGTATACCCCCCACGTTCCAGCTACACATTTTCAGTGTAGGTCTGTCACTGGCCATCATGAGTTACAGAAACCATACTGACAACTTGTGCATAAGAATACTGAAAACAACCAGAGCTCCCCAAAGCTAAACCAAAAAGCAAAACATAAAAAGAAAATGGAAAAACTGCTTTGCCAACATTTAGAAGATAACTATATACAGAGAAAAACAACCGAAGATAACCGACAGACATTGGGGTCTGACTTAGGTCTATTACACCCATCAGGGGTGCAAGCTAACCTCCCTACTTAAATAGAGGGGGATGCTGGACCAGCTATTGAATTCTTTTCAAACCTAGAATTAGTAACGCACCTCAACCGCTGGCCCGCAGCTCAGATCACAGAGGAAATATTATTACGAAGTCCTCAGCGAGCTTACAAGCAACTGCAAATATATAACAATGAGGGGAAAACAAAAATGCAACAAATAAAAAGGAGTGTATAGATCATGTAACTAAAATAACCATATAGCACAGACAGACATAGGCAAATCTCCCAACAACAGAAAAGATACAAATTTAAAATGGAAAAATATATAACTCAATGAAATACAGATAATAATAAAAGGGTTAGGAGGTGCCAGTCAAACAGTTTGAGTGCTATAGAAACTTTTATGCTCTCCCACTCCTCTGACAGACACACCTGATATTTGCAGAGAAGATCAGTAAATGACCACGGCAGCGTGAGCTGCAGAGACAACAACAAAAAAACTCTCACTCATCAGGGAGCGTGGAGGGAGATCCTCTGCGCTGTGACTCTTTATCCAAAAAGGCAGACACTTCTTTAGGATGTTTAAAGACTTTTTCCTGCCCATTGTGTTTGATCCTAAGCACGGCTGGGTACATCATGGCGAAGACGATCCCTCTTTCCTTCAGCTGTTGTTTCACCGCGTAATATTCCTGACGTCTCCGTATAACGGCCGCGGAGAAATCGTCGAAAATCATGATCGGGGCGCCGTTGTATGCCAGGGACTGTGCCTTCCTTGCCGCTTGCATGATCCAGACTTTATCTTGGAAGTTGTGGAGCTTTAGGATGACAGCCCGGGGCCGCTGACCGGGGGGGGACGTGTGAGGGCCCGATGGCAACGATCCACCTTAACAGATCCTCCTTTTACGTTCATCTCCAATAGCTCCGGTAACCAGGTCTTGAAGAAAGCAACGGGGTTAGTGCCCTCGGTGCCTTTAGGGAGCCCGACGACACGTATGTTGCACCGCCGGCTCCTGTTCTCCAGGTCGTCGATCTTGTCCAAGGCCGTCTCCAGCTTGCTCTCGACCTCGGAGAGCTTCGCGGTGAAAGTTGCCGTTGCGTCTTCTGAGTTTGAGATGCGGCCTTCAGCCTCTGTCATTCGTGTATTCAGTGAGGCGATTTCAGATAAGCAGGCATCGAGTTTCTGCAAAACCGGGTCGATTTTTTTATCAAAGGAATCCTCTACCTTAGCAGATATTCGTTCCACCAAGCTGTCGGCGTCGACTTGCCCTAGCATTGGCCGCGTGTCGTCCGACATGTTAGCTTGGCTGCACCGGGGCGATTGACTCCAAGCGGATTTGGCCGTAATATTAAGCCTTTTCTGAGTACCGGGCATTTTTAAACTTAAAAGCGACGAAGTCTGCCCGCCGTGACTACGTTCTTTCCTCTTTATAGCCGGAAAAAATAAGCTGACGGATGTCTAGCTGCGGGAGCACAAACTATGAGCTGCTACTCCGCCATTTGCGTCACGTGACCCCCCACAATGTGTCATTTAATCTATTTTTCTCATGTTACGTTTTTATCTGTTTTATCTTTCTATCCTTCATAAAGAACAAACCTGTCTGACCATAAAAGGACCTGGCAGCAAGTTAAAATTACATATAACATATATCCTTCACGATACCGCCGCCTATCATTCATTCCTGCTGGCTAGTGTCTTACCACTTTCAAATAAAACTTCTTGCGGTTCTGCGGTTAATGCTCGTGTGAGGAATTAAAATGAGTGAACTGAACACGCCACTTCACATGGTCCATTTGTAATCACCGCTAATGTCAGGACAAGTGAAAGTTGCCGTACTTACACAGTTTCCGATTAGTGGCATTTGGTTTATTCTGGGCAACGATTTGGCCAGAGGAAATGTGTTTCCTCTGCCTGAGGTAGTTAATGATCCCAGTTCTGCTGGCTGTCCCACCTCTGTCTCTTCTAGTGTCTATGCTAAACTCAGGTAACAGATCTGGTTAATGATTCACACTCTGAGTCTCTCTGGCTGTTTCCTGTTCAAAGCTTCATTCACTCTGAACGCTGAGTCACAGTTAGTTTTCTCCGTGTGAACCTCCAGCTGAAGGTAACGAACAAGTTTTTACTGTGTGACTGGTTAACACGAGCTGTCGTCAGCTAGCGGTGGAATCAGAGGAGAAGCAGAGTCAGCTGATGCTCAGGAGCTGATGTGCTTAAAGGTTTGATTTTTGAATTCAGTCCATAAATATGTAAGTGTGTCACTGAATGAGGCGTCAGAGCTCCTAACAGTCCTCCAACAGGAACTAGTGTCGCTTCTTTCTGTCAGTTTGTTCTTAGATGGGATCAATAATCAAATCAAAGAGATTTCCTCTCAGTTCATCTTTTCATATTCTCTCAAAGGGCTTTATTGAGACTGTCAGTCTTTGATTTTTAATCATCTGTCTGAATGCTGAAAAGTAACTAAGTACTTGTACTCTCTTGCTTTGCACTTGTACTGCGCTCCATCTCAGAGGGAGATGTTTGACTTTGGACTTCAGCACATTTTGTTACTTTTCAGATGAAGATTTGAAATGAAAAACTAAAGATCACTTTCTAAAATCGGATTCACTGTTGGACATTAAAGAAGCTGAAAGTGTGTCAAACAGTTCAAAGTGGCTCCATCATTAAAGTCCCAGTTACACATCAGTGATCCAAGAACAGAAGAACAGTGACAGTTCTCATGAACTTTGTTCTCACAGATGAAATATAATATTTGTTTGTCTGAAGGTAAAATTCATTTGTTACTGGACACTTGCTGTGTTGGTCAAAGTACGTGGAGCGCTCCACCACCTACGTATATATTCTGTCATCTAAAAAAAACTCAATAATGGGTGTTATATGTGACACTTTTTTCACAGATGAACTGCTTGACGCCAAAAAGGAAAGGACATTCATGGGGGTTGCCAAAACAAAAATTCCTGAATTGCTTAGTAAGTACAATTCGGTACATATTTATGCATGACAGGAAATTAGGAGACGAGGAGAAGAAAATTGACATAAACTTAACTTGACTAAACTTCATTTATCCATTCATTTATTATAGAATCCTTACCTGCTGATGGCAGTTTTGCTAAAGAACATTGTCGGCTCATGGGCTACCTCATGGGCTACCTGTGCATCCTCACGGGACATCGTGCCATCGCCCTTGTCAACATGACCCGTGATCAGGTGACATCAGCGGACTGCTGGTCTGGTGGCAAAAAGTATAGGATTCTGGTAAGCATTTAAACTATTCTTCGGAAGAGATAGCAAAAGCTTTATTAGTATTTTTTCTATTTCATTTGTAGTCTACCTATCTACAGAAACAAGCTAATTTTCTGCAACTTTTTCTTTAGGTAGATCATTCGGGCAAGCTGCGGTGTGCCTGAACAAGACAGAGTTTCAGTGGGTGAAGAAAGTTGCTTTCGGTCACTGCTGCCTTCATGGTGAGGAAAACAAATATGTTTTCCACACAGTATTAGGCAGGTATGTCCTGAAGCCAACACACTTTCTCTATATGGCTTGGCTGGATGCTGGATTGACGGGGTCAGTCACCTTCGGCCAGATCCGGAGCAGTGTCTCTACGCAGGTAAGTACTCAGGAATCAAATCAAATTTTATTTGTATAGCCCAAATTCTAAAAAGACATTTTGCCTCAGAGGGCTTTATAATCCATACAGGGAGTGCAGTACAGTCATAAACTAACTATAAACTGTAGTGGAGATATGGTAGCAATAATGACAGTAATGCTATATATGGCGGACGTCAGCAGCGGACCACAGCAGCAGCCATGATCTATGAAGGAGGTAGCTCATGCAATGTGCCATGACCCCAGTACAGCAGAAAAGTACTATGTTGCTCTGCCAGACAAAAAGATGGCATATCAAACAAGAAAACTCAGGATGAAAGCCCTCAAGGAGGCTTCTATGAAATCCTCGCAAGATAGCGATGACACCAGTGAGAAATCTGAGGATACACCGGAGACAAGCTCAGATGATGGGGAAGTCATCTATGATGACGCACCTGAGTCAAGCTCCTCATTGTCCTCTGACGAGAAGCAGAGATTCGAAAGAAGGAAGAAGAGGCTTTGTGGGTTTTCCGAACCCAATTCCAAATCATCCAATGATGATCCCCCAGAGGATGAGCCCCCATCTTTTCCAGATCCAAGTCACAAGTCCAAGAAGAATTTGGACTTCTCGATACAGTCCAAGAAGCCCTCAGGCCATTATGTAGTTTCACCTTCCAAAAGTTTTGTTTTAGTGGAAAGGATGAGCAAATCTATAAAAGTACTATACAATGAAAAGAGAGGCAAAATATAGAAAGTTGGTGAAAGAAATTGAGGAGAGTCTGGAAACCCCACTGGAAGAGGCAGTACAAAAGGGGGGGGGACTCTGGAAACCCTGGATGAAGAGACTCCTCTTCCACCTGGAGGAGGAGGGGAAGACATTCCAGAAACCCCAATTGAGGAGGAAATCATGGTTGAGGGGGGAGGAAATCTTGAAATCCTGGTAGAAGATACTGTTCTTCCACCCATAGGACAAGAGGAGGAGATCCCAGAGACCCCGGTTGAAGACATGCCTGGGGGGGGAAACTCCAGTTGAGGGGGCAGTAGGTACAGGGGAAATTTTGGAAACCCTGGTTCAAGAGGGAGGGGGAGAGGAGGAGATCCCAGAGACCCCAGTTGAAAACATGCCTGGGGGGGGGATTGTAGAAACTCCAGTTGAGGAGGCAGTAGGTACAGGGGAAATTTTGGAAACCCTGGTTCAAGAGGGAGGGGGAGAGGAGGAGATCCCAGAGACCCTGGTTGAAGACATGCCTGGGGGGGAGATTGTAGAAACTCCAGTTGAGGAGGCAGTAGGTACAGGGGAAATTTTGGAAACCCTGGTTCAAGAGGGAGGGGGAGAGGAGGAGATCCCAGAGATCCTGGTTGAAGACATGCCTGAAACCCAAGTCATCAACTCCTGTCCAGTTGAAGATTCAGAAAACCCATTTTACCCATTCTGTTTTTAACTTGTTCTTTGATTAACAGGTTATGTAAAAGAAAATCAAGATGTAATAAGAGATATTACATTGGTTGTGTCAATTATGTTTTTTCAAAAAGAATTATTTATGTATGACTTTTATCCCTAACCAGCTGTGAGTCAAATTTAGTTTATTTTTTATGAAAGGCATAAAGTAATGTCACCTTGTTTGAGTATTTATATTTTGTACATATATTGTACATGTATTATTACGTATTATATATCTAGACTTTTATGGATATATATTTTTTTTCATTTGAAATCACTACAGCTGTCTGTGTTCCAAAATGTTAATTATGTTGTTATTATGTTTTTTTTTCAAAAATAATAATTAATGTATGGCCTTTTCAGGTAACCAGCTGAGTCAAACTTTATTTTTTTTTTTTTAATGAAAGGCATAAAGCAAGGGGTCAGATCCTTGATTGACAAATGTTGATTGTTTTGGGTTACAAACTTCAAAGTTCATTCTCAGCCATCTTGTTTTCACCTGTGCCAGCATGGTAAGTTACTCCTCAAAACATTCTAATTTTGTAGTGTTTTTAGCCTCACTGGAAAGCTTTTGGTTATTTCTACTGTTTTATAAGGACTTTTAGCAGAAATTTCCAAGGTTGCTGAAAAGGTTTATCAAAACATGAACATTTTAAAACGTGTCTTCTCTTTTAGCTAGCTAAAATAATTATGATGTGATAAATAAGGATTTGGGCACAGATGACGCTAGCTTCCATATTTCTATCTAAAATTAAATTGGAAATTGGAATTGATACCTACAGATTAGCTGTACTGATACCTTTCTGGGTATCAGACTTCCAAAGAAGCGGCGCCAGAAACAAAGATGTCACTACCCCCTGAATTTGACGAAGGCGACATTTCCAAGCCCCCACAGACTGAAAGTGCCCAGGCTGAGACTGATGATGATGATGTCGATACCATCATCCTGGGTACGTGGATGCCCCCTGATGACATCGATTTGGTGGCTCCACCGGGGAGTCTGGCCTCTTCCCCATCTGTTCCTGAGGACGAGGATGAGGATTGTTCTGTGGATGCAACGGGGAGTACAAAGTCTCTCCTGCCTGTTAAGGAGGATGAAAAGGAGGATCGTTTTGTGGATGCACCGAGTAGTCCAAAGTCTGTGCAGCCTGTTAACGAGTCCAAACTCTTCTGCCTGATGATGAGGATCACTTAATGGATGCATAATCTTTACTACTCCACTCATCCGTATGTTGTTCAGTTCTTTTTGATGATTTGATGTTGTTGTTCACATTGTTATAAGCAAGACTAATTTCTTGTATTTTGTTTTGTATTTGTTATAATACATTTTCATTGACAAAATGCAAAGTGTTTCAGTTCTTGAGTGTTTGAAGTGCAAAAAAGGACACAAATTTCAAATTCTAATCTACACTGATAGTAGGTGGAATTATGGAAGCCATAGATGAGAATCCACATTCCCAATTCTCATCTACATAGATTAAAATGTGGAAGGGGAGTTCTATGAGCATCATTTCAATCTATGAATGACTTCCATATTTCAATCTATGTCAGTCTCATAGATTGAAATATGGAAGCACATATGTGAGACTATGGCTTCCATATTTCCATCTAGTTCTAGATAGGAATTTTCAAGATGAAAAAAAATGACAGCATACTCCAAGTTTTCAAGAACATGTATTTGGTTGGCTGACGCACTTCTTGAACTTACAGCTGTAGTGATTTAAAATGAAAATATATATCTATAAAAGTCTAGATATACATAATAATATATGTACAAAATATAAATACTTAAACAAGGTGAGATTGCTTTATGCCTTTCATTAAAAAAAAAAAAATAAAGTTTGACTCAGCTGGTTACCTGAAAAGGCCATACATTAATTATTATTTTTGAAAAAAAAACATAATAACAACATAATTAACATTTTGGAACACAGACAGCTGTAGTGATTTCAAATGAAAAAAAAAATATATCCATAAAAGTCTAGATATATAATACGTAATAATACATGTACAATATATGTACAAAATATAAATACTCAAACAAGGTGACATTACTTTATGCCTTTCATAAAAAATAAACTAAATTTGACTCACAGCTGGTTAGGGATAAAAATCATACATAAAAAATTCTTTTTGAAAAAACATAATTGACACAACCAATGTAATATCTCTTATTACATAATGATTTTCTTTTACATAACCTGTTAATCAAAGAACAAGTTCAAAACAGAATGGGTAAAATGGGTTTTCTGAATCTTCAACTGGACAGGAGTTGATGACTTGGGTTTCAGGCATGTCTTCAACCAGGATCTCTGGGATCTCCTCCTCTCCCCCTCCCTCTTGAACCAGGGTTTCCAAAATTTCCCCTGTACCTACTGCCTCCTCAACTGGAGTTTCTACAATCTCCCCCCCAGGCATGTTTTCAACCGGGGTCTCTGGGATCTCCTCCTCTCCCCCTCCCTCTTGAACCAGGGTTTCCAAAATTTCCCCTGTACCTACTGCCCCCTCAACTGGAGTTTCCCCCCCCAGGCATGTCTTCAACCAGGGTCTCTGGGATCTCCTCCTCTTGTCCTCCGGGTGGAAGAACAGTATCTTCTACCAGGATTTCAAGATTTCCTCCCCCCTCAACCATGATTTCCTCCTCAATTGGGGTTTCTGGAATGTCTTCCCCTCCTCCTCCAGGTGGAAGAGGAGTCTCTTCATCCAGGGTTTCCAGAGTCCCCCCCCCTTTTGTACTGCCTCTTCCAGTGGGGTTTCCAGACTCTCCTCAATTTCTTTCACCAACTTTCTATATTTTGCCTCTCTTTTCATTGTATAGTACTTTTATAGATTTGCTCATCCTTTCCACTAAAACAAAACTTTTGGAAGGTGAAACTACATAATGGACTGAGGGCTTCTTGGATTGTATCGAGAAGTCCAAATTCTTCTTGGACTTGTGACTTGGATCTGGAAAAGATGGGGGCTCATCCTCTGGGGGATCATCATTGGATGATTTGGAATTGGGTTCGGAAAACCCACAAAGCCTCTTCTTCCTTCTTTCGAATCTCTGCTTCTCGTCAGAGGACAATGAGGAGCTTGACTCAGGTGCGTCATCATAGATGACTTCCCCATCATCTGAGCTTGTCTCCGGTGTATCCTCAGATTTCTCACTGGTGTCATCGCTATCTTGCGAGGATTTCATAGAAGCCTCCTTGAGGGCTTTCATCCTGAGTTTTCTTGTTTGATATGCCATCTTTTTGTCTGGCAGAGCAACATAGTACTTTTCTGCTGTACTGGGGTCATGGCACATTGCATGAGCTACCTCCTTCATAGATCATGGCTGCTGCTGTGGTCCGCTGCTGACGTCCGCCATATATAGCATTACTGTCATTATTGCTACCATATCTCCACTACAGTTTATAGTTAGTTTATGACTGTACTGCACTCCCTGTATGGATTATAAAGCCCTCTGAGGCAAAATGTCTTTTTAGAATTTGGGCTATACAAATAAATTTTGATTTGATTCCTGAGTACTTACCTGCGTAGAGACACTGCTCCGGATCTGGCCGAAGGTGACTGACCCCGTCAATCCAGCATCCAGCCAAGCCATATAGAGAAAGTGTGTTGGCTTCAGGACATACCTGCCTAATACTGTGTGGAAAACATATTTGTTGCAGTGACCGAAAGCAACTTTCTTCACCCACTGAAACTCTGTCTTGTTCAGGCACACCGCAGCTTGCCCGAATGATCTACCTAAAGAAAAAGTTGCAGAAAATTAGCTTGTTTCTGTAGATAGGTAGACTACAAATGAAATAGAAAAAATACTAATAAAGCTTTTGCTATCTCTTCCGAAGAATAGTTTAAATGCTTACCAGAATCCTATACTTTTTGCCACCAGACCAGCAGTCCGCTGATGTCACCTGATCACGGGTCATGTTGACAAGGGCGATGGCACGATGTCCCGTGAGGATGCACAGGTAGCCCATGAGGTAGCCCATGAGCCGACAATGTTCTTTAGCAAAACTGCCATCAGCAGGTAAGGATTCTATAATAAATGAATGGATAAATGAAGTTTAGTCAAGTTAAGTTTATGTCAATTTTCTTCTCCTCGTCTCCTAATTTCCTGTCATGCATAAATATGTACCGAATTGTACTTACTAAGCAATTCAGGAATTTTTGTTTTGGCAACCCCCATGAATGTCCTTTCCTTTTTGGCGTCAAGCAGTTCATCTGTGAAAAAAGTGTCACATATAACACCCATTATTGAGTTTTTTTTAGATGACAGAATATATACGTAGGTGGTGGAGCGCTCCACGTACTTTGACCAACACAGCAAGTGTCCAGTAACAAATGAATTTTACCTTCAGACAAACAAATATTATATTTCATCTGTGAGAACAAAGTTCATGAGAACTGTCACTGTTCTTCTGTTCTTGGATCACTGATGTGTAACTGGGACTTTAATGATGGAGCCACTTTGAACTGTTTGACACACTTTCAGCTTCTTTAATGTCCAACAGTGAATCCGATTTTAGAAAGTGATCTTTAGTTTTTCATTTCAAATCTTCATCTGAAAAGTAACAAAATGTGCTGAAGTCCAAAGTCAAACATCTCCCTCTGAGATGGAGCGCAGTACAAGTGCAAAGCAAGAGAGTACAAGTACTTAGTTACTTTTCAGCATTCAGACAGATGATTAAAAATCAAAGACTGACAGTCTCAATAAAGCCCTTTGAGAGAATATGAAAAGATGAACTGAGAGGAAATCTCTTTGATTTGATTATTGATCCCATCTAAGAACAAACTGACAGAAAGAAGCGACACTAGTTCCTGTTGGAGGACTGTTAGGAGCTCTGACGCCTCATTCAGTGACACACTTACATATTTATGGACTGAATTCAAAAATCAAACCTTTAAGCACATCAGCTCCTGAGCATCAGCTGACTCTGCTTCTCCTCTGATTCCACCGCTAGCTGACGACAGCTCGTGTTAACCAGTCACACAGTAAAAACTTGTTCGTTACCTTCAGCTGGAGGTTCACACGGAGAAAACTAACTGTGACTCAGCGTTCAGAGTGAATGAAGCTTTGAACAGGAAACAGCCAGAGAGACTCAGAGTGTGAATCATTAACCAGATCTGTTACCTGAGTTTAGCATAGACACTAGAAGAGACAGAGGTGGGACAGCCAGCAGAACTGGGATCATTAACTACCTCAGGCAGAGGAAACACATTTCCTCTGGCCAAATCGTTGCCCAGAATAAACCAAATGCCACTAATCGGAAACTGTGTAAGTACGGCAACTTTCACTTGTCCTGACATTAGCGGTGATTACAAATGGACCATGTGAAGTGGCGTGTTCAGTTCACTCATTTTAATTCCTCACACGAGCATTAACCGCAGAACCGCAAGAAGTTTTATTTGAAAGTGGTAAGACACTAGCCAGCAGGAATGAATGATAGGCGGCGGTATCGTGAAGGATATATGTTATATGTAATTTTAACTTGCTGCCAGGTCCTTTTATGGTCAGACAGGTTTGTTCTTTATGAAGGATAGAAAGATAAAACAGATAAAAACGTAACATGAGAAAAATAGATTAAATGACACATTGTGGGGGGTCACGTGACGCAAATGGCGGAGTAGCAGCTCATAGTTTGTGCTCCCGCAGCTAGACATCCGTCAGCTTATTTTTTCCGGCTATAAAGAGGAAAGAACGTAGTCACGGCGGGCAGACTTCGTCGCTTTTAAGTTTAAAAATGCCCGGTACTCAGAAAAGGCTTAATATTACGGCCAAATCCGCTTGGAGTCAATCGCCCCGGTGCAGCCAAGCTAACATGTCGGACGACACGCGGCCAATGCTAGGGCAAGTCGACGCCGACAGCTTGGTGGAACGAATATCTGCTAAGGTAGAGGATTCCTTTGATAAAAAAATCGACCCGGTTTTGCAGAAACTCGATGCCTGCTTATCTGAAATCGCCTCACTGAATACACGAATGACAGAGGCTGAAGGCCGCATCTCAAACTCAGAAGACGCAACGGCAACTTTCACCGCGAAGCTCTCCGAGGTCGAGAGCAAGCTGGAGACGGCCTTGGACAAGATCGACGACCTGGAGAACAGGAGCCGGCGGTGCAACATACGTGTCGTCGGGCTCCCTAAAGGCACCGAGGGCACTAACCCCGTTGCTTTCTTCAAGACCTGGTTACCGGAGCTATTGGAGATGAACGTAAAAGGAGGATCTGTTAAGGTGGATCGTTGCCATCGGGCCCTCACACGTCCCCCCCCGGTCAGCGGCCCCGGGCTGTCATCCTAAAGCTCCACAACTTCCAAGATAAAGTCTGGATCATGCAAGCGGCAAGGAAGGCACAGTCCCTGGCATACAACGGCGCCCCGATCATGATTTTCGACGATTTCTCCGCGGCCGTTATACGGAGACGTCAGGAATATTACGCGGTGAAACAACAGCTGAAGGAAAGAGGGATCGTCTTCGCCATGATGTACCCAGCCGTGCTTAGGATCAAACACAATGGGCAGGAAAAAGTCTTTAAACATCCTAAAGAAGTGTCTGCCTTTTTGGATAAAGAGTCACAGCGCAGAGGATCTCCCTCCACGCTCCCTGATGAGTGAGAGTTTTTTTGTTGTTGTCTCTGCAGCTCACGCTGCCGTGGTCATTTACTGATCTTCTCTGCAAATATCAGGTGTGTCTGTCAGAGGAGTGGGAGAGCATAAAAGTTTCTATAGCACTCAAACTGTTTGACTGGCACCTCCTAACCCTTTTATTATTATCTGTATTTCATTGAGTTATATATTTTTCCATTTTAAATTTGTATCTTTTCTGTTGTTGGGAGATTTGCCTATGTCTGTCTGTGCTATATGGTTATTTTAGTTACATGATCTATACACTCCTTTTTATTTGTTGCATTTTTGTTTTCCCCTCATTGTTATATATTTGCAGTTGCTTGTAAGCTCGCTGAGGACTTCGTAATAATATTTCCTCTGTGATCTGAGCTGCGGGCCAGCGGTTGAGGTGCGTTACTAATTCTAGGTTTGAAAAGAATTCAATAGCTGGTCCAGCATCCCCCTCTATTTAAGTAGGGAGGTTAGCTTGCACCCCTGATGGGTGTAATAGACCTAAGTCAGACCCCAATGTCTGTCGGTTATCTTCGGTTGTTTTTCTCTGTATATAGTTATCTTCTAAATGTTGGCAAAGCAGTTTTTCCATTTTCTTTTTATGTTTTGCTTTTTGGTTTAGCTTTGGGGAGCTCTGGTTGTTTTCAGTATTCTTATGCACAAGTTGTCAGTATGGTTTCTGTAACTCATGATGGCCAGTGACAGACCTACACTGAAAATGTGTAGCTGGAACGTGGGGGGTATACATAATCCTATCAAGCGGAAAAAGATTTTAAGTTTCCTAAAAAAAGAACATGTTCACGTAGCTCTGCTGCAAGAAACACACCTATCCGCTAGTGAGCACTTAAAGTTAAAGCGTGACTGGGTAGGGCAGGTGTTTAGCTCATCTTTTTCTAGCAAGAGCAGGGGTGTCACCATTTTAATACATAAGCATCTATCTTTGTCTGACGTCCAAGCTATTTCTGATAAATCGGGCAGATATGTCATGCTAAGGGGTCGTCTACATGGCCAGCTGGTGTCATTTTTGAATATGTATTTTCCCCCAGTCCAATCCAATGACTTTGTTTCACAAGTATTTTCTTTGTTTGCTTGATTTTAATTGCTATTTCTCCCCAGTAATGGATAAATTGCCATCAGTACAAAATTCAGTGTCTAGAAGAGCTAGAGCCATAGTAGATACCTGTGTCGAGCTTAATCTAGTGGATACCTGGCGTGTGTTGCACCCTAACGATAAAGCCTTTACATTTTATTCTGGTGTACACAAAACATCCAGTAGAATTGACTTTGTTTTTACCCCTAAAATTTCACTGAATAACGTTAAGAGCTGCACTATTGGAGACATTATCATATCAGATCATGCGCCCATTTATATAACCCTCAATAATTTGAATCCTGCATGTCAAAGCCGCCCCTGGAGATATGGCGCGTTTCTGAACCATGACCCCAATTTCGAGAAATTCCTAAAAGTGCAGTTAGACCATTTCTTTAAAGAGAATAAAACTCCTGATGTTTCACCTGGTTTGCTGTGGGATACTATGAAAGCCTATGTGCGAGGTCTCATTATATCTTACACTGCTAAACTTAAAAAGAACAGTAGGGCAGAGCAAAGGAAACTCGAGCTAGAACTACACGAACTTCAAACTAAATACAACTTATCCCCATCGGATGAACTTAGAAATGATATATATGTGGTTAAGGCAGCACTAGAGAGTGTACTAACAAAGAAGGCTGAAAAATCTATGTTTTTTGTGAGACAAAGGATGTATGAGTATGCTAACAAACCTAACCGATATTTGGCCAATCTTCTTCGAAACCGAGGTCCAGCCCAGAATATCTCCTTTATTAAGGACTCAACTGGCACACACAGTTATGATAATAGAGTTATCAATGACACCTTTAAAACTTTCTATAAGCAGTTATACTCTTCGCAGCTCAACCCACACTCAAAACAAGCTATGACGGATTTTTTTGCAAAGGTGGACTTACCAAAAGTTACAGAGGATCAAAGAGATGATCTATGTAAACCAATAACCCTGAGTGAAATTAAGAATTGTATCCAGCTACTCCCCTACAACAAAGCCCCAGGCCCTGATGGCTTTAGTGCAGAATTTTATAAAAAGTTTAATTCAATCTTAGTTAATCCTCTATCGGAAGTGCTGCAATCCTCATTTGTGACTGGGGCTCTTCCTCCATCTCTTATGGAGGCTAATATTTCTTTGGTACTAAAAAAGGGGAAACCCCCTGAGGAGTGCCCTTCATACAGGCCGATATCTGTTTTAAATCTAGATTTGAAGCTTCTTGCAAAAATTATGGCCATGCGTTTAGAAAAAGTTCTCCCCACTATTATTCATAACGACCAGACTGGCTTTATACGTGGAAGGTATTCTTCACACAATGTTAGACGCCTGCTAAACATTATTCAGCACTCCTCTCTGTACAGTGCAGAATCTCTAGTTATCTCTCTTGACGCAGAAAAAGCGTTTGACAGGCTGGAATGGCCCTACCTGTTTTTCACACTCAAAAAATTTGGCTTTGGAGGGGAGTTTATTAGATGGATTCAGATCTTGTACACATCACCCCTTTCAGCTGTAATCACAAATGGGCTAAGGTCTAGTAATTTTAAGATTGAACGAGGTACTAGGCAGGGTTGCCCCCTAAGCCCACTTTTATTTGCGCTAGTGATGGAGCCTCTAGCTACCGCCATTAGACAAGACACCAATATTAGAGGAATCTCCCTAAATAATCATGAACATAAAATTTCGCTGTACGCTGATGATGTGTTGATTTTTTTAAGCTCTCCTGCACAGTCCATCTCTAAAGTGACAGAACTAATTAATAATTATGGCTCTTTCTCTGGTTATAGAATAAATTTTTCTAAAAGTGAAGCCATGCCACTCTGTGCCTCACAGACATTGGATCCTAATATTTCACAACCTTTTCGCTGGTCTCCAGCAGGATTCCTATATTTAGGTATAAAGGTCTCACCGTGTCTAAATGACCTATATAAATTAAATGTTGCCCCTCTCTTACTGACTGTAAAACAGGACCTTGACAGGTGGTGTGGCCTGCCCCTATCCCTTTTAGGACGTATTCATTTGATCAAAATGAATATCCTCCCTCGTCTTCTATATTTCTTTCAGATGTTACCACTGGTCATGTCAAAAAATGTTTTTACAAAATTGAACAGTGCTATTATATCATTTATCTGGCGTAAAAAGAGGCCCAGGCTAAGATACAGTTTCCTATGTCTTCCTGTTAAACGTGGTGGCCTGGCAGCACCTTGGTTTGCACATTACCTGTGGGCTGCTCAGTTTAAGTTTCTTTTGGAATGGTTCATAGATGACCCGGATTCTATATGGCTCAGCGGTGAATCAGCTTCCTTGGGAAAGATCCCTTTGCGGAATTTGTTATATATCTCTCCGGGCAGAGTTACACCTCTGACAAAGGACAATCTACTTTTAAAGAATATGTTGAACATATGGCGTAAAGTCAGAAAATTGGAAGGGTACACTAACTGTTTCTCTTTGTTAACTCCTATTCACGAGAACCTGGACTTTCGCCCTGGACTTCAGGGCGGCCTCATGGATTGGAAGCTCAAGGGTATCAAGGTTGTGGGGGACATGATTCAGGAGGGCTCAATTCTAACATTCCAGCAAGTGAAAAATAAGTTTGGGGTCACAGATAAGGATTTTGTTAAATTCCTACAGGTTCGAAGCTTTATTCAACGTGGCTTGAAAGATTCCAAAGGTGACCTGGCTATCTCACCAATAGAATCCCTTTTGGTAGATGGGGCGCAGCCTAAAGCTTTCACTAAGAAGCTCTATAAGATTCTGTGTAGTCTCAATGTAGATAACTCTGTTAGAGTAAAAGGCAAATGGGAATCTGACCTGGGTACGATAGGGCCTGATGACTGGGATGCCCTATGCAGCCATCCTTCTAAGGTCTCGGTGTCTAATTCTGCTTGGGAGAGGCAATTCAAAATCTTACATAGGCTGTATATCACCCCTGAGGACAGACACAGAATGAACCCAACTTTGTCTGAGCGCTGTATTAAATGTCAGTCTGCGGTTGGATCACTCATTCATTGTTTGTGGAGCTGTCATCTCATCCAGCAGTTCTGGACTGTACTAGTTCAACAGTTGAACACAATTTTTGAGAGTCATCTACAGTTGAGTGCAAGGACTTGTCTGCTGGGACTGGAGGACGAGTTACCTGCAGATTTTCACAACAGAGACCTTTTACACATTCTGCTACATTGTGCTCGGAAATGTATCATGGCCTTATGGATCTCGGATAAGGCCCCCACTCTCAGTCAGTGGAAACAAACTGTGTCTAGTATTATACCACTCGAAGCCTATTCTGCAGCTTTGAAGGATAAACCATTTTTGTTTTACCAGACATGGGATCCATTTCTTGTCTATTTTGGCACCACTGCACCCAATAAGATTAGGTCAGGTCTTATAGAGCTGGCCTGGGAAAGGGATCAGTCTCCCTGAACTCCCCCTTTTTTTTTTTTTTTCCTTTTATAATAAATTTATTTATTTATTTTTTATATTTTTACTATTAGTGTATGTGTATGTGTACTAGTGTATATTTTGTGTTGCTCCTTTCTATAAATGCTTTGCACAAAAAAGTTCAATAAAAATATGTTTGAAAAAAAAAATGACACATTGTGGATAATTGTTTGCACCTAATCATACTCTAAAAGTGGCAAGCAGGTGCATGTTACAATGTAAAGTAAAGTGTACAACAGTTAGTGGATTTGAAAAGAAACTCCTTTAATTGTAGCCTAGTGATAACGGTTCCAGTAGAGCACTGTTTATTAATTGTACAGTTTTGGACTACTTCCACATTAAGCCGGTCGACTATTCTCTGCCAGGTTTTCTCGAATTTTTTAATTATGGCATTGGGATTGTCTTTTTTCCTCATAATATCTTTCACCTCTTGACACAACTTCATCAGGAACTGTTGTTCAGCGGCTGTGAAGTACGAAGAGCGACTTTTATCCATGTTTCAATCTGTGATTCTGTGAGCGATCGCGATCATGTGTGCAGGGGTTGACAGGTCATGCCATAGGCGCCAACCCAATGGGGCCGGCAGGGGGACTCGGACCTTGTTCTCATGCACATCACCAATGCTCCAGTGGATGACCGCATGTCAGCTGAAAAGGTGGGGAGATGGCGGTATATCGATGAGGATGAGGCGAGTGTGCACTGCCTCAGTTGCAACGCAGTACCGGTCTATACCCAACCACTCCAACAGAATCCCCATCTTGGTCAAAGACAATCTTCTAGATGAACTCCAGAAGTCAAACAGTACTGTAAGGTTCTCCTGGGAAGATGTCAACACAACAACCTATGTAGGACATGGGACCTAACCGTGGGTGAGCTTACATGCTCATGTACAGTCACTGAACCTTCCAACGACAGCAAAAAAAAAAGTTTTGTACACATTTATTGAATTCAAACTGTTAGTGTGGTCATAGAAGAAAGAGACTGTAAGAGCCATAAGATGTGCATGTAAATATGATGCATAATTTATAATTTAATTTTAGTTATTATCATTCATGCTCCCTCCTTAGTAAAATCGAATAATGGACTTTTATTTTGGTAGTCAAGTGCCATTGACGGATGTTTTTAGAGCTGCGGCAGGCACGGGAGCTTGAAGTTTTTTCTACCGTGTGATGGATTGTAATTTGGTTTTTTTTGTTATTAAACGTTGAACTGAATTACATCTCCTGTACGGTGTTCATTTTAGGACATCCTCAGATCTCAGACTCAGGTGTCAGACTCAAATGCTCAGACTCAGACTCCTTTGTCATCCTCAGAAAAACCTTTGTCATCCTCAGAAAAACCTTTGTCATCCTCAGAAAAACTTTTGTCATCCTCAGAAAAACATTTGTCATCTAAACCTTTGTCATCCTCAGAAAAAACTTTGTCATCCTCAGACCAAACGGCCTCATCCTCAGACATCATCCTCAGATATCATCCTCAGATATCATCCTCAGACCAAACGGCCTCATCCTCAGACATCATCCTCGCATGAACCAAAAAACGAAACCGAAACCACACGTCTCGTCAGTCAACTTAACACACAAAATCATAGCTGGTTCCTAGTCTTCAAGCAAATTCACATGGATTGCTGAGAATAGCTATAATATTGTTGCTGTTTAGGCTAAATAAACAGACCAGAGGGACCAGCCATGACTCAGAGCGCTCTGAATCCTGACTGGTTGCTATCGTTACCGCTACGCCACGCAAGTGACCCAGACGTCACTGAGAGAATCATTTCTCAAAATAAAAGGTTTTTCAAAATAAACGATCGCCCATAATCAGGTAATACATAAAACGGAAATAATTAATTATTTCTTGTGCGGCCCGGTACCAATTGACCGGGGGTTGGGGACCACTGGTTTAATGAATTAGCAAAAGTAGCCAGCAGCATTTACAGTGACACAGTAGTGTTGTTTATGTTCTGTTTCTGCAAGCTATTTCACTCGTGAAAACTTTCAGAACCAGTTCATCAACCGTCTCCGATCAACACGACCGTCTATCCTCCAGTCCTCTGGTTGCCTTGGAGACTACGAGAATCAAACACGTCATCAACACGCGACGATCAGAGTGCTGACACGTGGATAGACACATTTTGCCAGTACAGCGGTAAGTTGACGTTTTCATCCTTGGTTAGTTAACCAAGCTTTGTTAGAAAGTGAAGTAATGAGGCTAGTTAGAAAGTGAAGTAAGTTGGCTAGTGTAAATATGTACTTGTGTTGTTATTGAGTGTGCCTGAAAGCGCACATTATATGTTATCCACCGCGTTTATTCCGCCCTTTTTTTGGTTCTAATCCCAAGTTAATTTGAGCGGGAAAATTTCCAGAAGGGCACTGAGCACCTGCTCTTTACCTAATGACCCAGGCCAAAGTTTACAATTTTCGCCTGAACATGTCCCTTCAAAGCCCATTAAAGAGGCAATGATGACACAGCTTGTTGTATTAATACTGAATTTTCTAGTTTATTTAAGTTTATTCACACCGTGTCAAACCAACGTTCTCAAGCAAACGCACCGACGTTGATAAAACTGCTAATGTTAGCTTGGCATGGTGTAAGAATGAATATCAGTCTTAATGATTAATCATTTGCGCTCATCTTTAATTCACCTCAATTCTGTATTGTCTCCAGACAATGGACCGAGTTCAACAATACGAGGGACTTAAGGAACAACTGGAAAATGGTAAATTGTAGGGGATTATGTTCTCAGTTAGCTGTGGTTTAGCCATTAGCAGAGCATCATAATACAAATGTAATGCACAGGTAGCCTGTAAACACATTTTAACATAGTCATATTGACTTTGTGTTAATGCTGTAACCTTTAACGTAATGCACCACAATGACAATTTCACAGTCTTGTAGGTAATTGTAATTGTTTAACATTGACATTAACAAATCGAACATACTAACATTAACTTTCTCATTAACATCTTATTAATATCTCTGAAGTTAGAACATGTCATGAGAAAGCAGAGAAGACTAATACATAAATTACCAGTAATTACTGTTATGTGCCTGCTGATATGTCAAGCAGAATAGCAGGATGGGACACTTAACCTTCAACCTCTATATTTTTCAACAAGCGTCCCTCATTGTTGTAGTGTGAGCAGATGTGTACCTGTTGTATAGGGAACATATAGGGTGACGGACACAGGAAGTATACGGTATGTAATGAGTGAGAGATGCTACGGAGAATAAAGTAAGAGGCAGACTGTTAGATGTCTCCCGTCTGGAACTATTTACATTAATATGTATAGTACATATTACATGGTGTCAGAAGAGTGCTGATCCCCGCCCCAGACGGTCGTTTGGAAGGAGTTGCCCGTCAAGTGCAGTAAATTAATAAGTAATTGCTACACGCGAGTCGCGGAGCATTGCGGTCGTTTCTAAACTATGCGAATGCTGGCTAGCAGTTAGAGCAAGCTAGTTAGACAGACGACAACAACGTGCACACGTGTAAAGATACGGGACGTCACGAGACAACGACACAGAGAAAGAAACAATGGATACTCTTTTCTCCATAAGCCCGCCAGAAAACTTTGACTTCTCGGACTTTGCTAACTGGCCCAACTGGATTCGTCGGTTTGAGAGGTTCAGGATGGCGGCAGGGCTGGACAAGAAAGATGAAAGTTATCAGGTGAACTCATTAGTGTATGCAATGGGCGATAAAGCCGATGACATTTTGTCCACGCTAAGCCTAAGTGCCGATGACGTGAAGAAATACAAAGCAGTTAAGGAAGCCTTTGATAAATACTTCATATGCAAACATAATGTAATATATGAGAGGGCTCGTTTCAATAAGAGAAGTCAAGAGCCAGGTGAATCTGCTGAAGCCTTCATCTCTGCAGTTTATAAACTGGCAGAGCACTGTCAATATGGCCCTCTGCAAGACGAAATGATCAGAGACAGGCTAGTAGTAGGGATAAGGGATAACTCCCTATCTGAGAAACTACAAATGGACAGTGAATTAACGCTGGAAAAAGCAGTCACCAAAATTAGGCAACATGAAGAAATAAAGAAACAGCAACCCATAGTGAGGGAAACAAAAAGAACAGAACAAAAAGAGGCAAATGTGGATTTACTGAAATTCAAGAAAAAGCCAAACAGAGAGAACCAGAAAGGGAAGCCGCCCTGTGGAAGAGGACAAAAAGATTTCCAGAAAGGACAGAAAAGCTGTGGACGATGTGGAAAAGGACCACCACACTCCCTGAGCAACTGTGCTGCACGGGATGCAGAATGTAGAAAATGTCAGAAGAGAGGACATTTCGCGGCTGTATGTAGATCCGGTAGAGTGGGCGCAGTTCTGGAGGGCGAAGAGGAAGATGAAGCTCTGTTCCTGGGAGCGGTGTCCACTGGTAAGAAGCTAGAAACATGGAAAAAAACACTAAAAGTGAATGGTCAGGACATTACATTCAAGCTGGATACAGGTGCAGAGGCAACAGTCATCCCAGGTAGTGCCTATTCAGAAGGATGGCATGGCCCACTCACCAAAGCATCCATACCATTGTGTGGACCCAGCAGTGAGCCTCTAAAGGTAAGAGGCCAGTTTAATGGTGTAATGAGGTATAAGGACCGAACAACAACACAACCAGTGTATGTAGTACAAAAGCTAGCTACGCCTCTACTGGGTCTGCCAGCAATCTCAGATCTAAAGCTACTGCATATAGTTGACAGTGTAATAGAGCTGGAGGCTGACATGAAGACTCAGTACCCCAAGGTCTTCACAGGACTGGGCTGCCTAACGGGGGATTACAGGATCAAATTAAAGGAAGACGCCAAGCCCTATGCACTGTCACTGCCACGACGTGTGCCTCTACCATTGCATGACAAGGTCAAAGAGGAGCTCCAGAGAATGGAGAAAATGGGTGTGATTGTGCCCATTGAGGAGCCTACGGATTGGTGTGCAGGCATGGTTGTGGCACCAAAGCCTAAAGGAAAGATCAGGATCTGCTCAGATATGACCCACCTGAATGAGTATATCTGCAGAGAGAGACACATATTGCCGGCCGTTGACGAAACCCTGGCCAAGCTGGCAGGGGCAACCGTCTTTACTAAGCTGGATGCTACGGCTGGATTCTGGCAGGTACCCCTACATCCAGAATCAGTCCCGCTGACAACATTTATCACCCCTTTCGGGCGATACTGCTACAAGAGACTCCCTTTTGGGATTTCGTCAGCACCTGAGCATTTTCAAAAGCGGCTGACTCAAATGCTGACGGGGTTAGAAGGGACTGTGTGCCATGCTGACGATATCCTCGTTTTTGGTTCAACCCGTGAACAACATGACCAAAGGCTGCACAGAGTGCTGAGGCGGCTCCAGGAAGAGGGCCTGACACTCAATAACGACAAGTGTCAGTTCGCGGTCAACAAGGTCATGTTCCTGGGCCACATCGTCAGTGCGAGAGGCATTGAAGCAGATCCAAGCAAGATTAAGGCGATCACGGAGATGCCTACGCCCAAAGATGCGGCTGATGTTAAAAGGTTTGTGGGCATGGTCAACTACGTGGGAAAGTTCTCACCACGGATAGCACAGCTCACGCAACCGCTAAGAGACCTGCTCAAAACAGACACTGACTGGGCGTGGGGGAGTGCCCAGCAAAGAGCGTTTGATGAGCTGCGCAAGGAGCTGAGCTCACCTACAGTACTGGCTCAGTACTGCCTGCACAGAGACACAATAGTAGCAGCGGACGCTTCTTCCTTTGGACTGGGGGGAGTTTTGTCTCAGAGGCAGCTGTCAGGTGAATGGAGGCCGGTCGCCTTCATATCACGGAGCATGACAGACACGGAGCGTAGATACGCTCAGATAGAGAAGGAAGCGCTTGCACTTACCTGGGCGTGTGAGCGTTTTCAGTCTTACCTGATAGGGATGGACTTTTTGATACAGACTGACCACAAGCCTCTCATTTCCCTGCTAGGTAGTAGAGCGCTTGATGACTTGCCACCTCGCATCCTAAGATTCAGACTGCGGCTGCTTCGTTTCACATACAGGATCGAACATGTGCCTGGAAAGAAGTTGATCACAGCAGATGCACTGTCCAGGGCACCGATTCAAGCTCAGCCTACCCTAGAGGAAAAGCAGCTGGAAGAGGGTGTGTGTGTCTCCATCAACTTAATAATGGAGCACTTGCCAGCGTCAGAGCAGAGGTTGGTACAGATCAGGACCGCACAGGACGCAGATGATGTCTGCAAAAGACTGAAATGCATGGTGCAAACAGGTTGGCCTCGGAGCAGAAAAGCTCTTCCACCACAACTGCAGCTGTACTGGCAGTATCAACATGACCTGCTGGTTGCTGACGGACTGCTGATGAAAGGCGAAAGGCTCGTCATCCCAGTCTCAATGCAAGAAGACATGCTCAGTAAAATACACGAAAGTCACCAAGGCATGACAAAGTGTGTTGCTAGAGCACAGCAGTCCATGTGGTGGCCAGGTGTGACCAAACAGATTAAGCAGAGAGTGGAAAACTGTGCAACCTGTGCACGTGAAGCACACAACGCACCAGAGCCGTTGCTGACAACTTTGTTGCCGGAAAGGCCATGGCAGCGGGTGGCAGCGGATCTTTTTCAGAAGGACAATGCCATGTACATTGTGTGTATTGACTACTTTTCACGTTATATTGAAGTGGCTAACCTTACCTCCACCACCACAGCCCACGTGACAGGAAAGTTGAAGTCTATTTTTGCTCGCCATGGAGTCCCGGAGACTGTTGTTACGGACAATGGTCCCCAGTTCTCTTCAGCAGAGTTTGCAGCATTCGCCAGAGACTATAACTTCACGCACACGACCAGCAGTCCCCGCTACCCTCAAAGTAATGGAGAGGCTGAGAGGGCAGTGAGGACTGTGAAGTCTCTCCTGGAAAAGGGAGAAGACCCACACAAGGCTCTCATGGCCTACAGGGCCACTCCCTTGGCGCACGGCCCGTCCCCGGCACAGCTGCTGATGGGCCGCAACATCAGGACGACGGTGCCTGTCAGTCCTGCGAAACTGAAACCTGAATGGCCTGACCTCCAGGAATTCAGAAAGAAGGACCAGGACTTAAAAGAACAACAGGCCTCCTGGTTCAATAAACGACACAACACAAAGACAAGACCAGAGCTCAGACCAGGACAAAAGGTCTGGGTGAAGAACACAAATGAAACAGGGACTGTCAGTGGTCCGGCTCAGACACCCAGGTCTTACAACATAGACCTGCCCTCAGGAACTCTCAGGAGGAACCGATCTCACATCAGGGTCATTCCAGAGACTACCAGAGAGACTAGAGTGGGCCGAACCATAAGACCACCAAACAGACTGAACTTGTAAGCTAAATAGAAAGCTGTGGTTTGGTTCACAGGGCAGAATAAACCCTGCACAGCTTGGGGACCCGGGTAGTCCACCCCGACCCCTAGAAAAGAGTTAATGTGAAAAAAAAAAAAAGGAAAAAAAAAAAGAATGATTTTGTGTTGTTATACAAGATGTTAAACAGGATAAATGTTTACAAGAGATGTTATGCACTACTAAAAAGTGAGAGGAAAGGAGAAGTAATGCAGGGTATTTGAATGTTTAATTCTCAGGGTTATTATGTTAAATATGTTTACCAAGTTTATCTCCTCAGATACAGTAAAAACAAAGGAAGTTCTTTTGAGAGACTGACAAGTAACTAAAGGGGGGAGATGTAGTGTGAGCAGATGTGTACCTGTTGTATAGGGAACATATAGGGTGACGGACACAGGAAGTATACGGTATGTAATGAGTGAGAGATGCTACGGAGAATAAAGTAAGAGGCAGACTGTTAGATGTCTCCCGTCTGGAACTATTTACATTAATATGTATAGTACATATTACAATTGTCTGTAGGGGTAGACATTCATTATTTGAAATTTCATTTCTAGGAGAGCTGACTCAGAAAGGATTTGACCTAAGAGTAAAACAGCTCCTGGTGGCGAAGGAAACTGGTAGGCTAGGCTTCAGTATTAACATCAGATCCTCATGTAGCACAATGTCATGCATAATAGCTAACATCTGATTGCAGTGATGAAATGGGATGTGGGTAATTCTTTGATTCCACTTATTTGTTTGTGCCTTGTGTGATATAGTTAGGGCCACCATGTTCAGACCAATGTGTTTGTTCAATTTTTAGGGGGATTTTTAAAACTATATATCTTAGACACTGAAGAATCAGAAAAGCTTTGTTTGACAATTTTCAAAAGTCACTAATGATCTTGAAAAGTGGGTACTATTACACTAAAAACACCTAGTTGCTGATATCTTTAGATCAGGTCTCCATTTTCATGGACTTTTCATTAAAAACAGGTCCCTTGGTCTCAGGCAAGAAAATACTACTACTGTACACTATCCTGGACAACCTACTGCACTAAAGGACTTTCTCATAACACTGGACAGCCTTTGTACCTGAAGTGAACTTAGCACCACAATGCACCTTAATAGAGCATTGAGTACCACACTCCACCTTATAAGACACTTTTCTACTTGGATTACCACATTGCACCTTATTATTGATACATTTTCTACGTATATGTCTTCTTTTTTCTTTTTCCTTTTTTATCAGCTAAGTGAATTTTGTATGTATGTATGCAGATGTGTATGAATGACTGACTGATATGTTGGATTCCTGCAGTGTGTATTGTACGTATGTTCTGTCTTTCTGTGTACTTGAGTTTGTATAAATGACCTTTGTAGCATAGTAGTTTTGTAGTTTCTATTAGTACATTTTTTGTATTTCATATTTTACACTTATGTGTGTGCACCTTGCTTTAAATCTCATTGTACTGTGTATAATGACCATAAAGGCATTCTATTCTATTCTACTCTACATACACACACACACACACACACACACACACACACACACACACAGACAGTTAACATAGCGGACTGCCACAATGATGATGATTCTCAGAAAATAGTGATAGTGATAATGACAGCGAGGATCTAAAACTATTTGTGAATATTTCTTGTCATCCCACATGACAATTTGACTGCTAGAAATTATGTGAAATCCTGAAGATGAGATATTGAATAATTTAGTATTGGAAGGCGGCCATTTTGAAGACCCTATTTGGTCACCACAGTGACCTTAAAATTGTCAAACAAAGCTTATCTGATTCCTCACACTCCAAGGTATATTTCTTTTCATAATCCCCCCCCAAAATGAACGAAATTACACAAGGAAACTGACTAATACCACCAACATTTCCATTGTAGGGCAGAGTGAAGGGAGTCACTTACCCACCTCCAGTAATACCAAGGATTATTTGAGTAAGCAAGCTTCCTATTATTCACAATGAGAAAGATGTTGGCTTGCTTGGATTTGGCACAGTTACTCAAATGAATGTCTGTGTTCATTTCAGCTGCGGCTGAGGCCTTTGCAAAAGGCAAATGGTTTGTGCAGCCACAGGCTGTCAAGAAAAAATAGTATGCACTACACCTTCGAAGTTGTCCAACATAAAGGTTAGAAAACTCTTTTCTGACCCTAAATAAGCACTATTAGATAAAACAACAAATTGTGTCTCAGTGAGATGTGTTAGACAGAATTTATTCTTTCTTTTTCCTACACTTAGGTTAAAATGGCTCCCATGGAGTGGAGGCCAAGGACTGCAAAGAGGTCAGGGAAATATCATAAAGTCATTTTGGAAGAGCCCCCTCCCCGTGTTGTCATGCAGGGAAATGAGACTTATGATGATCTCATAAAAATGGGAAGAGAAATGTTCTGGCCTGACGACTGTGAAAGTGATTTCACCCTTTGCCATCCTGATGGTAGTAGGTGGACCAAGGTGGAATTCACTGAAGAGTTTAGAACTATTTCTGATATGACAGCTCCATGGAAAACGACACTTTTTGTTGGACGAAGAGAACTGGGTAATATCACAAGTGTATCACACGGTGTATCACAGTTAATATCACAAGTGTTTTAGCTATTTTGTACTAAATGTCTGTCATTTTTGCAGAAGTTAACAGTGTGGATGATCAAACTCTGGAATCAGGTAGGTCTCAAGAGATGTAGTATTTTATTTTCTAGATGCATGGTTACATGTTATAGTGCCAGGGGATTTTTTTTAATACTGTATGTACCAGTTTCACTAATTTTTCTGCTGTTTTCTTTTGTAGATGAGGATGTGGAAGATGAAGCGGATGAGGTTCAGAGGATGAGTGATGAGGTAATGGCATGATCTGGTCTGATCTTCGTTACGTGTCAGTTTGGGCAACTGCCCAACACATAAGATCATGGAAATACTTTATATTTTTTTATATTATTTTTTATATTTTTTATCTCAAACCAACAAATCTTCAAAATAAAAACACCACATTACATACTATAAGTATAATGGTTATTAGTGTACAAAGTAGAGGAAAGGATATGTATACTTTCACTGTTTGTGTTTGTAGGATTCAACAAGGGGCAGTAGTGCAGGGTCAAGCACAGCTGGAAAAATGTCACATCTCAGGGTCAAGAGTGACTCAACTCCAAGCCAACTGCAGTCAGGGTCAGGTGAAGGGGCTGTGATAGGTCATAGCTCTTTCAAACAAAAGAGTACATTGGAGGGAAATAGTGAGCATGTAATGGCATGTGAAGGCTCACAAAATCCCACTATGCCTTCTTGTAAGTACTGTGTTTTATAACCATATATTTTCTTCTAGACTAATTTGATGCCCCAGAAGCTAAAAATATTGAAACCTAAAGGCATAAGTTACCAGGCAAGACTGCTTTTTATATCTTGAGAGCTCCCACCAACAGCCACTTTTTATTTATCTATTTTTAAAGGAACCAGCTATGATTTCATGTGTTGTCTAAAAAAACATATGGTTTCATCCAGTTTCAGTTCTGTTTCCTCTGATTTGGTGTTTGCTAACCTAAAATTGTTGCCTGGTACGCCTTTAAGTTGTTAGCTGATTGGTGACACTGTTTGTTACTATTTTCTGAGGTTGTGAATGAGACTCGGATGACAAATCCAATTGCAGTCTATAAAACATTGTGCTTGATGTATGTTCTCATGTGTTTTGGTACCCCTTAGTATACCTTCCACGTGTCCCGTATGTGGACAGCTCCTTAATCAAATATGACGAAAGCATTGTCCTTGGAGAAGGAACCTTTGGTCAGGTCTTTGGAGGCTCCTACCAAGGTACACCTGCCGCCGTGAAAAGAATTCTGTTGGGAGGTGCCAAAGCTGATGAAAAGGACATCCACCATGAAATAAATGTGTCTCTGTAAGAATTTTCTTTATTTCAATACATATTCCTGTGCTGTATTTAGCTTTAGCTGGTGTCACTTTTGAATACTTGAAGTAAATTATATAATCCAAAGTATTTCCGATATCTGTTTTGCCTAGCTTTGGCTGAATGAAATTACTGCTATAAATGTGTTTAAAAAAAAAAAAGAAACTACTGATAAATTAAATTAACATAATATTCCCTGTATCATTTTATCCTTGTAACTAGCAAGATAGAATGTTAGGCAACCTGAGATGACTTTGTTGTGAAAGATTAAGATTACACTGTGCTCTTTTCAATATTTACAGGAGACTGTCACATCCTAACATTGTTAGGCTCTTGGCGGCATCTCGCAGTGAATGTGTTTTAACACATTTAATTGGTTCTATCTGTCTTTGCTACTGAAGGTATACAAAATAATTAAAACAATTTTAGGCGGCAACTGGTCAACTGTTACTTCCTACCCATTTTGAAATCGAAAGGATGCCCAAACTTTTGCAAATCCACTTGATCAGTGGCCATCATGCCTCGCAGTTAGGGGCAACAGTAGAGGCAGTCCTTCCCAATAAGACTACTACTATTTGTCTAACTATGGTGAGCATCAAAGAGGAAGGTTTGAAGTCTACACTTAAAGGATGGAGCAAGACCATTGAGGGCTTGATACTGTAAGTTAGGTGGAGTACTCCATGAGGAGTAAAATTGATTCAACTTTTAATAGGGAACCAGTGTAAGGAAGCGAGGATGTGTTTCATGTTTTATTCCCAGTTTAGAGTGATTGTTTTACCTTTTTGGATAAAGAGAGAGTGCATGGCCTAGTGTCGAAATGCAGAGCTTGTAGACCACAATGAATGTCTATATGTTAGTAGATGACAAACGTACCCAAAATATCAATCATTTCATTTATACAACACTCATAATTTTCCCTGTACTTTTCAGATACATTTACAGTCTAAGAGGGCAGTCCTTACCGAATGGGGTTTGGTGAACATACGGGACACTGTCCAGCTGCGCCAAGGGAGTCGTCTACAAGGGCATGCTGTAGGTCCCATGGGCAGGACCTTGCTGTACATGGCACCAGAGTGCATCCTGCACTTTCAGGATGCCTCTTCCTCAACTGACATGTGGTTCCTGGGGGCCACCTACCTTGAGTTATTTACAAGGTCACCCCCCATGGGCAATCCGAAAACAACGAGAACTAGCTGCTCTCATGGCATCGAAGACCCCACCACATGCTCTCCTCAGTGGGAAGTACCACTTTTTGTGTTTACTGCTGAATTATGAGCCACAATCCCGAAGTAGTGGAATTTTTCAAAACACAGCTTGGTCTGGATTTAGAGAGCCGGTATGGCTACAAGTGGTAAAGAGTGTTATTTTTGTAGTTAGTATGGTGGTATGCCTCCAACTACACTTTCAGGCTTTTTGTTAAGAATGGCTAAATCTCAATGTCTCTCGTTTGTTATTTCTAAAGAAGAGACCTGTTAATAATGTCTTAATCCTAATGTCTCTCGTTTGTTTTTTCCAAAGAAGAGACCTTACATGTATACAAGTGTACCTTACAAGTTACTTGTTAAAGTATACATATGGTTAACGATATTTCAATTGAAATAAAAAAGGGACACTAGTGTGTTATTTATTTGTGCTTTATTCAGAAAATCCAATTGAACATGGTCTGAAAAACATGTAGGAATCATAAAACATACTATACCCGATTTTAAGTCTTCCACTCCCTCCTGTTTTCACTCTCTGTCCCTCAACATAATTTTGTATAAGTTGTTTGCCTCTGAAAATGTAGAGGGTGTTTGAGCCCCATTTCTGTTTATCCACATCATCATTTCATCCACCAACTTCATGTAAGCAGCCAGGCAGCCATTCACTGTATGTGGAAACCAGACACCTTCCAGAATGGTCCCACACAAACGTCGGAACTCTTCATTGGAGACCAGCAACTGCTCATTCATGTCACATATGAAGTGGTTGGCATAGCGAAGGAGATCTGGCTCCACTGGGCATAACATGTTGACAAACCCTGTAAGGTGGGGTTATTGGTATTTTACAAGGTTTCCAATCATGCATACTGGATAAAACGTAGCACTGCATGCACAAATTACAATACCAGGAGGTGGTGTGGTGTAGAGCACATCAGGCTTCCCAAAAGGACCAGGTGCATGGTGCTGTTTTCTTATGTCATGTGTGTTCCAAAGTTGCTGTTCCAAATTCAGTTCCTCCTGAAGTAGACGAAGGTGGGTGTACTGCAGGCAATTGCTATTTCAAAAGAAATGGAAATAAATATCTTCAGAAATTCATCTTTCCACCTTGGAAGATACTGTCTAAATTCCATTATCTCCCCTACGCCCAAAGAGACAATAATCAAAGACAACTTACATGTGTACAGGATTGTCCAGTTCAAGCAGGTCAGCCTCTATCATCCCCTAAGCATATAATGATAAAAACACAGAAAATTACTCTGTTGGATAACAACAGTTTATGATAGTCAAATCAAATCAAATTTTATTTGTATAGCCCAAAGTCACAAAACACATTTAGCCTCAGAGGGCTTTACAATCTGTACAGGGAGTGACACCCTCTGTCCTTAGACCCTCGGTTCGAGTGAGGAAAAACTTGCCCACAAAAAAACCTTTAACAGGGAAAAAATGTGGAAGAAACCTCAGGAAGAGCCACAGAGGAGGGATCCCTCTTCCAGGATGGACAGACGTGCAATGGATGTCACATGTACAGAACAATCAACACAAACATATTGTACAATTACAATGAATTACAATAAATGGTAAGGTGATTGCAGTAGCAGTGGAACACAGATGCACAGCAGCAATAAGTCATTAACCAACAAAGCTGTAGTGGGGATGGTAGCAATAATGACTATATATGGCATGTAATGCTAAATATGGTGGACGTCAGCAGCAGACCACGGCGGCAGCCACGATCCATGAGAACCTGCTGGACCAGAAAGCACAGAAACTCCGGGGAAGAGGTGTAGTTAGTAATATCCAAAGAAAAGGTGTAAGAGAGATAATGATTGACAGAACAATAAAACCTCAGGCCCCGTTTATGCAGACTCTAAGGGATATCGAACTGCCTTACATTGATAGAGAGAGAGAGAGAGGGAGAGATAATGATTGACAGAACAATAAAACCTCAGTCCCCGGTAGTCTAGTCCTATGGCAGCATAACTAAGGGAAGGCCTGGGCCAGCCCTAACTATAAGCGCTATCAAAAAGGAAAGTCTTAAGTCTAGTCTTGAATGTGGTGACCGTGTCTGCCTCCCGAATCCAGAAAGGTAGTTTGTTCCACAGAAGAGGAGCTTGATAGCTGAAAGCTCTGGCTCCCAGTCTACTTTTGGAAACTATGGGAACCACAAGGAACCCAGCATTCTGAGAGCGCAGTGGCCTAGAGGGGTAGTAGGGAACTATGAGCTCTTTTAAATATGATGGTGCCTGGCCATGAAGAGCTTTGTATGTGAGGAGAAGAATTTTAAATTCTATTCTAGATTTAACAGGTAGCCAGTGTAAGGAAGCCAAAATGGGTGAGATGTGATCTCTGATCTTGGTTCCTGTCAAAACACGTGCAGCAGCATTCTGAATTAGCTGCAAAGTCCTAAGAGACTTATTGGGGCAGCCTGATAATAGAGAGTTACAGTAGTCCAGCCTAGAAGTAACAAATGCATGGACTAGTTTTTCTGCATCCGCTTGGGACAGGATGCGTCTGATTTTGGTAATGTTACGTAAGTGGAAGAATGCAGTCTTTGAAATTTGTTTTATGTGGGCATTAAAGGACAAATCCTGATCAAAAATAACTCCAAGGTTCTTTACGGAGGAGCTGGAGGCCAGGGTGGTCCCGTCTAAGGTGGCCAAGTCTCCGGAAAGAGAGTTTCTGAGGTGTTTGGGTCCAATTACAAGAACTTCAGTTTTATCTGAGTTCAACATCAGAAAGTTATAGGTCATCCAACGTTTTATATCCCTAAGGCACGCTTGCAGTTTGGCTAAATGATTGGTTTCATCAGGCTTGATCGATAAATATAATTGGGTGTCGTCAGCATAACAATGAAAATTAATGGAGTGATTCCTAATAATGTTCCCTAGAGGAAGCATATATAGACTGAATAGAAGTGGTCCTAGTACAGAACCTTGTGGGACTCCATGACAGACTTTGGTATGTATGGAGGATTCATCATTGATGTCAACAAACTGAGATCGATCTAAGAAATACGACCTAAACCAGCTTAGGGCGGTTCCTTTGATGCCAATCTGATGTTCCAGTCTCTGTAAAAGAATTTGATGGTCTATGGTGTCAAATGCAGCACAAGATCTAACAGGACGAGTACAGAGATGAGTCCTTTGTCTGATGCCATTAGGAGATCGTTTGTGACTTTGACTAGTGCGGTCTCTGTGCTATGATGGACTCTAAATCCTGACTGAAAATCCTCAAATAAACTGTTCTTGTGAAGAAATTCACACAGCTGATTAGCTACAGCCTTCTCGAGTAACTTAGAAAGAAAGGGAAGGTTTGATATCGGTCTATAGTTAGCCAAAACCTCTGGATCTAGAGTGGGCTTTTTAAGAAGAGGTTTAATTACAGCTACTTTAAAGGACTGATAATATCCTGATAATAAAGACAGGTTAATCATATCCAGTAAAGAAGGGCTAACTAAAGGTAAAACATCCTTGAGCAGCCTGGTTGGGATGGGGTCTAGGAGACAGGTTGACAACTTAGATGAAGAAATTATTGAAGTTATTTGATGAAGGTCAATGGGAGAGAAGCAGTCTAAATATGTATCAGGTTTTGCAGCTGTTTCCAAACTTGCTGTATCAGAATGCAGATCAGTGCCTGTCGAAGGTAAGGCATGATGTATTTTGTCTCTAATGGTCCTAAAAAGAAGCTCATGAAGTCATTACTAGTTAGACCCAGAGGAGTAGATGGGTCAATAGAGCTGTGGTTCTCTGTTAGTCTGGCTACAGTGCTGAAGAGAAACCTGGGGTTGTTCTTGTTTTCCTCTATTAAAGAAGAGTAATAAGCTGTTCTGGCATTACGGAGAGCCTTCCTATAGGTTTTAAGATTATCTTGCCAGACTAAGCGAGATTCTTCTAGTTTAGTGGCACGCCATTTGCGTTCAGAATTATGTGCCACTTGCTTTAATTTACGAGTCTGCTGGCTATACCATGGAGCTAACCTCCTCTGTTTAATATTCTTCTTTTTCAGAGGTGCAATAGAGTCAAGTGCTGTCTGTAATGAGCCTGTAGTGCTCTCAACAAGATGATCTATTTGTGAGGGGCTCATGGGAGCAGACAAGTCCTCTGCTACATTGAGACATGGCATTGAATTCAATACTGAAGGAATCACTTCCTTGAATTTTGCAACAGCACTGTCAGATAAAAATCTGCTGTAAGAGTTTCTACAAAAATAGTAAACAAACATTAGTAAACAAAAGGAGGAGTTTTTTCGAAATGTGCACAAACGGTATGCTTGCATACTCTGCAAAGAAGTCTTTAAGGAAAAGAAGTCCCCACCAACAATCAAGCATGGTCGTGGATCCGTAATGCTGTGTTACTACTTTGCTGCATCTGATACTGGAGGCCTTGACCGTATCACAGGTATCATGAAATCAGAAAATGATCAATACTGCTGCACATGCCCTTTTGCCCTTGTTTTTTTTTTTAATTACAAAAACTTATTTTGGTGGTATAAATTGTGTACATTTCCATACAAAGATTACAGAGGACAGTGATATATGTATTAATATGTACATGTGTATATGTATTATTTTTTTAAAAATATTTCTTAAATTTTTAAATAATGCATGCATTTTAAAGATCATGTAATTATGATTTTTAGACCTGGTGGAATACCTGAAACTTTGTCAGCCATTTTTTGGTCCATTTCCGCTTCAACATACAGTTGAAGCTTTCAGCTCTCTAAAAAAGACAAATAAACAATATGTCCTTCCCTTAATATTGGCAAAATTCACATTCGAATTAAAAATCTACATTAAAGTTATATATATATATATATATATATATATATATATATATATATATATATACACACACACATGTATGATGTCCCCGTTCTGAATGCTTGCCAAGCTTGCTCTCCAAGTTGACGTACTTGAAATGCGATCTGCATTTGACCAACAACAAGGTTCTCCTTCCCTCTGTCACTTCTAATCATTTTAGGACACCCTTAAAATATATGAAAACAATCATTGTGTTTTTGGCCTCATCCACATGTTCAGTTGCTGTCATGAGCACTTCAATAACAAAGACATTAAATTACACACCTCCCTCTTTCACAACAGTGTCATGGAAGTATCTTGCTACAAATTTTTGCTTCCGGTTAGATGTACCCACTTTTAGCCACAGAATCCTCCGTGAAAACCTGAGCACAGAGACAGAAAAAATATAATGTGTAAAACAGGTTGCTACAGTCTTTTCACCTTCATATAATACCTTCATGCTGAAATGATGACAAGTTCACAGTATACATACAGATTGCTAAGAAATATTGTTAGCATAGTGGAGAATGGACATTCCCCCCGCCCCAACAAGCCACCTCTTCCCCACACCCATTGCCCCATCCCCACCTCTGAAGTGACGGCTGCACACCCAGCACTCTATCATCAGTGTAAAACCGACTTATTCTCCAACCAATAACTGGAAGGGGGTGGCTATTTCTGGACAGAAGTATAATAACTAATGACACCTGAACAGCATGACATGAGGAAATTTGAATGAATGCTAAATGAACAATTTATCAACCAAATGCAAGTTAACCATTACAATTAACACAAGACTATAGGGTAAGTGATACACTTGAATTAACAGGATGGCCACAAATCAAATCAAAGACAAACTACACTGAAATAAGCCAGAAATAAAAGAAAAAGAAAAAAAGAAGACAGACATAGAAAATGCAGAAACACACACACAGAGAGTGTGGGAGCATGTGGGTGACAAACAGCTCAATGAAATATTCAGTGGGTCCCACTTAAATAGTTTCACTGAAGACAATGACTGAGTGGCCAAATGGCCTTTGGTCTTTGTTTCTTCTTCTTTGTTTAGGCAGGCCTAAAAAAAAAAAAACAGGCCTCCATTGGGGAAGCTGCTCCAGGGCAATCTTTAGAGATAATTAAGTCACTGTATTTCCCTGGGTCATCCATTAATCTGGATCTGCATCACCAATTCAGGTAGTCACCCCCACACGGCATTCTACGTACTTTACACCTCCCTGGTTGAGACAATCACCAATTTCACTGCATGTCCTACTCTACCCAGTATGTCTATGCATGTGACAAGAAACCATATTTGTATCCTTGTACAGTTTAAGTGTAGGGTAGGGATGCCAAATCATATGCTTGCAGTGATACGTTGTACCTTCATGTTGCTGGATCGTTTAAGACAAGAATGCTGTGGCAGATGTAATTCATATCCCCTCAAATTCAAATGACATAATGCAAAAGACATTGGCCCTCATGTATAAATTCACTCTTAAGGTTCACATATAAAATAGACAAGAACGGGTAAGTAAACATTGCTGAATGCCTGAATCTCTGTGGAAAACAGCTTAAGTGAGGTTGAAGAATGTTTGATGAACGAGATCTCAAATTTACTTACCCATCAATGCACAGATGTATCCACATACCAAAAAACTTAAGATTGTCATTACCTGGAAGAAAAAATACATTTCTGTATATTTCACATTATATTGTACATTAGATTGTACATTAGGTACCCTGTATCAATTAAATCATGCAGTTGCTTACCATCGATATGCCAGGGGTCATTTGGCCCACGGCTGTGGTAATTTCTTCTGTGGATCTTCTTTTGGCCTGGATATCGTCTTGCTACACCACTTGCATCCACATCTCTCATGATGTCAGCAACATCATTCCTACATTGAAAATTATTTTAAATTAATATGAGAAATGGCTTAATAAAAGTGACAGGGTCATAAAAGTGATCAAGATAAGCCATTTAAAACATCATCAACCTGTAGCAAGGCTGCACTCCCCTGACATCACGAACACGCTTCAGCATTGCTCTAATGCCTTGATCAGGTGACCAGTGTTTCAGCTCACTCTGTAAATCAACATACATACACAATTGAAGAAGCAATGGAGAAGCAAACATTTTAACAATTAGTCAAAGAATACTTTAGTGCACAATTATCAGCGATAGAATATATCAGTGAAATGAATGATTTTCTTTCTATACAGGTACAGTATATAGTAGGCCTATGTTGAGACCATCAGCATGTTGAAAGCATAGTAAACTTTCAGAGTAATCGTTATAATAGAGGTCATTAACCAACAATGCTTATGAGGACATTTGTTATGAGGACATTGAGTTGATATGCACAAAGAAAATGTGAGCAATCTCAAGCATTCAAAACTTTGACCTCTTGTCTCTTCTTTGTGTAAAATAACCAGTTTTTGCATTTGCATTCATTGTGAAATAATTTATCGTATATCTTTGCAGTGCAACAGTCTTTTACATGCAATCATTACTCTATAGATTCTAGATCTCTCTAGATTTTGGTGAATAAGGTTCAATGTGTCTATGGGTTTAGACTAATGGCTTGGCAAAATGGAATGGAACACCTGCCAGCGTTGTTATTGTATACAGCCATTTTTTGACTGGCTCCTATCTCAGGCTGGCTAGACTAGACTGAGATACATAGTAGATCAGTATTTGTGACAACCAGGCAAATTGTATATATTATGTGTCCAAAATTTTCAATAGGTTGTTAAATGATCCCTCCTCTGTGGCTCTTCCTGAGGTTTCTTCCACATTTTTTCCCTGTTAAAGGTTTTTTGTGGGCAAGTTTTTCCTCACTGGAACCGAGGGTCTAAGGACAGAGGGTGTCACTCCCTGTACAGATTGTAAAGCCCTCTGAGGCTAAATGTGTTTTGTGACTTCGGTGGTGGTGGTGGTGGTGGTTCAACCAAGAATAATGTAAAATCATGTTCATAATGACAATGTACGTTAAAAGCTGTGATCAAAGGAATGATTAAAATAGTTTCAAGGCTTGCCTGCACAGCTTCACGTATTTCAGTAAATGGTCTCTGTGGGCTTCTCTGCCTCAGCCCCAGTAACTTCAGGAGTCTTCTCAGGTGCCTCTCGCTGTTCAGTCAAAAACACAAAATAGTCTTTCATAAGTATAAGTGGTTCTGTGTAAGAGCGCAGAAGATATGCATTGGCATCTAATGACATCCATACCTTATCTTATATCCATGCGAAGCCAGTGTTGAGCAGATTTCCCTCTGTTTAAATCCATTGCTGAAAAGTAACTGTATCAATGCATCCACACAACTTGAAGACTGGTCTACAAACTTCATCTGTACTTAAGTCCAATGACCAGAGAAAAGGCAACAACTTTGCATGCATTCACAGTAAAGTTTCTGAGGTAATTTTTCACAATTCCTTGATTCCTTGAGAACAACATATTCATAAATCTCACACATTAGCTTTATGACATCAAGGGGCATGCACACAAACCTGTGTAAAACTGGGCATAGGCCTAGTGTTTAAAAGTTAAAAAAAAAGTTTGGCCCTAACTGTCCACATCATTCATCAACTTTACATAATCCACCCATCTATCTTAATGCAGCCATTAGCCACCCCATATGCACTTCATACACAAATAGGCTGCGAAACAGACTCATTTTTACATTCAGTAACCATATGCATGTGACAGTAAAACTTTTTTAAAAATTTGTATCTTTGCGAGTACTGAGGGAAGGATACTTCTTTCATCCTCATTCTGAGCCGACATTTTGGAAATATCTCTGGGAAACAGACAGATTTAAACTATTATTACAAAATAGTAGAAAAATGCAGAAGTCTTGGAAAATAAACTGATAATTTCAACTAAAGGAAATGTAACTGTATTGAAGTGGATAACAAAGGTTTGGTCACCACTTAAAACAACTATAATTTTCTCAGCTTTGGAAGCAGCTACTTGATTTTGACGTTCTTATTCAGTTATAGAAACTTTAAAATTTTAATTATAAAGCTGCAATAACACCTCAGAGATGCTACACTACAAACTCGCTGTAGTGAAACTTGTGCAGTACGAGGGCCTGGTTTACCAGGCTAGCAAACTAGATTGCTACCCTGTTGCAATCTAGTTTGTTATGCACGGCTAGCTAGAGAAGTTGGGTTTTAACGAAAATGGCATTCATTTTAAATGCTCATAAAAATGTGCGTTGCATTACCTTATTGTTGCGCATCCTGATCGTGGCGTCGCGTGTTGATGACGTGTTTGATTCTCGTAGTCTCCAAGGCAACCAGAGGACTGGAGGATAGACGGTCGTGTTGATCGGAGACGGTTGATGAACTGGTTCTGAAAGTTTTCACGAGTGAAATAGCTTGCAGAAACAGAACATAAACAACACTACTGTGTCACTGTAAATGCTGCTGGCTACTTTTGCTAATTCATTAAACCAGTGGTCCCCAACCCCCGGTCAATTGGTACCGGGCCGCACAAGAAATAATTAATTATTTCCGTTTTATGTATTACCTGAGTATGGGCGATCGTTTATTTTGAAAAACCTTTTATTTTGAGAAATGATTCTCTCAGTGACGTCTGGGTCACTTGCGTGGCGTAGCGGTAACGATAGCAACCAGTCAGGATTCAGAGCGCTCTGAGTCATGGCTGGTCCCTCTGGTCTGTTTATTTAGCCTAAACAGCAACAATATTATAGCTATTCTCAGCAATCCATGTGAATTTGCTTGAAGACTAGGAACCAGCTATGATTTTGTGTGTTAAGTTGACTGACGAGACGTGTGGTTTCGGTTTCGTTTTTTGGTTCATGTGAGGATGATGTCTGAGGATGAGGCCGTTTGGTCTGAGGATGATATCTGAGGATGATATCTGAGGATGATGTCTGAGGATGAGGCCGTTTGGTCTGAGGATGACAAAGTTTTTTCTGAGGATGACAAAGGTTTAGATGACAAAAGTTTTTCTGAGGATGACAAAGGTTTTTCTGAGGATGACAAAGGTTTTTCTGAGGATGACAAAGGTTTTTCTGAGGATGACAAAGGAGTCTGAGTCTGAGCATTTGAGTCTGACACCTGAGTCTGAGATCTGAGGATGTCCTAAAATGAACACTGTACTCCTGTCATTTGCGTCAGGCTGAAGTTACTGTGCCTACAGCTCGAGAAGTGGCTTTTTTGACGTTCAGAAGGAACGCCACTATATTAGCAGAAAAAACTGCTTGGAGATGGAGCCAGCTGGATGTTAGCCAATGCAACAGCTGTTTTCTAGTAACGGAAAAGTCCGCAAAACTGCGTGATTGTATGTCCTTGACTGCAGGAAAACGTCTGGAAAGGTAAAGAGAGACCTGGACATGTCCAAGCCCTGACGGTAGAACGCAAAATGCTTTGAAATGAGCGAAGAGTGAGAAGGTGATGATGCTAATCTGACCGAAGCTGCTAACGTTGGCTTATATGTGTATTGGTCTGCATGCAGAAACGATAGCTTGCTTTAGTAAAATGCCATTGAAGACCCTGCGTGTTTCAATTTACGCATTGTTTTGGTGACACGATGGCCGATGAAAAGGAAGGAATTGATGCTGCAGCCATGGAACATAAACGATCTGTGAAGCTAACAGAGAGAGCACTGGAGGATAAACTGCACAGGCTCATTGATGCTAGGAGAGGAGTATTAGCTCAGATAACCTTTAAAAGAAGAGAAGTTGAAGACTTGAAGAGTGATGCTAGCGACTTGAAGAAAGTGCAAGAATGCATGCACAATGATTTCCCCCTTCTTGTCACTGAGTTTAAAGATCTCCATAAGCAAGTGGGAGATCTTTTGCCTGAGGATGAAAAGGCTAAACAACTGGTTTGAACCCAAGACGTTGGTTATCAGACAGTTTGAAGAAGAAACTGAAAAGTGGATGGATGCTATGAGTGAAAGCAAAACAAAGGAAGAAATTAAAGATGAAGATGACTGTATTGGCCCTGATGATAGTGCATCACAGATGTCAGTTGGTGATTACAAACCTGCACGAACAAAGGCTTCAACTGTTGGACGTTCATCTGTCATGTCTGCAAGATCATCAGTTTGTGCTCATGAAGAAGCAAAGCTAGCTGGATTACTTGAACGTGCTGCAGCTTTACAGGCAAAACAGGAGCTTGAACTAGATGAAGCACGAATTAAAGCCAAACTGGAAAGACTGGCTTTGGAGTCATCTATTGCAGAAAAAAGAGCTGAAGTGAGAGTATGACATATGAGTATGGCATGAACAGTTACCTCCGTTCACACAAGACAAATATATTTAGAGCAAAGGGAGAAGAACAGAGTCGTTCTCCACCTAATTGCATGCCTGTACCTGGGAGTATGATTCCATCCAGACCATTACCACGTACTGAACCACAAGTTGTGAGACAAAGCCACGCTGCTAACCCTGATAGGATATGGCATGACAAGAATAATGCTTGAAGAGATCTGCTTGATCTCTTCAAGCAGAGGCAAAATATGATTACAGAGATGCTAGTGAATCAGCAGAAACAAGCTCAGCTACCAGTTAAAGAGGTTACAGTGTTCAAAGGTGATCCACTTGCTTACAAGTCCTTTATTAGAGCTTTCGAACAGGCGATAGAACAGAAAGCTGATAGTGAACAAGATAAGCTGTATTATTTGCAGCAGTACACCGCAGGAGAACTGCATGAACTTGTGTGTAGCTGTGAACACATGCCACCTCAGAGAGGAGAAGAGGCAAAACAGCTGCTTCAGAAGCATTATGGAGATGAGCTCATGATAGCTAGCGTCTACATTGACAAAGCATTGTCATGGCCATAGATCAAGTCTGAAGACGGAAAAGCACTAAGCACGTATGCTGTATTTTTGACTGGCTGTCGTAACACCATGGAAGACGTGGACTTTATGGAGGAAATGGATAACCCTACAAACATGAGGATAGTGGTATCCAAGTTGCCATACAAAATGAAAGAAAAGTAGTGCAGTGAGGTATTTGACATTAAGGAAAGGAGAGGACTCAGAGCACGATTTGCTGACCTTGTTCTCTTCATTGACCGTCAAGCAAAAATAACTATGGATCCAATCTTTGGAGACCTTCAAGACAATCGCACACCTGCGGTGGGGAAAACCAAAGAAAAGGAAAAACCAGTCAAGAGTGGAGTAAAAGGAAGCAGCTTTGCAACCAACATATCCGTGGAGAGGAAGAGGCCAGTTACAACAGCAAAGCAAGCTATCCCTGTGAAAGCAGGTAATGCCTTTGAAACACCTTGTCTTTTCTGTCAGAAGAATCACACATTGGAGTCAAGTTTAAGGCACTAGCACACCAAGAGCGTGTTGAGTTCCTCAAGACAAAGGGGCTATGTTTTGGGTGTCTAACGCAAGGTCATCTAAGCAAGACCTGCAAGAAGAGAATGGTGTGCAGACAGTGTTCTCAGAGACACCCCGACATCCTGCATGAGGAGAAAGAAGTAACCAAGACTACAATTGTGTCGACAAAAGATGACAGCACTCTAACAGAAGAGGTTGCCGGTGCTCAAAGGTCTGTAGCAAAAGAGGTAGTGGGGTGCACTGGGGCCGGAGAGACAGAATGTATGTTAGCTATTTTGCCAGTGAAAGTGAGAGCTGGTAAAGGTGGAAGATATATCGAGACGTACGCCTTTATGGAATGTGAAAGGGAAATCTACTCAGATCTTGATAAGCACAATGGGCCAAAATGGCCTGGTGGACAAACACTATTAAGCAGTTATGTGCTCTCAGACCTGGCAGTGTGTGGATTGGAAGAAAAAGAGTTCATTCAACTATCAAAGGTCTTCACACACAGCAACATCCCTGTCCAGAAAGAGAACATCCCCAGTCAACAATATCTCCACAAGTGGCCATATCTGAGCGACGTAAGGTTACCTCATATTGACGCTGAGGTGGGACTTCTCATTGGAGCCAACAACCCAAAAGTAATGGAACCGTGGCACGTAATTAACAGTCAAAACGACGGGCCCTACGCGGTGAAGACTATCCTTGGCTGGATGGTGTGTGGACCTGTGAAGAATGATAAGATGATAAGTTCCATGGATGAGACAACTCATTACAGCGTCAACTGGAAATTGAACAACTACTGGTCCAGCAGTACAACACAGACTTTCCAGAGCGACATTATGATGACAAGGAAGAAATGTCTCAGGAGGACAAACAGTTCCTGCTATCAGTTCAAAAGACGACAAGATTTGTGGATGGACATTTCTGTGTTGGACTGCCGCTGAAAAATGGAGCAGTTGAGATGCCAAACAACTATTGTGTGGCAGAGCAGCGAGCTGCAAGTTTGAGAAGGAAACTGAGCAAGAATGATGCATTCCTTGAAGACTATAAAGCCTTTATGAAAAGCATACTTGATAAAGGCTACGCTGTTGAAGTCCCCCGAGAGCAACTGGACCACAATGACAACAGGGTTTGGTACGTCCCACATCATGGGGTGTACCACCCGAAGAAACAGAAAATCCGCGTAGTCTTTGACTGCACAGCTACATTTCTTGATGCATACCTTCTATGTTAACTAGAACAGGTGCATGCTTTGAGTACGTCTTCTTGCCTGTGCTGCGTTTTATGACTTGTCATTTTATGTTTGTTTTTCAGATGGAATGGCTGGCCTCTCTCCCCAAAGGGCACGTGAACCCCGCAGAGAGGATGAAAAGAAAAGAGGAAAAAGCAAGAAAAAAAGGAAAAGTGGTGGTGAAAGAAACAGATACATTCATAAAACTGAGCATTCACACAGGATCATGGATTGTGGCAACTTGTAGCAGAGTTGAGGGGGTGAGGGGAACGTAGGTGTGTTGCTGTGGGCGTGTCTATTCCTGCTGACTGTAACCGCTGTGAAACAATCAGGAAATAACTTTTTATTTCTCTGATTAATAACAGCTTTATCAAGGCCGGCGCTCTGTTGTTGTTACTCTGTGTCTCCACCAAAGCCCTGTCTCTCTCTCTCTCTGATCATGGGACACAAATCAAACTTCTTCATGTCATCATTTTGCGGCGTGAATTGTGAGACAGACTCAGATTTAGAATGAAATAAACAGAACACACACGGGTAGATTATCAGAGTTTAGTCTGTGAATCCACCTGGATAGTCTCAGAGACAGTTTCAGAGACATTTCAGGCTGTCTGTGGAGGTTTGACCTATCTGAGTGTCTGATTGGCAGCCAGAGCGTGATGTCAGGCTCTGTTTTCCCAAAAGTTGGGACTGCCGAAACTGACGACCCCTGAAATGAACTGAAAGTTTTTCCCAGAGCGCCTGATCCTGTGTGAATCCACGCAAACTTAGACTTCAAAGCTACTGTGAGGTTCTTTCTGTGCGACAACAATACATGAGCTATGACTACATTGTGTTCGATGTTACAGAATTTGTGTTATTGTCTTCTTTTTAATCTATAGAGCTACCAAAGCAGAAGGTAAGGAGGCCATGGAGTGAAGCAGAGAGGGCAGCTGTCAACAGACACATGAGCAGGTTCACAGAAGAGCGTCGAGTCCCAGGAAAAGAGGACTGTGTGAGATGCATGATGAAGGAGAAATCCTTGAAGCAAAGGTCCTGGAAGGACGTTAAAAACTTTGTGCACAACACAACTGTTAGCCTAAATCGCAGCTCTGTGACATGGAAACTGAATTACTGAAGAGCATTCAGCATTCTACTTAGCTGTCATCTTTAAACATTTGTGCTAATACTCAAGTATTCAGAGTTCAGAGGTAAATACGATAATTGTAACTTTACTACATTTGTCCAACAGCGTCAGTTGCTTCTCAGTTAACAAGCTTTTATACACTTCCTGTCAAGTGATTAAGGTGGTGAGTTTGAATTTTTGATAAACTGGAGCGTAGAGGATAGACTCTCTATCTCTTTATCATTATTTCTATTTCTGCTTAATTCTATCTCTTTCTGTCTATACATATCTCTAACTCTCACTCTCTGTCTCTCACTAACTCTCTCTGTCTCTATCACTCTAACTCTCTCACTCTCTCCGGGTTGGATAATTCATGCTCACTCAGTGAGTCCAACCAGGAGCCAGTCAGATGACTCGCCCTCAGTCGGACAATTCATGCTTGCTCAGTAAGTCCAACCGGGAGAGAGAGACAGAGACAGTGTGTGTGTGTGTGTGTGTGTGTGTGTGTGTGTGTGTGTGTGACCTTTTGTTACGATGCCAACAAAGAAAGGGATAACTAAAATAAAGTAGTGGCTCTGTGATACGAAGTGTTTGTGTCATCATTTCTGTTTCTTACTCTGTTCCTATTATTCCAAAAAATAAAACACAACAAAAGATAACCACTTCAAGAATCATAACTGTTATGCACAACGAGAACTCAAACTGCACGGACGCACGTACGTACGCATGCACACAAAAAGGGACGTTTTCGGCCACCGGGTCACCTCGACCCGGAGGACACACGAGGGTTATAATGCAAGATGTGACAGCAACAATTTTCACTCTGCTGGCATATTGTGACCTCTGCTACTGATTCATGAAGTTATTTGTAACTAGTGTTAACAGAGAGGAAAAAAAGAGGAGTCAGGTTTTTCCAGGTCATAATTTCCATCTGTCACAATCTGACTCCCCTCTTATATTTATAATGCAAGATGTAACAGCAACAACTTTCATGATGATGACAGGATGTCCTTTTTTGGTTTGCTGCTCAGTAATGAGCAGGATGTTCCTGATCCAAATGATACTTCTCTAATCTGTCTCTCCTGTCCTTGGACTATTGCATTACATGCAAAAGACAAGACACACACACACACACACACACACACACACACACACACACACGCACACTATATGAGTTAAAACATCTGAAACCCCAGTATAATCCTAATTTTTGTAATAATCATCACTGTTATCACTATTGTTTTACCTTCTGTAAATCCTGTGCTTATCTTCTGTCAGACTTGTTGACTTTGTTTGACCAGTTTGGAATTCAGAACCAGAATCTGATGACATCATAGTTCTGTTGCTTTGATCTTGGCTGTGGCCCCGCCTCCAGGACCTGCCTGCGTGTGTGTGAGTGACTGACTGATTTGTGACTGACTTTCTCAGAGGGTTTCCCAAAACAATCACGCATGCACAGGTAAGTTCACAAATGAATACCAGCAACAGTGTCAGAAAAACAAGTCAACAACAAGTTTTATGAGTCACAATAATCATAAATTGAAGTGACTTAAAAAAACAATAGATATTTGATTGTTTTATAAAACAGGATATCTGACTCAACCTAAGGCAGGAAGAGGAATATCTCACGGCTGAGGTCACTGCAGAAACAAACAGAAAGAAAGGAAAAAGAAAGCAAACCAAACATCTTCTATTTACACCAACAACTCAAATCAACACAAGAAAAGCAAAACCCAGAATGCTACCTGCATGCAGGTCCTACAAAGCTGAGATCATTCCCACACCCCTCACTAAGGAGTCACGGTAGGGAGGTCTTCAACTGCAATGCACTACTTTAAAGCGAGCGCCCAAACGGCAGCGGCAGAGCAGTGAACTCGTCGATTCAGGGAAAGAAAAAGAAACAAACGTGGAGCCAAAAAGGACAAGAACAAGCAAAAGGCCAAACACAAAAGAAGAGAGGAGAGGAGACAAGGCAGGGCAAAACAGCAGCCTAACGCCAGGCAAGCTTCACCAAAGAGACAGAGCCAGATGGAAATCAATGCATACTATATCAACTACATTAATAGGCAACATTAATGTATTCATATTAATCAGCAGGCAGTGACGCAGCTGCACTACAGGTACCTGTAAGGGGCGTGACACACCTGCTGCGATCGCAAGACCTGCTGCAACATAAAGAAACTGGGGGGGCACAGACGGGAAATACAGTATTATATATACACACGAAGTAACCAGCCCATTACACAAGCAGCAGCAGCAGCAGTAGTAGTAGAAAAACGGGTCTTTCCCCCGTTCCCTGCTCTGCGCTTTACACAGACATTCAGGCAGACAGACAGACAGAGATGTGCCTCCATACACCCAAGGCAGGCAGAGGGTGGAGAAATAAACCCAGCTCTGTGTCTCTCAGTCTCTCTCTCTGAGAAGGTAAGGTGACTTTAATTCATGACTTTGTTTTTTTACTGAGTTAAACTTCGTTATTATCGATTGTTTCACAGAGTGATGGCGTCCCTACCTGGTGAGGGTTTGCCTCCTCTGTCTATCAGACATGGGATCAGGGTCATGGCTGACCTTCCGTGCACCATGGAGCAGGTTCTCCTGGCTGTAGGAGAACAGGTCGATCATGAGAACATGACATACGGTTCACGGATGAGTAAGGCCGTTGTGCCCTGACTGGTCATTAATTTGGTGACAGCAGCTCAGCTGTGATCAGTCTTCTGTGATAGACGAACCTCAGAGTTTTAGAAAAGATTTTGGACTCTGCTTGGAAAAGACTTGTACAAAGTTTTTAAAGACTGTTTAATCTCTGGGACTCTCCCGCTGAGCTGTACCAGGGCGGTCCTGACACTACTGGCCAAAAAAAGGAGATCTCAGCCTCCTAAAAAAGGCCAGTGTCATTGTGCACGGACTACAAAATAATCACTAAATGTCTTTCCAACCGAATCAAAGAGTGCATGGACATGATTGTCCACACCAGCCGAACATATTGACGCTCAATAATGGACAATCTGTTTTTAATTAGAGGCATCATTGACCTGTCAAAGTTTCAGGACTTGAACGTTGGACTTTTTTCCATAGATCAAGAAAAAGCTTTTGACAGAGTCGATCATTGTTATTTGTTTAAAACTCCTGAAGCCTTTGGTTTCAGAAAGAACTGGAGCCACTGTGTTGTTGAAGGTGGGGGGAGGACTGAGCCGTCCAGTTCTGGTCCAGAGAGGTATCAGACAGGGGTGTCCTATGTCCAGTATGTTGTACACTCTGAGCCTCTCCTAAATCAAATCAAATCAAATTTTATTTGTATAGCCCAAAGTCACAAAACACATTTTGCCTCAGAGGGCTTTACAATCTGTACAGGGAGTGACACCCTCTGTCCTTAGACCCTCGGTTCCAGTGAGGAAAAACTTGCCCACAAAAAACCTTTAACAGGGAAAAAAAAATGTGGAAGAAACCTCAGGAAGAGCCACAGAGGAGGGATCCCTCTTCCAGGACGGACAGACGTGCAATGGATGTCACATGTACAGAACAATCAACACAAACATATTGTACAATTACAATGAATTACAATAAATGGTAAGGTGATTGCAGTAGCAGTGGAACACAGATGCACAGCAGCAATAAGTCATTAACCAACAAAGCTGTAGTGGGGATGGTAGCAATAATGACTATATATGGCATGTAATGCTAAATATGGTGGACGTCAGCAGCAGACCACGGCGGCAGCCACGATCCATGAGAACCTGCTGGACGAGAAAGCACAGAAACTCCGGGGAAGAGGTGTAGTTAGTAATATCCTAAGAAAAGGTGTAAGAGAGATAATGATTGACAGAACAATATAACCTCAGGCCCCGTTTATGCGGACTCTAAGGGTTATCGAACTGCCTTACATTGATAGAGAGAGAGAGAGAGAGAGAGAGAGAGAGAGATAATGATTGACAGAACAATAAAACCTCAGGCCCCGTTTATGTGGACTCTAAGGGATATCGAACTGCTTTACATTGATAGAGAGAGAGAGAGAGAGAGAGAGAGAGAGAGAGAGAGAGAGAGAGGGTTTACAGTAAGGCGTGGACGTCAGCAGCAGACCACAGCAGCAGTCACGATCCATGAGAACCTGCTAGATGAGAAAGCACAGAAACTCCGGGGAAGAGGTGTAGTTAGTAACACCCGGCAGTCTAGTCCTATGGCAGCATAACTAAGGGAAGGCCTGAGCCAGCCCTAACTATAAGCGCTATCAAAAAGGAAAGTCTTAAGTCTAGTCTTGAATGTGGTGACCGTGTCTGCCTCCCGAACCCAGAAAGGTAGTTTGTTCCACAGAAGAGGAGCTTGATAGCTGAAAGCTCTGGCTCCCAGTCTACTTTTGGAAACTATGGGAACCACAAGGAACCCAGCATTCTGAGAACGCAGTGGTCTAGAGGGGTAGTAGGGAACTATGAGCTCTTTTAAATATGATGGTGCCTGGCCATGAAGAGCTTTGTATGTAAGGAGAAGAATTTTAAATTCTATTCTAGATTTAACAGGTAGCCAGTGTAAGGAAGCCAAAATGGGTGAGATGTGATCTCTGATCTTGGTTCCTGTCAGAACACGTGCAGCAGCATTCTGAATTAGCTGCAAAGTCCTAAGAGACTTATTGGGGCAGCCTGATAATAGAGAGTTACAGTAGTCCAGCCTGGAAGTAACAAATGCATGGACTAGTTTTTCTGCATCCGCTTGGGACAGGATGCGTCTGATTTTGGTAATGTTACGTAAGTGGAAGAATGCAGTCTTTGAAATTTGTTTTATGTGGACATTAAAGGACAAATCCTGATCAAAAATAACTCCAAGGTTCTTTACGGAGGAGCTGGAGGCCAGGGTGGTCCCGTCTAAGGTGGCCAAGTCTCCGGAAAGAGAGTTTCTGAGGTGTTTGGGTCCAATTACAAGAACTTTAGTTTTATCTGAGTTCAACATCAGAAAGTTATAGGTCATCCAACGTTTTATATCCCTAAGGCACGCTTGCAGTTTGGCTAAATGATTGGTTTCATCAGGCTTGATCGATAAATATAATTGGGTGTCGTCAGCATAACAATGAAAATTGATTCCTAGTGATTCCTAATAATGTTCCCTAGAGGAAGCATATATAGACTGAATAGAAGTGGTCCTAGTACAGAACCTTGTGGGACTCCATGACAGACTTTGGTATGTATGGAGGATTCATCATTGATGTCAACAAACTGAGATAGATCTAAGAAATACGACCTAAACCAGCTTAGGGTGGTTCCTTTGATGCCAATCTGATGTTCCAGTCTCTGTAAAAGAATTTGATGGTCTATGGTGTCAAATGCAGCACTAAGATCTAACAGGACGAGTACAGAGATGAGTCCTTTGTCTGATGCAATTAGGAGATTGTTTGTGACTTTGACTAGTGCGGTCTCTGTGCTATGATGGACTCTAAATCCTGACTGAAAATCCTCGAATAAACTGTTCTTGTGAAGAAATTCACACAGCTGATTAGCTACAGCCTTCTCGAGTAACTTAGAAAGAAAGGGAAGGTTTGATATCGGTCTATAGTTAGCCAAAACCTCTGGATCTAGAGTGGGCTTTTTAAGAGGAGGTTTAATTACAGCTACTTTAAAGGACTGTGGTACATATCCTGATAATAAAGACAGGTTAATCATATCCAGTAAAGAAGGGCTAACTAAATGTGGCGAGAGCAAGAGGGGATGTTGCGACAACGCCACCTGGGGTATCTATACCCACAGGAAATTATAGCTATTACTATCTAAGGCCACAGGTTCGATAATACCACGGGGCAAGAGACGGTTTACAAATCAGGAAAATACTTTATTAAACAAGAAAGAAATAAGCAATTAGAAAACAAAATCAACAGTTCACACACCACATACTGTCGATAATAATCACCTAAACTTAGCACCAGACAGAACGAAATAGGCAAGGGAAAGGGCTGGGCTTACCAGATGGCAGGGACAAAGTAAAAGGAAATAGAAATAAATTAAACAAAACACCCGTGGCACCACACTCACACTGCAAATCAGGAAGGAAATCGTGAAGGGGGACCACCACCAAGGACCGAATCACTGCCTCTGGGCCGCAGCACCTAACCAAACACAGGAAACAAGTTAAAACCCTTGCCAAAGGTGCTACACAGGACTGGTGTGAGGACAATTAAAGGAAATAAACCAAAATACACATAAACACTGAACAATAACAATTCAACAAGACATAACACACAATGAATTAAAACAGTGGCGTATGTGCAATAGCGTCCTCGACAGCCAGTTGGGGATGCGGTCGTGCACGGACGGGCCGAGTGGGCAAACCCCAGACGGCTCAAAGAGCTGGATCAACAGCTGATGTCACTAATAAAACTAAAATCATCGCAAATTCGGCGGAGCCAAAACAGCAGCGTGGGTCCCAACAAAAGTCATTGATGCCAGACAGCTAGTTGCCCCAGCCTCTAAAAGAAGGGCACAACTATGATTTAATAGTTCAGTTAGAATAATTAGTATTAGTATTCATAGAAAGGTACATACATACCCCTCGCAACGCTACAGCAGGGTCTCAGTGAGATAGAGGTTAGCACTCAGGCTGCGAACCAATCACCCAGCTACGCCAAGAGACAACAAAAGAATCAGCTGGGGGCTGGATGATGGAGCCGCTAAATAGCAGACCAGTGCCGACTTACCGACAGGGGAAAGCAGACGCACCCAGGAAAGGCTTCTGGTGAAGCGACGCGTCCCCGCATGGTCCCGACAGCCGGTCACGCTATAACAAGCGGAGATTGTATCACCAACATGCCCGTTTTACGCACACCAAAGAAACAGGAGACTAGCGAATGGTTACCTGAGGGACCGTATGATGCCCACGATGGCCACGCCAACAGGCCACAACCAACCCCAGGAGGTGGAAGAAAGAGGGAATCACCCGTGCCCACACCTCTATATATAGGGGCGCATTGTGCTCCATTTATCAGTCGCTCTATGCCTTGGCACAGTGCCATATAGTGGCAGGGAGGGAGACGACCTACCACATAAAGGTAAAATGTCCTTGGGCAGCCTGGATGGGATGGGATCTAGGAGACAGGTTGACGACTTAGATGAAGAAATTATTGAAGTTATTTGATGAAGGTCAATGGGAGAGAAGCAGTCTAAATATGTATCAGGTTTTGCAGCTGTTTCCAAACTTGCTGTATCAGAATGCAGATCAGTGCCTGTCGAAGGCAAGGCATGATGTATTTTATCTCTAATGGTCCTAATTTTATCATTAAAGAAGCTCATGAAGTCATTACTAGTTAGACCCAGAAGAGTAGATGGGTCAATAGAGCTGTTAGCCTGGCTACAGTGCTGAAGAGAAACCTGGGGTTGTTCTTGTTTTCCTCTATTAAAGAAGAGTAATAAGCTGTTCTGGCATTACGGAGAGCCTTCCTATAGGTTTTAAGATTATCTTGCCAGACTAAGCGAGATTCTTCCAGTTTAGTGGCACGCCATTTGCGTTCAGAATTACGTGCCACTTGCTTTAATTTGTGAGTCCATGGAGCTATACCATGGAGCTAACATCCTCTGTTTAATATTCTTCTTTTTCAGAGGTGCAATAGAGTCAAGTGTTGTCTGTAATGAGCCTGTAGTGCTCTCAACAATATGATCTATTTGTGAGGGGCTCATGGGAGCAGACAAGTTCTCTGCTACATTGAGACATTACTGAAGGAATCACTTCCTTGAATTTTGCAACAGCACTGTCAGATAAACATCTGCTGTAAGAGTTTCTGCAAAAAGGCTTATAGTCCAGTAATATGAACTCGAAGGTTATTAAAAAATGGTCAGAAAGAAGAGGATTCTGTGGATAGACTATAAGATGATCAAGTTCAATGCCATATGAGAAAACGAGATGAAGGGTGTGGTTCAGACGATGAGTCGGTTTATTTACAATCTGACAGAAGCCAATTGAATCTAATAAAGAGATAAATGCAGTACTAAGGCTATCATTGTGGTTGTCCACATGAATATTAAAGTCACCTACAATGATTATTTTATCTGTTTTAAGGATCAAGCCTGATGCAAATTCTGCAAATTCAGATAAAAATTCAGAGTAAGGGCCAGGAGCGCAATATATTATAACAAATAGGATTGGCTGTACTGTTTTCCATGTTGGGTGAGTGAGGTTAAGAACAAGACTTTCAAATGAATTAGAATTTAGTTTAGGTTTAGGATTTATTAATAGACTTGAGTCAAATATGGCTCCAACTCCGCCACCTCGACCATTACTTCGAGGAATATGAGTGTTACAATGACTGGGAGGAGTGGATTCATTTAAGCTAACATATTCACCCTCCTGCAGCCAGGTTTCAGTGAGACAAAATAAATCAATATCATAATCAGATATTAATTCATTGACTAAAAGAGCTTTAGAGGACAAGGACCTGATATTCAAGAGTCCACATTTAATGCTCTTGTTTTGTACTGGTGGAGATGTTGATTTAATTTTTTATGATGAACTCCTCTTCTATTTCTTTTATCTTTAAACAATGTAGGTGGACGGGGGACAGACACAGTCTCTATACTAAAGTACTGGGTGGGCAACTGCTCTAATGGAGGCGCAGAGAAGCGTGTAAGACTGCAGCTCTGCTTCCTGGTCTCAACTCTAGGTTGTCACGGTTTCGGTCGTTTAATAAATTGCTCCATGTTTCTAGATATGAGAGCTGCTCCATCCAAAGTGGGATGGATGCCATCTCTCCTAATCAGACCAGGTTTTCCCCAGAAAGGTGTCCAATTGTCAATGAAGCCCACATCGTTTGCTGGACACCACCTCGACAACCAGCGGTGAAATGACGACATGCGGCTGTACATGTCATCACTGGTCACATTGGGCAGGGGTCCAGAGAAAACTACAGAGTCCGACATCGTCTTGGCGTATTCACACACCGATGAAACATTAATTTTAGTGACCTCCGATTGGCGTAACCGGGAGTCATTACCGCCGACGTGGATAACAATCTTACTGTATCTACGTTTAGCCTTAGCCAGCAGTTTCAAGTTAGACTCGACGTCGCCCGCTCTGGCCCCTGGGATGCATTTAACTATGGCCCCCGGTGTCGCTAACTTCACGTTCCGTAAAATGGAGCTGCCAATGACCAGAGTTGGCTTCTCAGTGGGTGTGTCGCTGAGCGGGGAAAATCTGTTTGAGACGTGAAGCGGTTGGTGGTGTACTATGGGCTTCAGCTTGGGGCTATGCCTCTTTCGGACAGTCACCCAGCCTCCCGGCTGCTCGGGAACTACCGGGGGACTGCTAGCTGAAGCTACCTTCGGTGGTACCGCACCGGCTACAGGGGACTGGCTAACTATAGCAGCTACTGACTGTTCTGTGGTGCGGTACCGTACCTCTAACTTACTGAGCCTCGCCTCCAAATCTACAAATAAACTACATTTATTACAAGTACCATTATCGCTAAAGGAGGACGAGGAGTAGCTGAACATGTGGCACACAGGGCAGGAGAGAGGGGGAGAGGAGAGAGCAGGAGAGGAGAGAGGAGGAGAGCAGGGAGAGGCCATTGCTAAACCCTGGCTAGAGAGTGCGGCTAGCAGAGAGACAGGTAAAACTATCGGACTGCGGTTACTAGAGTTTAAGAAACCTGTTCGTGTAGACAGAACAAGTTTAAAGGTAGTGTGGAGTTACGTAGATAGTCACTGATGTGAAAAATGTACGGAAAATTGTTTAAGTGAGCAGAGCAGAGAGCACCGTGGCACTAACACCGGTAACCGGAAGTGACAGAATACGCTTACCGTAAAGCAGCACCTCAGATGAAGCCTTCCAGGCTTGACCTTCACAGGTAAACTGTCAGCCTATGCTGATGACATTACAGTATTCATAACTGAACAAAGTGAGATTCAGATCCTTATGTAACCCTCCCACCAGTTGGCTCGTGTTATGTACAGTATTATATGCACCTTTAATTCCCAAAATACGTTTCAAAATGGTGGGAGATACATCTCGAAATGAATCTGTCAAGGGTAACGTGATGATTCACACTCTCTATTTTAACTGATGAGAGACTGGGGTAAAATATGGATTTGCTCAAGCAATCACATACAAAAATAAAACAGCAGTGTATCAGTTTAACTTTTTATTGCTAAAGAAATAAAGTTTCACATATATCAGAAAAAATGCTGTGAGCCCAGAAATAAACATGAAATAAACACTGTAAAGACCCGGGTACTGAGTGCACTCATATTCAGTAAGTTTAGTTTAGTTATGCAAGCTTGCAATAGATATTAGTTGGCGTGCTTTAGGTTGGAGCTCGTGATGAGAAACAGATCTGCTTCCAATACATACGGATGTGGATATCATGGTTCAACTGGAGCCACACAAACCACCAAGATACAGAGATTTGTTTTCTTTCCGTTTAGTTTATTTGTCTTTGGCTTTGCTACCAAGTGCCATGGTTCTAAAAGAATGGAAAGGACAAGGTAAATCATAACTGATAAATACAACAAAACACTATGAAATCAAATACGATTAATAGTCTAAACCAGATATGCTTAAGGCATCATTCATAAAGTAAATCAAACCTAAAGTTTCTCTTTAAACTTGGTCATGTTAAGACAAAAATCAATTGAAATATGTTCAGTACTTACAATGAAGTGAGTCAAAACAAGTCTGGAGACAAAGGGAAGGGAAGGCCTCATCCAGGCCTGTATTTATAAGGTGGGAGGATCACTGGGAGGCGCCCACATCTCTATCAAACCTCCAGACAGGAAGACTGAGATTGCAGTTTGTAACAACTACTACTACTATGACTACTACCACTACTACTACAACCACTGCTGCTGCTGCTGCTACTACTACTACTAACAACAACAACAATAATAATAAAAATAACTCTAAGTTAACTTTTTTAAATCAGTCAGGGGGAAGGGGGAGGGGCCAGAACCCTGGAGGCGGGGTTCAAAAGCAACAGAACTATGATTGTGGTTCTTAATTCCCAAAGGTCTCAAAACAAGTAAACAAGTCATACAGAAGATGAGCACAGGATTTACATATGGTGAAATAATAGTGATAGTATTGATGACGACGATGATGATTTGGAGCTTAAAGCAGAGTTTCAGGAGCAGAGTTTCAAGTCATACTCTGGGTGCCAGGCACCCCATCCTTCATCTCACACACAAGAGCGTGCTCTCCTGCCTGGGAAAACATTGGCTCCTACATCTCCAGGAACCAGGCCCTCCAATGCCTCACTCTCACTCACAGCCAGGAGTGTGCGCTCCTGCCTGGGCAATGGTCAGCTTCAGAGATGCCCCGTCCTGGAGCTCTGACTGTCTGGATATGTCTGGATGTCTGTTCCCCTGGTAGAACGGCGTGGTGTACCAAGGGCAGGAGGAGGTCTGTTTTTAATAATGATTACTACTACTACTACTACTGCTAGTACTACTACTACTACTACTACTACTACTACTACTACTACTGCTGCTGCTACTACTACTATGACTACTACAACTACTACTACGACCACTACTACTGCTGCTACTACTACTACTGCTACTAACAACAACAATACTACTACTAATAATAATATAATAAATAAATAAATAAGAAATAAATAAATAAGAATAAGGTTCAATTAAATGAGATGTATCATGATACTGACCTATCACTGGAACACAACATTCAGCAGGTTGACTCTTGCCACCTCATTTGGCCTGAGAGCATTTTTTAATGCAGACTTGACACTCAGATAGCAGCAGACGACACACAGATGGCATCCTCAGGACCTTTGTACCCCGGTTGGACGACCCAGGCAGACCTTCCTCTCAGACCCTAGCAACTAAAGCTCTAATCTGGAACCAAAACAACTTAATTGGGAGTGCTTTGGTGGGTTTTTTGCAGTGCCTGGAACCCTAATGATCTGGGTGGCCATCTGAGTTCAGACACCTATCGTGTTATTTAGAGATTAGATTCAATCATTTCTGTAATAACGTTATGAATAACGTAATAAAAAAAGGACATTCTTGATACATTCTGCTTGATTGTCTTTGACAGGATATTATACAGACAATATGCATGTAAGGCAGGAAATAAATAATATGAAAAGCATGGTCTAGACCTTATCTGTACGGAAAGTGTCATGAGGAAATTTGTGAGTTGTGATGATTTGCCACTATATAAATAAAAATGAATTGATTAAAATATAATTACACATGATTCCTGTGTTCATCGTTTGTGGTGGGATATTCTGATTTTGGGAGAGGGGAAAAGGCAGTGAGGGAAAGGGATCATGTTAGTACTAAGGGAGAACTACAATTGAACAGGGGACATATGAATGCTGAAAGAATGAACACGCGTTCATCATCCATGGGTGGACTTCAACCAACAACCTCTTGGCTTCGCTCAATTGCACCACAGAGACATACCTTGCATTACATTGGGCATTTTTTGCTTGTTGAGTTTCACAGAAATATTTGATAGACATAAAATTTGCATTTTAGAGACCTGTATTGCTTTCTGAATTGAATAAAATGGCAAGGAGAAGTCACATGAGAGAAACAGAATCATGTTCTGCTCTTGGATGCCATGTGATGGCCCTAACTGTAAAACCTTTGAGTCACCTGGATACAAACCACCAATGTCTCAGTTGCTTTAGGGTAATCACGAATACTTAGCAGTACCTTGGCTTGACATTTTGAAGTTGTCAAAATCAAAATCAGTTAAAAGTCAAAATCCAATGACTTAATCTTAAATGTATAATTAAAGCGTTTCCAAGGATTTCTAGAGGTTGTCCTTAATAACTGAATGGTCCATGGCTGTGAGTAGACTCAGAGTGAGTGGACCACAGAAGACAGAAAAGGTGTATAAGTATATCTTTGTCACAAAAGCATGACATCATCAGCAGCATTACTGTAGCATCCTGACAGGTTAAGTTATGATGTATGTCAGATTAGTTCCCTTTTAAGTTAAACCATAGACAGCTAAATTCATTAAAAGCTACCTCGCTAGCCCGCTATCTACTTAACACACAAGTCAATGGAGCTAAGTTAGCTACCGTTAGCATGGCCATGGCTCAATTAGAGATCGCTACGGCGTGGTTTGAATTAGGTGACAATTTAAGAAGTTGGTTTGCATATGTAGGGTGGCGTTCGTATGGTCCTAAAACCGCTCGGGAGGCGGAGACACAAGATTTGGAAATCTGTATTCGCCCAGATCGGGATCAAAGTGATCCATTATTCGGATTATCCTGATCCAGATTAAAAGTTTTGGAATACTGGAGTTCAGCTCGTTCTGGGTAAATTATGAAATTAGCAGAATAGAAACAGGGACTGCCCAGGATCTCCTGTTTACTAGACAGGCACTTTTACCATCTACGCCACGGCACCATGGTTTGCCAGTCTTTTAGAGTTTCAAGAAAACATTTGAATGAAATGAAATTAGCATTCACACAAAAGAAGCAGCAGGATCACAGCATTAGATTTCACGACTGGATACCATGTGATGGCTGTGAGTCACCTCGTTCTGACTACAATCCAACTGTGGCTCACTTGAACTTTTGTTTCTCAAGAAACATCTCAAGGTAGAACACAATTTCATCGTCCCTGGGTGGGTTTGAACCACAAACCTCTTGGTTAACAGCTGACTGCGCCACAGAGACATACCTTGTTTTCCTACCAATTCAACTCTTTTTCTGTAGTCGCTTCCATTGAACTTCAAAAGTGAGATGTCATGGTCAACGCATCATGAAGGGAATCACAATTGGTTACCAATGAACTGGCTTGACATTTTTAAGCCGATTTTGTTGCACTTAGGAAATAGCGTGCAGCATAACAGACCTCAGAAACAGGTACCGCTGGGATTTGAACCCAGGATCTCCTGTTTACTAGACAGGAACTTTAACCATCTAAGCCATGGCGCCATGCTTTGTCAGTACTTTAGAGTTTCAAGAAAACATTTGAATGAAATGAAATTAACATTCACACAAAAGAAGCAGCAGAACCAGATTTTACAACCTGGATACCATGCAATGGCTGTGAGTCACCTCGTTCTGAGTACAGTCCAACTGTGGCTCGCTTGAACTTTTGTTTCTCAAGAAACACCTCAAGGTAGAGCACAATGGGTGGGTTTGAACCACCAACCTCTGTGTTAACAGCCGAGCGTGCGAGACCTCAGAAACAGACACCGCTGGGATTTGAACCCTGGATCGCCTATTTACAAGACAGGAAACCATCTAAGCCACGGCGCCATGCTTTGCCAGTGCTTTTCAGAGAGTTTCAAGAAAACATTTGAATGAAATTAAATTAGCATTCATATAAAAGAAGCAGCACAATCACACTTCACGACTGGATGCCATGTGATGGCTGTAACTGTAGAGTCTGTGGGTCACCTAGAGGTCAGCTCGTTCTTGGTACAGTCCAGCTGTGGCTCACTTGAATTTTTGTTTCATCTCAAGGTAGAACACAATTTCATCGTCCAACCTCTCGGTTAACAGCCGAACGTGCTGGCCGATTGCGCTACAGAGACATGCCTGCCTAATCCTTGCGTGCTTTAGAGGAATCACAGTTGGTTACCAGTGAACTGGCTTGACATTTTTAAGTTGCCTTGATTGAACTTGACATAAGAGTGCTTTCCATCGTAGGAGATGATGCGCTAGCATAGGTAAGGTAGCTTCAGCTAGCCATCCTCCGGTAGTTCCCGAGCACCCGGGACACTAGGTGACTGCACGAGGGAGGCGTAGCTGCAAACTGAATCACAGCTCAGTGACATCATACCTCTGTGATACCTCTGTGTACCTTACAGAGCTGTGATGTAACAGAGGTCTGATATCACAGAGGTGTGATGTCACTGAGCTGTGATGTCACTGAACTGTGATGTCACTGAACTGTGATGTCACTGAGCTGTGATGTCATAGAGGTGTGACAACCCAGAGGTGAGACAGGAAGCAGAGCTGCAGTCTTACACACTTCTCTGCATCTCCATTAGTGCAGCTGCCACCAAATCCTTTAGTATAGAGACTGTGTTTCCATATAGTACTGTGTACTGTGTATAGTACTGTGTTTATCTCTTCATTAGATTCAACTGGCTTCTGTCAGAGTGTAAATAAACCGACTCATTGTCTGAACCACACTCTTGACCTCATTCTCTCATATGGCATTGATGTTGATGTCACAGAGTTGTGATGTCACGGATGTGTGATGTCACAGAGGTGTGATGTCACAGAGCTGTGATGTCACAGAGGTATGATGCCAAAGAGCTGTAATGTCACAGGCTGTGATGTCACTGATGTGTGAAGTCGGAGAGGTGTGACGTCACAGAGCTGTGATGTAACACCTCTGTGATGTCACTGAGCTGTGATGTCACAGAGCTGTGATGTCACAGAGGTGTGATGTCACAGAGGTGTGATGTCACAGGCTGTGATGTCGGAGAGGTGTGACGTCACAGAGTTGTGATGTCACAGATGTGTGATGTCACAGATGTGTGATGTCACTGAGCAGTGATGTCACAGAGGTGTGATGTCACAGATATGTGATGTCACTGAGCTGTAATGTCACAGAGGTGTGATTTCATGGAGCTGTGATATCACAGAGCTGTGATGTCACAGCTCTGTGATATCACAGCTCTGTGATATCACAGAGCTGTGATGTCACAGAGGTGTGATATCACAGTGGTGTCATGTCACACTGAGCAGTGATGTCACAGAGGTGTGATGTCCCTGAGCTGTGATGTCACAGAGATGTGATGTCATGGAGCTGTGATGTCACAGAGGTGTGACGTCACAGACGTGTGATGTCATAGAGCTGTGATGTCACTGAGCTGTGATGTCACAGAGTTGTGATGTCACTCAGCTGTGATGTCACTCAGCTGTGATGTCACAGATGTGTGACTGGACCAGGCCAGTCAACAGGTAATGAGAACAGAAAGATCCCCCTTGGCTGAGCAAAGACAGCTTGCATGTCTGTACTGCCTTGCATGTCTGGCAAGGTTCAGCCAAGTGGACTAATTTCGGCTTGGATTGGTTGTTAGTGCCAGATGTTTCAGGCAACCCGGTGGTGTTCTGTGAGCCAGTGCCAGTGCCTGGCCAGCATTATTGTTACTGTTTAGTGGAAACCTTCAGATGCTTCACAGGGGCTCATGACATGTTTTGCTAATGATAGGCTTTTACTAATGTAAGCCTCAAATGGTCTGATGTCAGAAGTGTTTATTCATTTTCAAAGTCAGTACGATAGGTGTCTGAACTCAGATGGCCACCCAGATCATTAGGGTTCCAGGCACTGCAAAAAACCAAAGCACTCCCAATTAAGTTGTTTTGGTTCCAGATTAGAGCTTTAGTTGCTAGGGTCTGAGAGGAAGGTCTGCCTGGGTCGTCCAACCAGGGTACAAAGGTCCTGAGGATGCCATCTGTGTGTCGTCTGCTGCTATCTGAGTGTCAAGTCTGCATTAAAAAATGCTCTCAGGCCAAATGAGGTGGCAAGAGTCAACCTGCCGAATGTTGTGTTCCAGTGATAGGTCAGTATCATGATACATCTCATTTAATTGAACCTCATTCTTATTTATTTATTGTATACCTGGAGCACCTGCACACATCTTAAAATAAATGTTTCATGTATGTATATATGTATTTATGTATCTATAATTATTTGCTTGGGGATTTTTGGAGAGTTGTCAGGAAAGGTACCTGTAAAGTAAATGAAGAAATTCTGAATTTTAAAAATGTCCCCTGCTGACTCTCTGGTGAACTGTCCCCCAAAGAGCAGCATCTGTCTTCAGTAAGGTAAGGGTAAGTCTGTTTACTGATGACAATTATGTGATGTGAACAAAACACTTGAACTCACAATGTCTTTGTCTCTTTCCACTCTGCACTGTGGGTCAGGATCTCTCTCACAACACAATCTGACAGCTTCCACAAAATTTAAGCTTTAACCTTTGGAGGCTTTGCAGGCAGATATATTTTTAGATTTGCATAAAGCTGCTAAAAGATTTTTACATATCTCAAGTTCTGCATTTTGATTACAACTATAATCTACAATGGCAGCAATCTACAATACATGGCTCAGGACTTTCCTTTTTTTGATACACTGAATGATTTTAAAATGACAGGAACCATAGCATATGGGCGCACTGGGGTGGTACGTCTAGATGGTGCTACTTGTGTCTGCTGCACTGTCATTATGCAGTCTCCTTCATGATCACCACCGACTGATGCCTTATTACTGCTGCTCACCTCTATCACACTAATGGAGCAGCTGCTCCTCTACCAGCCCTTCAGTTGACAGGAGCCAGAGCTGGAGCTGCTCGTACCAGCATGTACACCACAGCCAAGTGTCTAATATGTAGATTTGTCATCTTATTCAACAGCTTTCACATGAATCACCTGTCAGGACGGCAGGCACTGAGCTTGAACTGAATGCATCCATTTGTCCTGGATAGCTAGCTGACAGAGAGCTAAACATGTCTGTCTCCAGACACAGAAACTTTTCTACAGGCACACATTTTATTACAGTGTGATCCAACACCTGAGCATTGTGTTCAGTTTATAACCACAAGTAGGCAACAGCTTCCTCATTATGTGCTGAGATAGTTTCGTTAAGAAAGATGGTCGTTCTCTCTCAGTTTTCTTCTTTTCAGTTTTAGTTCTGATGTCAACTGAGAAAGATAAAGAATTGTACTTGTTATTATTATTATTCTCTCACAGAATAAAATAACAAGTGAAAAGCTTAAAATGCATAGACAGACACATGAAATGAACTTGGAAGTGTTTTGAAATAGCTTTTCATAAATCTATACTTTACTCTACTACTACTAGTAGTAGTAGCAGCAGCAGTAGTAGTAGTCGTAGTAGTAGTAGTAGTAGTAGTAGTAGTAGAAGTAATAGCAGCAGCAGTAGTAGTAGCAGCAGCAGTAGTAGCAGTAGTAGCAGTAGTAGTAATCATTATTAAAAACAGACCTCCTCCTGCCCTTGGTACACCACGCCGTTCTACCAGGGGAACAGACATCCAGACATATCCAGACAGTCGGAGCTCCAGGACGGGGCATCTCTGAAGCTGACCATTGCCCAGGCAGGAGTGCACACTCCTGGCTGTGAGTGAGAGTGGGGGATTGGAGGGCCTGGTTCCTGGAGATGTAGGAGCCAATGTTTTCCCAGGCAGGAGAGCACGCTCTTGTGTGTGAGATGAAGGATGGGGTACCTGACACCCAGAGTATGACTTGAAACTCTGCTCCTGAAACTCTGCTTTAAGCTCCAAATCATCGTCGTCGTCATCAATACTATCACTATTATTTCACCATATGTAAATCCTGTGCTCATCTTCTGTGTGACTTGTTTACTTGTTTTGAGACCTTTTGGAATTAAGAACCACAATCATAGTTCCGTTGCTTTCATCTTGGTTCTGGCCCCGCCTCCAGGGTTCTGGCCCCGCCCTCTACATGTGAGTGAGTGACTTACTGATTTAAAAAAGTTAACTTAGTTGGTGAGTTATTATTATTACTATTACTATTATTATTTAGATATGATGGTGCCTGGCCATGAAGAGCTTTGTATGTAAGGAGAAGAATTTTAAATTCTATTCTAGATTTAACAGGTAGCCAGTGCAAGGAAGCCAAAATGGGAGAGATGTGATCTCTGATCTTGGTTCCTGTCAGAACACGTGCAGCAGCATTCTGAATTAGCTGCAAAGTCCTAAGAGACTTATTGGGGCAGCCTGATAATAGAGAGTTACAGTAGTCCAGCCTAGAAGTTACAAATGCATGGACTAGTTTTTCTGCATCCGCTTGGGACAGGATGCGTCTGATTTTGGTAATGTTACGTAAGTGGAAGAATGCAGTCATTGAAATTTGTTTTATGTGGACATTAAAGGACAAATCCTAACCAAAAATAACTCCAAGATTCTTTACGGTGGAGCTGGAGGCCAGGGTGGTCCAGTCTAAAGTAGCCAAGTCTCCGGAAAGAGAGTTTCTGAGGTGTTTGGGTCCAATTACAAGAACTTCAGTTTTATCCGAGTTCAACATCAGAAAATTGTAGGTCATCCAACTTTTTATATCCCTAAGGCACGCTTGCAGTTTGATTAAATGATTGGTTTCATCAGGCTTGATCGATAAATATAATTAGGTGTTATCAGCATAACTGAAAATTAATGGAGTGATTCCTAATAATGTTCCCTAGAGGAAGCATATATAGACTGAATAGAAGTGGTCCTAGTACAGAACCTTGTGGGACTCCATGACAGACTTTGGTATGCATGGAGGATTCAAGGTCCTCTGGATCACTGATTTTTCAAACTAAAGAGGAAAGATTTTGACAGAACTCAGCGACACAAAGAAATATAGATAAAAATACACTTTTTAATATTACACACCATGTGAGGCTGTTTGCTAGGGCATACAATATTAGCAACGTACAACTCCTTTAACGTAATGATTAAATCCATCTCCGGTGGATTAAAGAGCTAATGCTGCGCGCTTGCATGTATACTAGCCATGTGTAGTCGTTACTTTACTCTACCGAGCAAGCACACTGCCGGTAGCTGTTTTTAAACACCTTAAACGCTTTTCTGAAAAATAACTTTGCATGACTTTAGTGAATCAAGCTAATCTGTCTTTCTAAAACATATATAACTTTATATATATTCATAAGTTTTTTTTAAATACCTGAATACGTTGTTGTCGTTGTCTTCTTCTCCTTCTTCTTCTTCTTCTCCTTCTTCTTCTGCTGCAGCTCCATTTTATACAGACATGGAGGGTCATCTTTTGCATCAGCATCGTCGTCAAGGGGTGTGACAAGGTTAGTGGTCGTGCATTATTGTTAGTGTAGGCATTTCCGCTATCCAAAACACACGAATAAAACTTTATTTCTCAAAATCAAAAGGAAAAATTACTCAAAGTGTGGGCCATAACACAAAGCTATTGTATCGTTGAATTATCAGTGACACTTTGACGTGTTTGTGTTGAGAAATGTTGATGATGTCATTAAAAGAAATCCTTAACATAGTGAGAAAAACACTTCCGGTTCTCCAACCACAGTGAAGCTCGCAGCGTCATGTAGTGCTGTGATCGGGTTATTATTGGAGTGAATGGACAGCTGTAGCTCTGCTCAAAGCATCTCTTACCGCTGCAAACATGTTTATATTGGAGTCAACTGAGAACCCAGAGCGTTTTATACAGACGTGGAGGGTCACATTTTTCGTCAGTATCAGACATCTAGGGGCGTGACAAATCGTCTGTATTTTATGCGTTGGGAATGAGAACGGGTTGGGGGTGGACTGGAGGTTCTTGAAAGTCTTCCTCTTGCATTCACCCAGAGCCATTTGCTGTACCGATACAGCCAGGAGGACCGCTGGCTGTGAAGGGAGACTGAAATTTTTTGCGGGTAAATATAGGTAGAGGTAGAATAGAATAATAGAATATCCCACTCTGGGAAGGCACTTCATTCCCTGGCTCTCCAACATCTGCTGCTTCTTGTGGAAACGGTACAGGGTCACATGGCATATTCCCTTTCTCACTGCCCTGCATGACGTCATCAGAAGCCCTCTCCAACAGAGGAGGGGGGACTCCCCTGTCTGTCTTCCTCTTCCTGATATCTAGCACGCTGCTAACAAACATAGGCTACACTTTACACTCACTGTTAACTCATTTGAATCTCTTAATAACTTAATAATAAAGGTCCCATATTATAACAAACTGTTTTTTCTGCTCCCTACATATGTAAACTGGTCCTCTGAGCCTACAAACTCCTAGAACAGGGGTCGGCAACCCGCGGCTGCAGAGCCGCATGCGGCTCTTTAGCTCACCCCTAGTGGCTCCCTGGAGCTTCTTCAAAAATGTGTGAAAATGGAAAAAGAATGATTTTTGGTTCTTGTTTTAATATGGTTTCTTTAGGGGGAAACCTGACACAAACATTCTTATGCTGTAAAAATTGATGTAATAAATACTGAATTTCAGAATTGCGCCAAATAGCAGAATTGCGTCATAGCCTGCGACACACAGTGCAGCACGGTGACAGGCGGGTGGCTGTAAACAAACAGGTGTGTGTGCATGAAGAAATACACATTTGGAGTATTATCCATCTTTGGATCAACATAGCTGTGCGAGCAGATATTCTCAAACATGAACTACATCACATCCAAATACCGCGCCCGCCTCACAGAGCTTACAGTCCTGCGTGAAGATTAAAGTTACATCTTACATGCCCGATGTTGAGAAGCTGTCCAGTGATGTCCGAAAAAAGAAGTCACATTGAACAGGTGAGAACACAATCCTGTCATAGGCGCATATTTAGTAACAAAGTGGCTGTTTTTATGAATGGATTTCTGATTTTTGTCAGTATATATTTAGAATGACACAATTCTTGTGTTTTATCACTCCGGTCCGAGGATGTATTGTGTGTGTCTGTTGCTGAGATAAGAGGGGGAAAGAGAAGAGGGTGCTGCTGCGTTTGACCCTTGCACTGACTTAAGCCCAACTCACACCGGGGATGTCAGCGGCACGTTACGGCTGCGTCGCGTCAGCCGTTGCTGATCGCTTCCACTATAATCAATGAGACCACTCACATCGGGCGCGCCGCAGAACGTCTCAGCAGCGTCCCAGAAGCGTCTCTCCGCTCTGCAGCGCTATCTTTCTGTAGCACTTCTATTTTTGACGCAAGCCGTTGCTAAACCGCGTCAATTTCAACAGAGCAGATTGCACCAGACAGGAAATCAGACACAGAATCAGCGTAATAAACTTCTGCCCCCTTTCAAAATAAAACACAAAATGCAGTTCATGACGCCTGTCACAGCTTCACGCCCACATTACGTTATGACTGGCAGCCAGCTGTCAATCAATCAAAGAGTCTCAGCATGAACAACGAGAGACTAATTGTTGAAGTGGAACAGCAGACAATAATTTATGACACAACAGATCCTTTTTATAATCTCTCCCACGCCGGAGAAGCAAAGTTAGCTGTTTGTTGTTGCTGTTTCTTTTATACACGGTTTATCGCAGGGACTCGCGTATGTTTGGGAATGGCTACTTCACTACGCTGCCGTAACGCGCCCGGTAGACGCCGGGCAGAGGACAGAGCTGAACCGTGGCGCTGCCGTGACGCTGCCGTTACGAGCCCGGTGTGAGTCCCGTGTTAGGCTACTTGGCATTTGCAGAAAACTAAAGAGAAGGGATAACGCACAGAAAACCAAACTTTAACTGTCTTATTTTAATTTGAGTCATTTCTGCTGTTCTACTGTGTTTTATTTTTTAAGCAAGCTGCCTTTTAATTGCAGCTGTTTCATTACTCGTTTGCATTTGTAGCCTATTCATTTATGTCTGAGGCCACGTAAGGGGGGAAGAAAAAAGGATTGCTTTATTTCTTTTTGTAACATAGTTTCACTCAGTTTGTTTTTATTGGTTTCATGTCCACTAATTCTCCTGTCATTTCAGATTCCTCCCTGCAATCAACTCATTTCCCTCACCTGGTTTTCCCCGCCCATCTCACCTGCAGTCCATTTCCTCATCAGTCCCTCAGCTTATATACTGGTTCATTTCCACTTCATCCCTGCCAGATTGTCTTGTTGTACTTTTGCGAAGCACTCCATCAATTTCTGATTAGTCTTCCCGTTCAGACCCTGTCTTTACTTCTATTTTTTAGATTTCTATAATTTAATCAATGCAACAAAACTTTGATGTTGTAATGGAAGTTAAACTTGAAGCACCAAATACCGTACAGCTGAGTAGTCACATGTTGTGTCATTCTTTCCAGGATGTGCTGCAGGGAAAATAAACATTTAATCATGAATGTTCATTTTGTATTGGTAGCCTACTTAGTCATTTTAATAATAGACTTATATAGCTAATATACTGACAGCCTCCTGTTACCTGTTGCCTCCATATTAGGCTTATATAAGGCTTTTAATATTTTGCAGCTCCAGACAGGTATGGTTTTTGTTCTTTTTTTGGGGGGGGGGGCAATATAGCTCTTTGAACATTTTGGGTTCCCTGGTCTTTGTAAAGTGGGTGGACACACGGGAGGTGTCAGTGTGTCAGTGTGCTCCACGATCCATCCAGCAGTTTCTAGGGACGTGGTCAAGAGGAGGGTGAAGGATAAAGATGGATGCTGGTCAGCAAAATTGATCTCCTGCCCCACCCCAGTCCTTGCTTACAATAAGCACATGGGTGATGTTGACCTGTCGAACCAGCTGTTGCAGTATTACTCCACCCACCGCAAAACTGCACGCTGGTACCGCACCCTCTTTTTGCACCTTGTGGACATCGCCACCACCAATGCCTACCTTCTCCACTGTGACATCACCACTTCAAACTAGATGAAGCCTATGTCCCACAAGGACTTCCAGAGTGAGCCCGTGGCCCAGCTGTATGGGGTGGACAGGAGCGGCAGACCAGCCAAGAAAGGCGCAGACCACATTCCTGTTCTCATTGCGGTGGTAACAGACATCAGTCAGAAAGCCACACAGGGACGCAGGATTTGTCAACGCTGCCATCAAGAAGACAAAAAAAGGAACCTCACCCCATGGAAGTGTAAATCCTGCGATGTGGCACTGTGTGTTATTGTGGACAGGAACTGCTTTGCAGAGTGGCATGTGTAAATTAAAAAAAATAATTAAAAAAACTATGGCCCTTTTGTATATAGTGTGAAATATTTGTATATAGGTTGATTACGCCTCAGTTGTCTCTCACTGTTACATTTGCACTATTTGAGAATGCAAAGCTCTTTGTTGTTTTACAGTTTGTTTGTTTTGAAGAGTTGTAGCTAAAAAACGCCTATGAATATCCATGTTTTTTATTGTAAATATTTGTATATAGTATCACTTTATTTCAATTTTACATTTACATATTCATAATAGCAACCTATATTTAGTTTTTCAAGTTCCAAAACAGTTGGTTGAGTATGTTTATGATTTTTATTGTAATAAATACAATGATTTTCAATTCGAATTTTATGATTTTTGTGTATTTTTTGGCTCAATATGTTAATACAGTAGGTTATAGTGAAATAATACCTCTTCATATAGATGAAGTTTTGCAGAAAAAAAAATACCAAGCATGGGCACGTAAAACATTTTTTCGATGTGTTATACAGAGACAAAATCAGAAGTATTAAAATGGCCAAAATAGGCTTAGGACTTAAAGGGATGGAGATGGAGACATTTGAGTTGCTGTGTGTTGTGAGTGATATGGAATGTAAGTCCGGGGTGCTATTCAGTTGGTCGGGAGGTCTGTGGATTTGAGCCTGCATGAGGATTTTCCTATTAAGTGGTGGAGTGAATGTTGGTGGGGGTAGAGTGGTTTAGGGGGCAGGTGATTTGGCTGGCATGGTTATGGTCCTGATCAGAGGGATTGGGGAAAGTTCTGGTTGTTGATTATTGGTGGTTCTTTTTGTTTTAAACTCTCTTGGGGGTTGTGGGGTTGAGGTCTGTGGTTGTCATGGAGTTTGTTTTGTTATCGTGGATGTGGGGGGAAGTGGAATGGGGGTGGGAAGGAAGTCCTTGGGATACTGTGGATTGGTCCTGTCTTGGGAATTGTAAAGTTGACTGTAAAGGAGGTTGGGGTCGGGAAATGATGGGTCCAGTATGGGTCTGAGTCCGGGGTGCATTTGTAGTTTGGTTCTATGGATCGTGAGTCTGTGTGTTTGTGTGGTAAGTGAAGTTTGGCTAGATGTTCGTGGTTGTATTGCAGTAGAGGGGAGAGGTGTCCTGATCTGGTGTTGTTTGCTGTAATTAGTTATGTGTTCGGACAGTGTGGTGCGTTGGCCAAGAGATGACAGTTGATTTGTATGGTGCCGGTAGGGGTGGAAACTCCTCCTCATCCGACAGTTCCGGGATGGGGGAGAGGGAGTCGCCAAGACTCTACCTGGTTTGAGATAATGGTGGTGGTTTAGTATATGTGGCGGTGGTTTTGGAGGTGGTATTAGCAGTGTATGATATGTTCGACTGTTGGCAGTGTTTCCATCCTTAAACATGTGTTATATCTTTTTCTGACCCAACCTGTGGCTATCTGCAGGGCCATGTTCTACCAGGGGAACAGACATCCAGACATATCCACAGTCAGAGCTTCTAAGTTAATTTTTTTTAAAATGCCTGGGCAATGGTCAGCTTCAGAGATGCCCCATCCTGGAGCTCTGACTGTCTTTATATGTCTGGATGTCTGTTCCCCTGGTAGAACTGCGTGGTGTACCAAGGGCAGGAGGAGGTCTGTTTTTAATAATGATTACTACTACTACTACTACTACTACCACTACTGCTCCCACTGCTGCTGCTGCTACTAGGACCACTACAATAGTCCCACCAGTGCGCGCACGCACACACACACACACACACACACACACACACACACACACACACACACACACAGCAAATGTTCTCACATAGAAGGTTGAGGTGGCGTTAAAGGTCCATATTTTACATAAACAGCAGACTTTCATAAATCTATTTAAATTCATATAAACATTCATGTTGGACTGGTAGGGTCCTATAGAGGGCCTACAAGGTCAAACACCCTTTGCTTTACAACAAAGTATAGATTTATAAAAAGCTCTTTCAAAACACTTCACAAGTTCATTTCATGTGTATGTCTATGCATTTTAAGCTTTTCACTTATTTTATTTTTTGAGAATAATAATAATAATTATTATTGTAGCTGTAAGCAGCATTGGACAGGCCCTCGCACCTCCGCGCTTGTCAGAGGGCCATTGGGCCATTGACCATTGGACTGATTTTTTTTTTTTTTAAAGATAATTTTTTTGGCCTTTCATGATAGAACAGCTGAAGATGGACAGGAAGAAGGGTGCAGAGAGAGGGGGAGTGACACGCAGTAAATGGCTGTCCGATGCGGGATTCGAGCCGGGGCCAGCTGCAGTGAGGGCTGTAGCCTCCGCACATGGGGCGGCCGCTTAACCCACTACGCCACCAACCATTGGACTGATTAAGTGGAAACAAAAAGTGGAGCAATAAAAATGCTACTGAGGTGTGTAAGCGATTGCATGTCTGAGGAACAACTGTAAAGAGTTCTGAGAGAAAGCACACAAAAGCCCTACACAAACAAATGTGGCGACACAGATACAATATATCCAAATATATATTTATTGTTTTTTTTAAAGAAATGAATTAAATAAATACAAAAATGTACAAAAAAAGTATAAAAATCAAAAACAATTTAAACTCTAAACTATAAAAACAACTAAACTATAGACTAAACGGCGTCCTTTGTGTCTGGCTGGATATCAAGGTCTTTCTCCACTTCTTTGCCATTAAGTTGGTGGCTTTTGCACAAATGGGAACACCCTTTCTGTGCAGGTCTTCTCTGATGATTTCGGTGTCCTTTAACATGTACTGTTAACACAAAACACAGCACACCATATAAATGCACAAGTTACAACACACATGAAACACATACGCAACACATTAGTAAAAACTAGAACACATGTAACGTCATTTGAACAGCACTTACACTAAATAGTTGCAGGTCCTGCTTCATGGCGTGGACCTCAGGATCCTGGACACTTGCAAATTTGGAAGGTGAGGAGTCTGCCATTTTTGCTGTGACAGACACATAACAAATAACATGTAAAACAACATCATTGTCCATTTACAAAACTATTACAAAAATGTGCCTTGGCACACAACTGAGCTACTTCTGTGTCATACAAGAATACAGAGAGACAAAACACCATGCAATGGGAATAGACTCAAATCATAACATACCCTGTGTACGAGATGCAGCGTGAAGTCGTGGTGCAGGTCGTGGCGCAGCAGGTCAGCGCTGAAGTCTTTGAGTGAAATAAATATTTATACACATTCACCTACATACGCCACTCCCTCAACCCCACCTCTGCCCAACAACAACAAAGACACATTATGCTCAACCAATGAACAGCGTACACATAAGCCCCACCCCATGTATGTGGATCACTGTAACGCCACAGATGTCCTGGTGAAAATACGTCTGATCATGTGAGCAAACTCACGATTTCATACCAAAAGTGTAAAATCATACGCAAGAACATTACTCATCAGAAATCTGTTTTAACACTGAATCTACAACGAAACTAACTGATACACAGTTGCACTCTCTTGAACAATAACTATTACAATACAATATACAACGAATGACAAGCTTGCACGTTATTGCATCATGAAGTAAATGCTGTTGTTGCTCTGTCTTATTAAATCATTCTCTCCTAAACACGACGTTAGCTCCACAGACTTCCATTGGCTAGATGCTATTCTTACATATAGCTCACATAAAAAAAGGCAAAACTAAAACAATTAAGTATTTACATTATTTCCAAAGTACAGCTGTGACATTTTCATATAATCACCAAAAAACACCAAGTTACACACACACACCGCTCATGTTCAAACAGCACGAACCCACCATCACCGTATCCCTGGCACTTGCCCGGCTAAATCAGTGGTATTGACCGTCGTTGACCAGTGTCCGTCTATGCGCATCGAGTGAGTGGCAAAGAAAGCAAAAATCCACTGACGTGAACGTGTTTCTCACAGACACCTCTGTCTCCACAGCAGAAGAAAAATGCAAAGTAAAATAATTGTGGATTTACTTTATTTTTGAAGTACAGCTGTGATTTAATGACTTGGATATCTTCTTGATAATATTTTCATATTAGTGTGGCGAGGGGGAGGTGAAAAGTTACTTAACTAGTATTGAGGGAAAAGCTCGACAACGCCACTCTGGGAATTTCACCCAGGGAATTACTCAAACAGGGCAGCCATACCTGTTGGCACACGACCTCTGTCCCGGAAGTATCACGGGTGATGATGGGAGCGCAGAGGAATAACCGGTGGGCGGACTGACGCTTTCATACCGGCTCACCTCAATGACTGGAAGTGAGGAAGGGAAACCATAGCAACCACAAGCAGAAAGAACGAGGGGAAACAAAACTAAAATCTACCCCTGCTTTTTGAGTCGTTGTCCCGATGATGAACCATAAACGCGACTAGCTCCAGGGCCTAAAAAGTGCAGTAACAGCATGTGATACAGAACCCTGAGAATTTGCAGCCCCCAATGCCAAGTCTCCCACCGGCCTTGGGAAACGATGGACATTACCAAGCAGTGAGGTTGTTGCTGGGGGCCAGGATAACGACGGCATCAGGCTGGCGAGGAACCACAGCAGCCACGAGCTCGGTCCTCAGGTGCGCTGCTGTTGCCCAGGAGTGCACATGAAGCGGACAGCGGTCCCATCCACCAAGGCACGCAGGTGGGAGTCACCAACAAGAAGAACGAAGAACACGGCTGGAATCACCAACTTGTGCGGCTTGTTGGACAGCTTTGACTCCTCCCACCCTCTCCCCTTGTTCAGCACCATGTGACGCTCACCGGTACCATGGACTGAAAAAACAGGAAATATAATATAACATGAGGTTAGTCAGTATCACATGCAAACCAAAAACCAACAAAGAGAAATTCATTCTACAATGCACAGGAAAGAACAAAACCCAGGTAGTACATACCCAAAGGTACACTGTCAACAGGGTTGCTGTCCACAGACCAACTCTCCTGCCTCTCCATCCTCTTCTTGGCAACTTGAGCGGCAGTAGGTCTTGCAACGTGGCATCCGAAACATCAGGACAGCAACATTGCATTAAGCATATAGCTTAAGAAGAATGTCAGAACAACACTTTTATGTCCCATAAAATGGTGAAAATTTGCTGTTGCAACAATGAACACCACAATATGTTTTCACTAAATCCACTAAACTAAACATACTATAATGCAACTAATAACCACATTAAGCCTCAATATTAACACTAATCTGTCTTTTTTCTTCTCCCTGTGCAACACATCGCTTTGATATTTGAATTTACATTGGGCAACAACTTATTTTAAATACTTAGCTTAAAATCGAGTGTAAGTTATTGTTTTTCTGTCTGTATTACTCTTACCCTGTTGACAAGATCTTCTGGCCATATACTGTGTGTCTAACAACTGAACATCTTGACACAATTTAAAGCACACGTTTCTATCACTTTCCTGAACACAAGAAACGGCCTCAGAATGATTGATGCCACGTTTGGAGAGATAAATTCCTTCATCTGTCTGCTTTCTAGTTACTGGAAAATAACTTAGAAATTCAGGCAACAGCCAATGCTTTAGGTGTAGAGATTTTTATATTCAGTGCTGGGAAGTGGCTATCTCTGAAATGCAGCAGCCAACATAGTTCATCTTTATGTCTTTAATATACTCTGATACTGTAGCATATTCTTTGCCTATCAATTTCATATGAATCACTGTGATCCTGCATATGTTTCACCACAGAGAGGCGCAACTTGCAATGAACCTGTTGTGATCCATTAATAACATGACACACAGCTCTAAAGAAACCATTACCATCATCAACAACTTTCTGTTTTACCAAGGCCACCTGCAGACCCATGCACACTAGCTTCATTTACATACGGCTTCACCAAATCTATATTCAACTGCTGGCACGGTTGCTGTGACATTTTATAACGCAAGGGATGGTGTTTACATGTGACTCTAATCCATAAATGCATGACCCCCCCCCCCCCCCTCCCCCGCCACCCCCGCCTCTTAGAGTCTGGGCCTGAGGTTTTATTGTTCTGTCAATCATTATCTCTCTTACACATTTTCTTTGGATATTACTAACTACACCTCTTCCCCGGAGTTTCTGTGCTTTCTCGTCCAGCAGGTTCTCATGGATCGTGGCTGCCGCCGTGGTCTGCTGCTGACGTCCACCATATTTAGCATTACATGCCATATATAGTCATTATTGCTACCATCCCCACTACAGCTTTGTTGGTTAATGACTTATTGCTGCTGTGCATCTGTGTTCCACTGCTACTGCAATCACCTCACCATTTATTGTAATTCATTGTAATTGTACAATATGTTTGTGTTGATTGTTCTGTACATGTGACATCCATTGCACGTCTGTCCGTCCTGGAAGAGGGATCCCTCCTCTGTGGCTCTTCCTGAGCTTTCTTCCACATTTTTTCCCTGTTAAAGGTTTTTTGTGGGCAAGTTTTTCCTCACTGGAACCGAGGGTCTAAGGACAGAGGGTGTCACTCCCTGTACAGATTGTAAAGCCCTCTGAGGCTAAATGTTTTTTGTGACTTTGGGCTATACAAATAAAATTTGATTTGATTTGAAATGACAGCTTCATAATGACAATCATTAACATGCTGTAAGTAGATCCCTTGCTTAGACATGGCCTTATTTTTACAAGAATACTTCAGCCAGCGATCACACCCAACAAATCTGCAGTAGCTTGAATTTCAATCTCAACTACCAACATATCTCATTCTTGATGTATTGAGATGTTCATCCACAGAAGAATACTGAGATCTTCTAAAGCTCCTATACTGAACAGCATCCTTTCTACGTGTTGGACAACAGCACGTCTCAATTTAATGTGATTTTTTTTGTGTACCAGACACAGCTTGAGACACTGCTCGAAAGACACAGTTACCATCAGCCACAATGTTGTCACTCATCCAAGGATTTCCCAACATGCCAACTGATGAACACATCTGTCGATCCTGCTACTCAAACTCCACATTTAACTGTTTGCACAAAGCTTGTGCAACTTGTGTTCTCTAAGGGGCTGCAGTTTGATCCCCCTGATACAAATCAAATAAATTCTACATCTGCATTCACAGCAGTGGCATCAGAACTTTTCCTTCTTTTTAATGTAAAGTTTACATTTGATCTCTTACACTTACAACTGCTGCTTTCTACGATTGAAGCAGATTCAAAGTCACTGCTAGTAATCCTCTTTTCAGTACACACTGCATGCTCAGACAAACTCTCTGAACTGAGATCATCTGTGACAGGATTTGTCACGGAAACAGCAGCGATCTCAAAAGGCCTCTGTCCAGCAGCAGGAGAAACACACAACTGGCATACATAGCGACAATCTTCAAGTGTTGCCAAATGTACAACAATACTTTTTCCACGTACATCGACCATTCCACATGCATGTGAATCAACTGCATACTCCCACGCTCACAAATAACTGCACACGTACTGCTTGCCAGCGTCAGAAAGCGAGCTGTATTTGCCAAGCATGTATTCTAACCCTTTCATTAATGACATCCCTACACCTGCATCAACAAGCTCTCCCTGATCCATGCCAACTGTCCCTGTCACCCATTCACCATATACAAAAGCAAAGCTCTGTCCATCAATGACCGCCTGCTGAGGCAAATCAGGGACACAAAACAACCTGGACCCACCACTGACCACTGTGCAAAGACGAATACAAACCATCACCTAAAAGCAAAACACTGTCTAAATCTTTCGTCTCCCACTGAAAAACACTATGAACACTGTGTTTTGCTAAGCTGACTAATGACAGCTATGCACTGAACACCAGGGTTGCTCAGCACAGGATTCCCCTGATGGAATGACCCTGATACTTTTGTCTGTTTTCACTATTTTTTCACCAACCATTCACTCCAGAAGTTGGTCTCAGTCCATGTGGGAGATCAGGTTACATCAGGATCCATACCACTGTCACTGGCACGTTGAATCCTGGCTCTGACGTCAGGTCCATGGCATGGAATGTGGCCTCGTCCGGTAAATTAAAGAGCATGTAAATGAATTGTTAATGACCAAATGAAAGTATGATGATGCTCCATTTAAACAACAAATCAATTCACAAACCTCATCCACCACAGGCGTAGAAGCTGCACTGGTATGTGTTGCCATGGAAAACACCTCCACATCTGACACTGTGTCCACCTAAAGAAAAAAAAAACACAAATGGTTATAATATGCAAATAACATCCAAAATAAGCAGAAATTGAGATTTTTACACAACTTCAGCAATGTCCAACTAAAATCTCCTGATATTACTCAAACAAAAACTGAAATCACAAACCTCATCCACCACAAGCACTGCATTGGGAGGTTTTGCCACATGAGAGACCTCCACATCTGACACCACTGTGTCCACCTGCAGAAGCAGTTAACAAACAATTAATAACCTACAAGTACAACACATATGCAGGCAGGAATACAGCCATATGTACTAAATATGTTCTCATACTGTCAACACACAAAGCACACCAACAATACCGACCTCTTCTTTTGGCAGCCTTCTCCTCGCAACAACAGTCCTGCGCTTCAGTGCCACCTTTGGCTTCTAAAATATCAAAAAATCATCACTCCAATGTTCCATTTTAAATACAAACATTTATTCAAATTTTGCTTTATAACAGTCTCTGTAGCCAATTTGCAGTTTAAGAGCTCTGGCATTGCAGCTCTTTTTTGAGCAGTCAACTGTCTTTGGGTCCATGCAGACATGGTGGGTGTCTCTTCCACTTCAGTTGTGGCAGGGACAGTGACCGAGGACAACAGGTCTCTTAATGTCTGAAGACGTTGGTCTAAATGAACAAAACATACATGATGTGTTTCAATAAAATAAAAAAAGTGATTTTCTGCATGGTTTTGTCACTGCATATGCATCAGACATATGGGCAATACAGTACACAACAGTACAGTTGTAGTAGTACAATATTCAGATGCCTAGATTTTACATTTTAAAACTGAAATAGTAATGATGAGTATGTAAGACGTCATAATCCTATACGCATACCAAGATCTGGGACGTCTTGAGGAATTTCATCCTCATGTAGCTCCTCAACTCTTGGGAGCTCCTGAGAGCTGGAAGTTTGCGGCGGTAAGAGACGCTTTGAGCAGAGCTACAGCTGTCCATTCACTCCAATAATAACCTGATTACGCCGCTACATGACGCTGCGAGCTTCACTGTGGTTGGAGAACCGGAAGTGTTTTTCTCACTATTTAAGGATTTCTTTTAATGACATCATCAACATTTCTCAACACAAACACGTCAAAGTGACACTGATAACACTGATAATAACAACAAAATATTTCGTGTTGTGGCCCACACTTTGAATAATTTTCCTTTTGATTTTGAGAAATAAAGTTTTATTTCAAATAACGGAAAAACCTACACTACCCATAAGCCTCAACCACCGTTGCTATGGAGACCAAGGCACACCAGAACAATCCCGCACTGTGATCGCAGTGTTTCCTAACTGATTCAAGATCTGAAAGTGAACCGGTGTAACGTACGGACATCTTTGTTAGGTGTATTATTGTATTTTAACATGCAAAACACATTTATAGTTTCATTCACCACTCGCATCAGTTTTGTTTTCCATAATCCTCCAACACCGTTGCTATGGAGATGAAGAGAATCCACTTTTGCGCTACCCGTTATTAATTTATTTTTTCTAAAATAAATAGTCATAATTATCATCATAAGAAAGTCAATTTCGCCCAGTGTTTTATGATATGGTAGTTACAGCCCACCATTTGCGACACGTCAACAGGTCTTAAGCAAGGTGATTGGATGTTTTTTAACTGTAATGCATCTTGGGAGTCGTAGTAAACATATGTGAAATGAGAATTTCTGATCGTGACACATGAGACAGATTTCAGCAAAGTAAGCTGTGATAAACTCTGCGGGTAATTTGCATGTTGACAGAAATATTAATCAGCTGAGGGCAGTCTGTGTACCAAGAGAACTACCTCTGCAACAGTTTTTCCTTTCGTGATGTATTCTCATGTGAAAGACACTAGCTAACGTTAGTACTAGCAATGTAGTTTTAAAGCAGTCTTTAACAGGAGAGAGCATGACCCGGCCTGTAAGGCTGAAGCTTGATTGCAATAAACAGCTGAAAAAATAAACTCTTTAAATGGTTCTTCCACCTTAAAGGAATGCAAATATTCAGATTTGCTGAGCAGTAACTTTCCATGAGTCTATTTGTATTTTTATGAGGTTATTAACTATTATTTGGTACATGAATTATAATCACCCATGCTGTCATTTTAAAACACAGAAGTACATGCTATATTTGTCATTGCTCAGAAATTCTTCTTGTAATCATCTCATAAAAACAGACCTGAAGTAATCTCCACATGTTTTATTTTCATTTGCAGAAATGACAAAGCCAAAAACTAAAGTGTGCCCTTCCCGCCAGGCTACAAACACGCTCAATAGGAAGACCTGCATTGGATGCCTGGGCAGCCTGGGAATTAAGGAGAACTTAAAAAAAAAGCAAGAAGAAATTAAAAATAGCAACTGGGCTGCATCAGTTAAAAAAAACAGAAATTCCAGCAGGGTTCTTAGTTCTGCCCAGCTGTCAGTAAGTCTCATAGTTCTGATTTAACAAGGGGTTGGCCGACCAGATCATTCTATATTTATCACAGTTGTCAATGTTTCCTTGTAAATCATGAAGTAATAATTTACAAGAGACGTATATACACATCAAATATTTATTTATAAAAGAGCATAAATAAAAAAGGAATTCACATCAGAATAGCATCATCACACTGAAGACATCGAACTAGAAAAAAAACGAATCAACTTCAGCTCCTTCTGATTTGTATTTTAATGACCATTAACAAAGACACAACATTTCAAGAGGGATTGTGACCAGAAATGTACAGGTTTGGTCACCATAGTTCCTTAACTATCTATGACAACATTACAACAAAGATGTGAGCTTTAAAGTTTGTTATGCATCAATTTCTTTACATCAAACTTCTGTAATGGAAAATGTATTTGTTTGGTTTACTTGTTTGGTTTTACTCAGTACCTTGCACTTAGAAACATTTCTCTCATTTATGAAAATTGTTTGTAGCAGTAGTTGTTTGATGTATAAACTTGACCTTGGTTCACACGGTCCAGCAGAGCTTGTTAGTGAGGAGCACATTCCATTGCAGCTACAGTATCTACTACAGTTAGATAAGTAAATCATAATAAGTAACGAATACTCCCTAGAAGTGTATAAGAATCAGTGTGGGACTGCCCCACCCTGAACATTTTCTGCAGACTGTCTTGTGCATTTGTAGAACTGTTCCTCTTGCAAGAATAAATGACAAAACCTTTAAGGACCAATTGATTGACTCAAGATCTTTATTTATGTTAGTGTGTGCTTCCCAGAAATTTCAGCAACAAACTTGGCGTTGTCGGCAGGATCTCAGGCTGATCGCTCGGGACCCGGAGAGGGTGACTGGCCATCTGAGACTGATCAAATTCGTCTCACCTCCACCTCAGTTCTTTCGAGACGGGAAGCCCCTCTCCGTGGACCTAGAAGCTGTCACCTCGAGGTCCAACGAACTCAGATTAACAGAAAACACCCTAAATTCAGGGTAAGTAGATTTTCAATTGTTCAATGAATCTAAAGATCAATTTTGGATTGAGTCAATCTGTCCTTGAATATGGAGAAGAAGGTTACTCTGGTCGCAACTTAGGACAAGTGTAGTAAGGTACTCTACACTGAACAAATCTCCGGGAGATTAACTGATAGTGTTTGTACTAAGTAGTAAAGGATACTACAAATCTAATCTCTGGGAGATTAAAATACAATTTATCAGAATAGGTCAGTCAGTTACCTCGGCAAAACTTGGGGAGACGTTCCTAGGATTAAAGGCGCGCGGGCTCCTAAGGTAAATGGGGTCGTCTAAGTCCAAGGTTGTGAGAGAGTGTCCTGATTCTCCATGTTGTCAGTGCATGAAAAAGAAATATGGTGATCAATGGGTACCTTTTTTCTATGTGTGGGTGGAAAAGTGGGGTTTTCCAAAAGAAGGGAGTTTTAATATAAAAAAAACTAGAGCTGTTAAAGGCAAAAATAGATGCTGAAAAAAATGAGGTAAGAATGAAGAACAAAATTATGAAAAAGGATTTAGATGAGAAGCATGGTCACAAAGAAAGCTGGAAACTGTGGATGAAGGAATGTTGAGACGCATTTTGTAATAACGGTGCATTTTGTAATAAACATCCAAAATGTAATAACTTTTTCATTTCATTTTGTAATAAAGCCGCATTTTGTAATAAACTGCTGCATTTTGTAATAAACTGCCCCAACGCATTTTGTAATACATTTTGCCGCATTATGTAAAAAGTTATTACATTTTGATAAGATAATTACAAAATGCACTTGCAACTTTTTTATTTTCTAGAAAATGTAATAACATGGTGCATTACGTAATAACAATTCTAAAGCATAGTTTATTTGTTTGTTAATTGTATTTTATTTTACTTTAAAGTATTTGTAAAAGCTAGGCCTATTATTAGTATCACTGTATTAGCCTAGTAGCAGTACTTAGCAATTACTATCAGTACACTATTCAAAGGTTGCATTAACAGAGAATATTATGTAAATTGCAGATTTTTTTTATTGGATACCAAAACCACACCAAGAATCCAACAATCCTTATTATGCTTCTTATAATACAGAACAAAACTCTGGGTATCAAAATTGAATCCATTCGTAAACATTTACATATGATATGATAACCCACCACCACCTGCGGCATCATAGTACCATAATTCAAATTGCTTTATGAATTTTGATCTTATGTTATAGCCCTAGATTTGTCTCGATAAAGGATGCTATCATTAAAGAGAACGCTGCTTTTGTAGGAATACTAAAAAACAAGGTTTTAACAAATTTATTGTTTTCACACCTGTTATAACATTTTTAGCCTTTTAATAGCTATTTCGATGCTTACTATTTATGAATGTGTTAATTCATTGCATGGGATATTAGGTATTCAGCTTCACTCAGTTCAGTTCAACCCCAAAAGTTTTACTGGCATTTAAAATATAGATGGTTCATAACTTTTCATTCCTTCTGTTAAAAAAAACCTATAATGTACACTAGTCTACTCAAAATAATAAAAAAATGAAGGGTTCCACCCAGTGTAAGACCATATGCTGGTGCAGTGGGCCCTTCCTTCTGATGCACATAGTATTTTGTTTCCAACTCATTCCACTATGTAAATGATATACATTATTAACCAGAATGCCTCATTCATTGTGATCTGGGATGTGTTGTTTAAATGTTCACTTTATTTTTTGAGCAGTGTACTAGTGTGTGTGTGTGGGTGGGTGTAGTTTTTTGCACATGCACAGTTTTCCTTCAAATGTGTCCTGCTTTAAGTTATTAACTCTTAATATGTACTTAGAGGCATAAATTTCAGTTTTACTTTACAAACTGTTTTAATGCAGTGAGCATAACTTGGACAATGCAGGTTTAAATTCAGTCATATAATTTCTTATCAAGGGCAAAACATTTACATAACTTTAGATCAACTGCAAAATGTCTTTATACTTCCATATATTGAATTACACAGATAATATTTGGCACAGTTTTTTCATACCTGGCATCACGTTGAACTCTGTTGGCTGTCTCAATTAAGCATGCAAGCAGCGCATGATCTTTGTAGAACTGATGCGGCAGCCAATCAGATTACAGCCTGCCCTCCCCTCCCTGCCTGAGTGACAGACCATGTAGAGCTTTGAATTTGGCCACAAGTTATTGGTCTATATAATTCCAAACTTAAAATAGGCAACTAAAGTTATATTCTGTCATACATAGATTTATTGGGCTACATAGCTCTAAGGGAAATTGCATAAAAAACAACAAAAGTCACTCTTGTATAAATTCATTGTTTAACAAACAACAATATTAGGTATTATTACATAATGCACCATGTTATTACATTTCCTAGAAAATAAAAAAGTTGCATGTGCATTTTGTAATAATCTTATCAAAATGTAATAACTTTTTACTTAATGCAGCAAAATTTATTACAAAATGCGTTGGGGCAGTTTATTACAAAATGCGGCAGTTTATTACAAAATGCGGCTTTATTACAAAATGAAATGAAAAAGTTATTACATTTTGGACGTTTATTACAAAATGCACCGTTATTTCAAAATGCGGCTCAACAAGGAAGCAGAACAAAGGGAACGACAACAGGCAGGGAAAGAGTCAGGGAAAGAATGCTTTGCTACTGACACATATAAACCTTCTCCCTCTGCTCCATCTGCGTATGTTGAGGCAAAAAGTGAAATGATGGCCCTCCGGCACAGGTATGATGATGCATCGTATGCCTTCCAACCTCCACCACCTCCACCACCTCCACCACCTCCCCCACCCCCGTCATATGGATCGATATCTTCAACAACCAAGGAACAAGATGAGAGCTCTGCATCTGGAGGAACCAGACCTAAGGAGGTAACAACCCACAAAAGTACAGACAGCGCTTCAGCCACCTCTGCCTCACCATCTATGTCTGAACAAATGCTTTCACCTAGTCACACACGCACAGGAGTCACGTACCAGCCTGATCCAGCTGACAGTACAACTATGGTAATGCCACAGCCAACAAACCCATTACACCCATCTTTGCTGCATCCTAACCACAATATGCCTATGGTTGAGTATCCAGGTCCGACAGGTCCCATAAGGGTCCAAAGAGGATGGACGGACCCCGACATGGTGGAAGCAGGAAAACAGCTTCCCTCCCTGGAATCTGGTGGGCGCAAGTTTGGTGAGGAATTGGTGTCTTTCTGCAAAAACTGGAGTCCTACGTCGCATGAGTTATGATGACTACTGAAGAAAACACTCACCAGCGACCAATTCCAGAGAATTGCCACCGACCTGGATGGTGACTATCAACAGGAACAATCAGAGTGGAGAGCAGCTGGAGCATATGAGAGGTGGGTTGCTGGAATCAGCAGAGCTATTGAACTTGCATTCCCACAAAAAGTCTGCATGACAACCATCCAACAATGCACACAAGAAAAGGAAGAAAAAACTGAAGATTATTATCACAGACTGAGTGGTGTGTTTGAACAATATTGTGGCATTCCCAAACCTGCTAATATGGACAGAGAAAATTATGAAACAGCATATGAAAGTCATCTGAAAAGTTGTTTCTTGAGTGGTCTCCGTCCCAGTGTTTACCACAGTGTCCAGAGTTCCTGTATTGGCTGGAAGGATCAACGTCTGAAAGAGATCCGTAGACATGCCAAACATGCCGAGGAGCGGCAAACAGAGGAAAGGGACAAGGAACTCGAAAAACGTGAGTTGACCCAGTACAATGCTTCTCTAACCATGATGCAAAGTCTTGTTGACCAACATGCAGGCCGCGGATCCAATCAGGGACACAGAGGACGCGGGCGCGGTCGGGGAGGCAAGCAAGGGAGAGGTGGAGGAAGAGGACAAACACAAGAAAACAATGCAACGTATGATCAGGATGAATGCTTCTACTGCAAAGAAAAAGGACACTGGGCAAGAGATTGTCCCAAAAAGAAAAAAGAAGAAAAAGGAATATCCAAATTTGCCTCTGACTGACTGCCTGACACATTCATTGTTTCATCTGGGGAGGAAGGTAATGCACCACACACAGCTTTTTGCAAGGAAGAAATGCTTGGCACTGATACACTGCTTTCCATGCTGTTAGGGACCATTGATAGGTTAGAAAAAGAACAGGATTTCAAAACCACACCCACTTATAGCCTATTGTCATCTGAAGCCTATAAAAAAATGCCTACTATTGTTTGCATGGTAAACGGTACCCCAATAACTTTTTTGGTTGATTCTGGTGCCACAAATTCTGTAATTAGATCCTCTGAGCTCAATCCCGCTGACGTAAAATTCAGTGGCAGATATATCTGGTCACTTGGCGCTACGGGAAATACAGTTAAAGAGAAATACTCTACTCCTATGATTTGTGAGTGGCAAACCGATGAGGGATTAATGACGAGTAAACATTCTTTTTTGATTTCTGATGTTTGTCCAATTAATTTGTTAGGCCGTGATTTGATGTGCACATTTAACATTGTCCTCACCTCAACACCTGATGGATTGAGGGTTTCAAGATATGCAGATATCACATCAGCCTTTGTACATTTTAGTCCGACCGCACCCTTGTATGTATATCAGTGGTGGTTAGACCTCACTGTGTCTGTTTCCATTCTGCAATCTGCTGCTGATGTGATAAACCCCTCCTCTGACAAAATGACAGCTGAACATTTGCATTGCACTGCTCATGTCTCGGACGGACCAGACACTGACTATGCAAGAACATTTTTTAGCGACTTAAATTACAACTTACTGACTACTGACTTGTACTGGACAGAAACTGAATGTGCAGCTGCTGTTTCTCTGACTGAGAAACAACTCAGATTTTATGACATATACGGATCACAACCACACATCTCCATTTCAAAACCTGCTAACAAACAGTGGAGAGATTCGGGCCCATTTGTTAATCGATGTGTGCATGCCTCAGATTGGACTCACATGCCAGAAAAGGGCGCATGCTATTCTCACTCTTTGGGGGCATTTAAAAGACCACTGCAAACTAAGATACATTGTTTACGTTCTGTGTATCTTCTGGAAAAAGATAATCAAATCAAACCAAATCAAATCAAATTTTATTTGTATAGCCCAAAGTCACAAAACACATTTTGCCTCAGAGGGCTTTACAATCTGCACAGGGAGTGACACCCTCTGTCCTTAGACCCTCCACATCACCTCACTGCATGCAGTCCCAGTGACATTTCTCCTCTTCTGAATCAGGTTCCCCCTGAATTATGGGCAAACAGCAAATACGATGTGGGTCTGATAAAAAACTGTGAACCTGTTCAGATCACTCCAAAATCTGATTACAGACCTGTGGTAAAACAATATCCTTTGAAGAAGGAAGCCATTGAAGGCATCCGCCCTGTTTTCCACTCCCTACTCAAAGCAGGAGTTATTGTTCCCTGTGAGGACTCTCCAGTACAGACTCCTATCTTTCCTGTAAAAAAAATCAGACCTAAAGGCCAACCAGATGAATGGCGTTTTGTTCAAGACCTGCAAGCTGTTAATGCTGCAGTCACTTCACCTGCTCCAAATGTTCAAAATCCTTACACAATCATTTCACAGGTTCCTGAGGGCTCTCAGTACTTCTCTGTGATTGATTTGTCTAATGCGTTTTTCTCTGTTCCAGTTCATAAAGATTCGCAGTTCTGGTTTGCATTCCTGTTTGATAGTAAACGTTACACTTTCACTAGAATGTGTCAAGGCTTCACCTCCTCTCCGTCTCTCTACAATGCAGCCTTGTCCAGGAGCTTATCTACCTTGTCTCTTTCTGAAGGCTCTGCTCTCTTACAGTATGTTGATGACCTACTTATCGCTTCTCCCACTAAGGAGCAGTGTGAGACGGACACTGTTGCCCTCCTGCAACATCTGTGTCGGGAAGGACACAAAGCCAGCCTGAGTAAGCTACAGTTCGTACAGCAGAAGGTCACCTTTTTGGGTCACGTGTTAACCCCAAACGGCAAGTCTCTCTCTCCGGAACGCATATCTGCTATCATCAACACACCTAAACCACTCACAAAGAAACAAGCTATGTCTTTTTTGGGCATGTGTTCATAATGCAGACATTTCATTCCTAACTTCTCTGTGCTTGAACGTCCTTTAAGAGATGCCACACATGCTAGGGGCCTCACAGCCTCCTCCAAAATCACCTGAACACCAGAGGCTGAGACATCTTTTGTCAACTTGAAGAAAGCTCTACAGTCTGCTCCAACTTTAGGGGTTCCAAACCCTGATAAACCATTCGTCCAGTGTGTGGACGAAAAGGAGGGATGTATGACAAGTGTTCTGTTACAAAAACATGGATCACAGTTAAAGCCTGTTGCTTATTTTTCATGCGCTCTTGATCCTGTTGCTAAGGCTTTACCTCATTGTTTGAGAGCTGTAGCGGCAGCAGAACGAGCCGTTCTGGCCTCACGTGATTTTGTGGGCTTTTCAGAATTAACATTACTTGTTCCACATGCAGTCTCGGCTCTCTTATCAGAACAAATGACCTCTCATCTTTCAGCAGCAAGATGGCTCAGGTACCACACCACACTTCTTGACCTGCCACATGTCACGATCAAAAGATGTACTGTCTTAAATCCAGCTACTCTTTTGCCTCTCCCAACCGATGGAGAGCCACATAGCTGTGAAGCTGAAGTTCAACAGATATGTACACCACGACCTGACCTTTCAGACACACCCCTGAACAACTCTGACCTAGTTTTCTATGTGGATGGGTCTGCTTCAAGAGACCCAGACACAGGACAATGTCAGACTGGTTATGCTGTTGTTGATGATCATGGTGTTGTACAATCTTCTCCTCTGCCTTCTCATTACTCAGCACAGGCAGCAGAGCTGGTGGCCTTGACAGAAGCATGCAAATTGGCAGAAGGTAAAACAGTGACCATCTACACTGACTCAAGGTATGCTTTTGGTGTCGTTCACGATTTTGGAGCCTTGTGGAAACACAGAAAAATTTTAAAATCTGATGGCAAACCAATTTTGCATCATGATAAGATATCTGCTTTGTTAGAGGCTATTTTGCTTCCAAAACAGATCTCTGTCTGTAAATGTGCAGCACATACATCATCTGAGGATGTGATTTCCAGAGGAAATGCTCGAGCACATTCAGCTGCCAAAGTAGCGGCTCGACTTCCCATTAATGTCAAACATGAAACCACCGCCCTATTGTCACATTCTGTTGCTTCTCTTTCTGATCTCAGCAGTTTTGTTACACCAGCAGAGAAGAAGCTGTGGATTCAGAATAACTGCTGTCAGAAGGAGGGTGTGTGGTATGGACCAGATGATAAACCATGTCTGCCAAAGAAATTGTATCCATGCTTTGCAAAACTCTCACATGGTTTGGATCATGTCTCAAAAACAGGTATGTGTGCAGTCATTCAGGCTGATTGGTACACAAAAGGTTTTTCCACCTTTGCAGCAGATTTTTGCAGAAGTTGCATGATCTGTGCCAAAAACAATGTGGGCAAAACAAAACCATTGTCACAAACTGCAGCACATCCACCTACAATCAGACCATTCCAACATCTGATGATGGATTTTATTGAACTCAGCCCAGCTGAAGGGAAGAAATATTGTCTAACTATGGTTGATATGTTTTCTAAATGGGTTGAAGTGTTTCCGTCAAAACATGCCACTGCATCAGTTGTGGCAAAAGCATTACTCACAGAGATAATTCCTAGATGGGGAGTTCCAGAGAAAATTTCATCAGACAACTGCGCCCATTTCGTGAACGAAGCAATGGCACAACTCTCTGAGTGTTTAGGTTTTGACCTCAAAACTCACTGTCCTTACTATCCACAAGCAGGTGGCGCCATTGAACGCCAAAATTAGACCATCAAGACAAAATTGAGCAAATGCTGCGAGGAAACAGGTTTGTCATGGCCTAAAGCACTGCCTATTGTTTTGATGTACATGAGAATGCGCAAGCGCGAGCGACTTAACCTGTCCCCTTTTGAGATTCTGTTAGCAGTCCCACCTCGAGTGGGAACAGATCCACCACTCTCTGCGAGGACCAACTGGTGACATATTGCATATTCTTAACCAAATCTTTTTGTGACATCAGACGACAGGTCGCCAGTGCACAGCCCTCAGCGGCCTCAGGTCCTCTACACGACATTAAGCCTGGAGATTTTGTGGTGGTAAAGAACTTCAGGAGAAAGTCTTGGAGACATCATCGCTGGTTAGGACCGTTCCAAGTCCTCCTGGTCACTCACACTGCTGTGAAGGTTGCAGAATGTGCCACTTGGATTCACGCAACACACTGCAGAAGAGTTCCACCCCCTGGGGGTACAACCACAGCGACAGTAGGAGAATAATCAGTGATGTGCTAGTAACCTCTCACTGTAGACTAGGCATACAGACGTGCCAAGGCCACACATACAGTCACACACACGGCCAGAAGAAGCTGACTTCAAACCCAGAGAATGGAGAGACCACGCCCATGCATCTGTTCAGACATCCAGGCCTCTGTGGCATCAGAGGAACTGCGACCATACTGATACTGTTAACCCTTCTTTTCAAAGGTCCCATTTTGTGGTGGGAAAAGAGAAATGCTGAAACTGAATCAGCTCAGACTGACGCTGACTCTGACACACGAGACAACATTCCTTCTCTCAACATGACTAAAAGACTTAGGCGTTCAGCAGATTGGTGGTATACACCCCAAGACTTCCGACTTCCTCCAGAGTGGAACACAAACAGATGGTTTCATTGGCTCATGTATAATGTCAGAGAAGTAGCTCCAAATTCCTCTTGCATGGTTTGTTTTCCCCTTGCATTAAACCAAGATTCTGTGATTCCAGTTAACGCAGAGCCGGCATCTGAGGCCTTAACCAGATGTCTCCTCACAGTTGCAGATAACCTGACCGCAGTGGGTAGGGGACTGGAGACGTCAAACCAAACAGCATGCCGACAGAGCATTATGGACATAGGCCGTGGTAAAGATCAAAGGTATTACAATTCTGCCGTCTGTCTACAGCTTTGTGATCAGGACCTTCTACTTCCTGATAATTCAACAGATAAGAGTTTTAGATCTAAATCAGAAAAGGTGACGCAGGTCACTTCTTTTCCACCATTTGGTATTTGTAGAGGGGTAAATCAGACATGTGCGAACCGCTCACACACCACTTCTGGTTTTAGTGCATCTGGTCAGTTTTTAGGCAATTCCTCTTGTGCTAAAGTGGAGGCCTCCGAGGGGTGCTCTCATTCTAGATCTGAGGTTTGCATGAAAGTAAATTTGATCCTACCAGGTGGTAACATAAGTGGAGTAAAGGTGGTAAGGTCTACACCGGGTCTGGGTATGATGAAAGGATATGCTTGGGTTTGTGGTAATCAACACTACACATTTTTGCCTCCCATGTATGCAGGGTACTGTTTCCTGGCAAAGATAACCACTCCTCTAACTGTTATTCCACTTGACAGATTTCTTAGTGCTACAATAAACAGCACCAACAGCAGCAGACGGGATAAACGGGACATGGCAAGTTTCTCTTCTAGAGATTATTACCATTATCATATTTCCTTGGGCGAAAAATGGGGCATCGGACTTTTTCCATGGTATGGGGTGACTTTTTTAGCTGATCACATTGATAACATCACCACTGACTTATTTGCCTACATGACCGCAAACACAGCAGCAATTGAATCTCTTAACAATGCGGCTCGCAATTACAGAGCAGTCATACTGAAACATGAAATGGTGTTAGATTATCTGTTCGCTTCGGAAGGAGGCATGTGTAAAGCTCTAAATCTGACTGTCTCCCAATGCTGTGTGTTAGCTCCTGATCCTCATGACAATATCACACAGTTGGTTAATATTTTGAATACCATTACCAGTCATTTCAAACCCTCCGACGGGGCAGGGGTTTCAGCAATGGATTGGCTTTACGACCGTTTTGGCCCATGGGGAACACTAGTTCTCCAAATCCTCATTCCTGTCTTTTTAGTGATGTCTCTCATGATTTGCTTCTGTACGGTTCTGCTTACCTGCATGAAAGCCTTGATTCACAGATATGTGGATCAAACTGTGGGTCATTTCATGCAAACCCCCCATCACATTCCTGACCGTGACCTCACCCTACTTGACCTAGACTCATATCTTGACTCTTTTGATGACGAGACCGGTTTGTAAACGAAGTTGATCAGTTTCTCATTATGATGATGTGTTTTGAATCCTCGTGAATTGACACATTTGATGTTGTAGAGAAATTGAATTTTTCTATATATTCTTTGCTTATTAGTATGATTTTTATAATCAAAAGGAGGGAAATGTAATGGAAAATTTATATTACATGATTGCGTGATCTTTTATAATCATATATAGATGTAGAGGCAGAGATTTTCTCACTTGTCACCGGGGTAGTGGGTGTGGCTACATGTGTGTGGGCGTGGGTGTGAGCTGAATGAGTGCCAAATGAATATCACCTGCACCTGCCTGTGAATCTGTGTGTTCTGGTACAGAGAGAGTGTGAGGTAGAGGCCCGATATTTTTGTTGACCGCAAAGGTTAATTTTCCATCATTCAACAGCATAAATGTATGTGTTTGTTGCAAGGGTAAATAAACAACATCAATCTGCAGTGAAGATTCGATGCTTTATCCTTAGACTCAGCGTGTCAGACAGAGCCCTGCTTTCTCCTCTCAGTGACTAATATTGGTTTTTGATAGTCACACAACATTGTCAACAGAAATGGCTACGGATCCGACACGTACCTTCTGATGTTTCACTGGATTTGTGCACTTTGGACCACTCAGCCTCTTTGGATGGTGACCGTGAGTAACTTTGAATGAAACAAAGGAGTGCAGTACAACCCATGGTGTGTGAAACTCAGTTCATTCATACTGTGAAGTATATTTGCCTGGACACACTTGATGCTGATTACTGCTGCATATTGGATATCTTTGGCTGTCATTTGATGTCATTATCACTTGAGACTAAATTAACCTGTGGAAAAGTTCTTCATTTGTTGGTGCGCATTAAGGAAGTGAAGTTGGAAGTGGATGTTTGATGCATTTATTGCTGATGGTCAAGCCTGAATAAAAGTGGATTTGAAAGCAACAGTGAATTTATGTATGGAGTCACAATTGTGCCAAACCAAAACAGCAAAGTTGGATGTGGATTCGTGATGCAAATGTGGATTGTGACGTATGTTGTCTAAACTTTTGTGGTGCACACATTGGTGGGTGTCAAGATGAATGGATCAAAGGCTGGTTCAAATGCAAATGAAACTGATAACAATGAAATTGTGAAAAGAAAAATCATTCTCACTGAAAAGGCCTCAGGGTGCAAAATGGAGAAGCTTCAAAAAGAACGCCAAACAAGAATAAATAAAATGAAACGTATCATTATTGCTTTAAAGGAGCTCATGGAGAATGATTCAAATATTTCAAAGGTACTAACTTAGGTGGACATTTTGATGCAATTACATAAAGAGACAACTTCCCTGCATGAGTCGTTGGTGGAAATATTACCTGAGGTGGAAAAGGATAAACAAAAAGTGTGGTTTGCAAGCATCAATACCTACAACAAAGGATTTATTGAGGATGTGACACAGTGGCTCTCTGAAACTAAGAGGCCAGTCCCAGGATATGCAACACATGACAATGTGGAGGAAAATGCTACACTTGAAGTAATGCATGATGACATTCAGCCAGAGGACAGCATCTCAAATGTTGGAAGCACAAAATATGGATCAAAAACCGGGATTTCAAGAACTTCAAGCTCCTCTACTTCCTCTTCTCGTGTCAAAGCAGAAGCTGAAATGGCTGCTCTTCTCGCTCGTCAAAAACTACTCAAACAAAAGCAAAGACTGGATCAGCAAGAGGAGGAAATAAGGAAGCAGAAAGAGAGATTTGAGCTTGAAATGGAGAGAGCAGCTGCTCAGGCTCGGATGGAGGTCTTAAGAGTCTCAAGAAGCAGTGTGAAAGGCACCAGATATAAAAAATCTGATGGCGTGGAATCTTATCTGGCCAAAGGGGCCCATGCTGGTCTTGATGCTGAGACTGATTCATTTGTGCCTGGTGGCCATGGAGTGTATGACAGTCAAAATACATTTAAGTCTCATTTAACAAAACCAAATGAAAGGAAAGTTGATGTTGGATCTCAAATAGTCCAGCAGAGGCTCCCAATGGCTCCTAATGTGAATAATAATGTTCTGGCTTCTCAACTTACAGCTAGTCCACAAGTTCAGGTACCAGTCATTGATGACAATCACAATTTGCTATCCATAATAGCAAGGCAAAATGAAATCTCTGATCTGCTGGCACGACAACAGAACATCTCTCATTTGCCAAGGAGAGAGATCCAGGTGTTTGATGGAGACCCTCTTAACTATCATGCCTTTATGAGATCCTTTGAGCACAATGTTGAGGAAAGGACAAGTGATGCTGGAGACTGCTTGCACTTCCTGGCACAATACACAAGGGGACAACCACATGAGCTTGTTCGAAGCTGTCAGCGAATGCCTCCAGACAGGGCATATCAAAAGGCTAAGGCTTTGTTGGAAGAGCATTTTGGGAATGAGCAAAAGATTGCTTCTGCTTATTTGGACAAGGCACTCTCATGGCCCTTGGTTAAGGCAGAGGATGTCAAATCTCTCCAAGCATATGGTCTTTTCTTAAGAGGATGTTGTAATGCAATGGATGACATACAGTACATGTCTGAGCTCAACATGCCTGCTAACATGCTGATGGTGATCAAGAAGTTACCATACAAGTTAAGAGATAAATGGAGGACAGTAGCTTGTGATATTCAAGAGACGTGCCGTCGAAGAGCTACTTTCCCTGACATTGTCAGTTTTATTGAACGTCAGATAAGAATTGTAGCAGACCCTGTATTTGGACATATTCAGGATACTCCTAAGACAGTGCAAACAAAAAATGCCAGCAAAGATAGCTATCAGCGTCATACACGTAACCAAGGAAGTTTTGCTACTACAGTAACATCAGTTAATGGAAAAACTCATGTGAAAAAGGAAGAAGCCCCACTGGATAAAAGGACCTGCTTATATTGCAAGAGTGAACATGCGTTGGAGGTGTGCCCTCTACTGGGAAAGAAGGCACATAGTGACAATATCACTTTTTTGAAAGAACATGGAGTCTGCTTTGGTTGTCTGTGCATAGGGCACATAAGTAAGGACTGTAAGAGGCGACTGTCATGTAAAACATGTGGCGCTAAACACCCTAGCATGCTTCATATTCATCCAAAAAACAAGGAGCAAGAGAAAGGTCTATCAGTTGTGGCTGATACAAACACAGCAGCGGGCAGCTCTGTGGTAGCAGTGCAAAGTAGTGGTCTTACTGGGGCCGGTGACCATGGCTGTAAGCTCTCCATCGTGCCAGTGAAGGTCAAGTCCAAAAGAGGTCACAAAGTGGTGGAAACGTATGCATTTCTGGACCAAGGCAGTTCTGGCTCCTTTTGTACATCAAGTTTGATGAATAAGCTGAATGTTTCAGGAAGAGGAACTAAAATTATCTTACGAACGAAAGGCGAAAGGCTTGTGGGATGTTGCATTGTATCAGATCTGGAGATAGCTGGTCTGGAAAGTGATCTCTACTGTGACTTGCCAGATGTCTTTACACAGAAGAAAATGCCTGTGTGCAAGAGCAACATACCAAGGGAGCAAGATCTAGCCAGATGGCCATATTTACGCGGGGTACACCTACCTGAAATTGATGCAGATATTGAGCTGCTGATTGGCTTAAATGCACCTACAGCTCTGGAACCAACAAAGGTGATTCCAAGTCAAGATGGAGGACCGTACGCTGTTCAGACCATGTTGGAATGGACTGTCAACGGGCCAGTGTGTGGTGAAGCAGACTTGGAACAACCCAGCATTACTGCTAATCGCATCTCTGTAGTGAAATTGGATGAGCTGTGGAAGCAACAGTTTCAACTTGACTTCCCTGAATGCAGCCATGAAGAGCAACTAGGTCCATCAAGAGAAGATGGCCAGTTTATGGAAATGGTGAAAAGCTCTGTTAAGTTGGTGGATGGTCACTACACCATTGGTTTGCCTTTAAAAAAAAAAAGAAATGTGTGCATGCCTGATAATCGCAAGCTAGCCGAGCAACGTGCCTTGAATTTGAAACGAAGGTTCCAAAAAGATGCTCTATTCCATGCAGACTACACCACCTTTATGCACAACATCATTTCCTGTGGTTATGCTGAAAAGGTGCCTCTTGAAGATCTGGCATGTCACTATGGCAAAACCTGGTATATTCCACATCATGGTGTATACCATCCGCACAAGAAGAAGATCAGAGTGGTGTTTGATTGTGCTGCATCATTCCAAGGTACATCGCTGAACACACAGCTGCTGCAGGGACCTGATCTTACCAGTTCATTGATTGGAGTCATAGCCAGATTCAGGAAAGAATCCATCGTTTTGATAGCAGATATTGAGGCCATGTATCACCAGGTGCGTGTGCCAGTTGAAGACTGTAACTTGCTGAGGTTTCTCTGGTGGCCAGGTGGGGATTTCTCTCAACCTATGGAAGAGTACAGGATGTGTGTGCATCTCTTTGGGGCAACCTCATCACCGAGCTGTGCAAATTTTGCTCTGCGAAAATGTGCAGAGGATAACAGCAACTCTTACAGTCAGCAGGTGGTGGACACCATCATGCACAGCTTTTATGTGACTGTCTTGTATCTGTGCCCTCTGAGTCCGAGGCTGTTTCTCTCTATCATAGTCTTCGAGCCATTTGTGCCAGAGGTGGCTTTCAGTTAAAGAAGTGGATAAGTAACAGTCGAAATGTGTTGGCTGCAATTCCTGAAGAGCAAAGGGCAGTGGATGTACAGGAGATGGATTTGGACCCTGACGCATTTCTCAGAGTTCTGGGAGTGCAATGGTGTGTGCAATCAGATGCATTCAAGTTCAGGATTTCAATCCAAGATCGACCTTTGACCCGAAGAGGGATCTTATCTGTGGTCAGTTCCATTTACGATCCACTTGGAATCCTTGTGCCGGTGGTGCTAAAGGCCAAACTAATCCTGCAGGATCTGTGTAGGAGAGGCTTTGGGTGGGATGATCTTGTTGATGAACCCATTGCACAGAAATGGATAAATTGGATGCAGGAGCTCCACCTATTGGAGGATTTCAAGGTCAGGAGATGTTTCAAGCCTGCAGACTTTGGCACTGTAGCTTCTGCCCAATTGCATCATTTTTCAGATGCAAGTGAGGTAGGTTATGGCACAGCTACCTACCTGCTGTTATGTAACACCAATGGAAAGCCGTGCAGTACTCTTGTCATGGGAAAGTCTAGGGTGGTACCTTTTAAAACCAATTACCATTCCCAGACTGGAGCTAACAGCAGCAGTAGTTGCAGCACGTATGGACACATTGTGGAGAAGGGAGCTGCGGATGCCATTGCTTGACTCTGTCTTTTGGACCGATAGCACCTCAGTGCTAAAATATATCAAGAATGAGACCTCTAGATTCAGATCATTTGTTGCTAATAGGGTCTCGGAGATCCTCAAAGCGTCTCATGCAACTCAGTGGAGATATGTGAGCACCTTGTCTAATTCCAGGGGACTTGGAGTGAAGTCATTCCTCAAGGATGAACAATGGATGTGTGGTCCACAATTTCTGCTGTTATCAGAGGAGCAGTGGCCTACAAACCCAGACTGGTCAGAAGGACAATCAGAGCAAGATGATCCTGAAGTCAAAATGAGCATTGTCGCTAATACTGTTTTAGCCAAAGAAGAAGATGACTCAGTGACTCAATTGATCGACCGTACCTCATCTTGGATCAGTCTGAAAAGAGTGATGGGTTGGGTCTTAAGATTCAAAAATAGACTCTTGAGCCTCTGGAAGAAGAGGAAGGAGATCATGGTGGTGCTGTTACACTCAAATACAGATGAGAGGGAGCAGAGGGATATTCTGAGCAGGGAGCTGCAGAGTGTCAAAGACTCTTTCCATGTTTATCTCACTGTGGAGGAGTTAAGAGAGGCAGAATTGGCAACAATTGGATTTTGCCAAAAGAAAAGATTCCCAGAGGAATTTTCCAGACTCCTAAAGAATCAGACTGTGAAACAGACAAGCCATATTTACAAACTTCACCCAATACTTGATAATGGCGTTTTGAGAGTCGGTGGGAGGTTCAGTAGGGCAGCAATGCCTGAAGAATCAAAGCATCCAGTCATATTGGCCAAAGACCTACATATTTCTGACCTCATTTTAAGACAAATACACACAGAAGTTGGCCATGGTGGAAGAACCCACATGTTGGCAAGGCTATGCCAGAAATACTGGGTTATTGGGGCCAGTGTGGCTATTCGAAAAATCTTGACCAAGTGTGTCGTCTGTCGACGGGTTCTGGCAGCACCAGCCAGCCAACAGATGGCAGAATTGCCCCTTAACAGGATTTCTCCAGATAAACCGCCATTCACCTCAGTGGGGGTTGAGTGCTTTGGTCCATTTGAAGTGAAACGTGGGAGAACAAAGGTGAAAAGATATGGAGTAATATTCACCTGCTTAGCGCTGAGAGCTGTACATATTGAAGTAGCTGCATCATTGGAGACTGATTCTTTCATTAACACCCTACGTCGCTTCATAGCAAGGCGAGGCCAAGTCAAGGAACTCTGCTCAGATAATGGAACCTTTGTTGGCAGAGAATTGAAAAGATCTTTGGAACAGTGGAATCAGACTCAGATCCATGATGAACTCCTACAGAAAGGAATAAAATGGAAGTTTAATCCTCCAGGTGGTTCCCATCATGGGGGAGCCTGGGAGAGATTAATTTGTTCGATCAAGAAAGTCCTCAACTCAATTTTGAGAGTACAAACTCTGGATGAAGATGGCCTCCATACTGTGTTGTGTGAAGTCGAAGCTATTCTTAATAGCAGACCAATTACAAAGGCATCCACAGATCCTAACGACCTAGAGGCTCTAACTCCCAACCATCTTCTTCTCCTCAAGGGTCAGCCATCATTTCCACCTGGTGTTTTCCAAAAGGACGACTTGTATGCTGTGCGTAGATGGAAGCAAATACAGTATATGTCCAACCTATTTTGGAAACGATGGACAAAGGAATACCTACCGCAGCTTCAGGAGCGACAAAAGTGGAGTAAGAGCAAGCGCAACTTTGTTCCAGGAGATATTGTACTTGTCGTGGATGACTCTGCACCCCGCAATTCTTGGATAATGGGGAAAGTTGTTAAAGTTGTTCAAGATAAAAGAGGACTTGTTCGACAAGCCAAGATCAAGACCAGGACAAGCTGTCTGGACAGGCCTGTCACCAAGATGTGTCTGCTTCAGGAAGCCGAGGACACCTGATGGGATTACTTGTTGACATGACTTGTTTTGACACGACTTGACATTGAATACGTTTTATGACACAGACTACACTCTGTCTAGGCTCCGAATGTTCTGGAACCTCTGGCCTAGAGACTCTTGAAGACATGTGAATGTGAAACCTGCTCATTCAAGGACATTGAAAATAAACTAGCCTCATGTTTAAAAAAAAAAACTGATGTTCAACTTGTTTGATTTGTATCAAATGTTTCCATGATTGTTCAGTAATTATTATGTTATAATAATTAGGGGCCGGAATGTAGAGGCAGAGATTTTCTCACTTGTCACCGGGGTAGTGGGTGTGGCTACATGTGTGTGGGCGTGGGTGTGAGCTGAATGAGTGCCAAATGAATATCACCTGCACCTGCCTGTGAATCTGTGTGTTCTGGTACAGAGAGAGTGTGAGGTAGAGGCCCGATATTTTTGTTGACCGCAAAGGTTAATTTTCCATCATTCAACGGCATAAATGTATGTGTTTGTTGCAAGGGTAAATAAACAACATCAATCTGCAGTGAAGATTCGATGCTTTATCCTTAGACTCAGCGTGTCAGACAGAGCCCTGCTTTCTCCTCTCAGTGACTAATATTGGTTTTTGATAGACATGTTTGACCTCAGTAATATTTCAAAAGGTTTTTTAAGTACAAAATGTTGTGCCTTATACTCTTGTTTGGTTTTACTCAGTACCTTGCACTTAGAAACATTTCTCTCATTTATGAAAATTGTTTGTAGCAGTAGTTGTTTGATGTATAAACTTGACCTTGGTTCACACGGTCCAGCAGAGCTTGTTAGTGAGGAGCACATTCCATTGCAGCTACAGTATCTACTACAGTTAGATAAGTAAATCATCATAAGTAACGAATACTCCCTAGAAGTGTATAAGAATCAGTGTGGGACTGCCCCACCCTGAACATTTTCTGCAGACTGTCTTGTGCATTTGTAGAACTGTTCCTCTTGCAAGAATAAATGACAAAAGGACCAATTGATTGACTCAAGATCTTTATTTGTGTTAGTGTGTGCTTCCCAGAAATTTCAGCAACAGATGAACACGTGTTCAATCTTTCAGCATTCATATGCCCCCTGTTCAATTGTAGTTCTCCCTTAGTACTAACATGATCCCTTTCCCTCACTGCCTTTTCCCCTCTCCCAAAATCAGAATATCCCACCACAAACGATGAACACAGGAATCATGTGTAATTATATTTTAATCAATTCATTTTTATTTATATAGTGGCAAATCATCGCAACTCACAAATTTCCTCATGACACTTTCCATACAGATAAGGTCTAGACCAGGGGTGGGCAATTAATTTTTATCAGGGGCCGCATGAGAAACCTGAATTGTGTCAGAGGGCCACCAACTTTCTTTCATTGTAAAATGCTCAAATTAAATATTTTGAATAGCTGATACTGATAATCAGAAGAATATAGCACTCTGTAAATATTTATATTAGGTTATGTGAAATTGTGGTGTATTGGTTAAATAAGAAAAACAATCATTGAACCAGTGCAATTTATTTTTAACTTGTTAATTTCCACAAACAATAACTTGTAATGTTCTCCACCTCATGTTACCTCTTCAGTGAGAATAATCCAGTCTGTTCTGGGCTTGAACAAGGGCATTGAAATCTGGCGGAATGTCTGAAGTGGCTATGCGAAGGACAGCTGAGAGGTGGTCATCAGTCATAGAGGATCTATGTTTGGATTTGTTAAACTTCATAACTGAGAATGTCTGTTCACAATGATAGGTAGATCCAAAGAGGACTAGGATCCTCTGAGCATGCTTCCTCAGGTGTGGAAAGTTCTCCTCTTTGAGGGAGGAGTAAAAATCCAGCAGTGAGACTGACTTGAAGTGATCTGCCAGAAGTGTGTCAGACTGCAGATCTATGAGTTCCATCTGAACTTCACTTGGCGCATCATCCACACTGCAGTTGAAGGGAGAAGAGACCATGTGCATTTCACTCTCAAGAGTTTTGAAATCTTGAAATCGCCTTGAAAACTCTGCATGCAATGTTTCTAACATGGTTGAGTACTTTTGGAGGTGATCGCCTGATCTTTTGGCTTCCTTAAGTGTTGGCAAGTGGGTCAGAATGTTGTCCTTCACTTGGCTTGAGAGAAGCTGCAGTTTTCTCATAAAAGCCTTCACTGCACTGTACATCTCATGCACAAAAAGGCCCTTGCTCTGCAGTTTGACATTAAGTTCGTTCATTAGTGCAGTCACATCCACAGTGAATCCGAGGTCTGCCAACCAGTCTTCATCTGAAAGTTCTGAGACGTCATGACCTTTCTGAACACAGAACTCCTGAATCTGGTCTCTCAGGTCCCAGACACTTTTCAGAATTTTGCCAAGGCTGAGCCACCTAACAGTGCAGTGATAGCTTATGTCACCATGTTCAGCCTCATTTTCCTCCAACAAAGCAACAAACTGTCTGTGATTTAAAGCTCTCGCTCTGATGAAGTTAACTATTTTAGTGACAGAATCAACAACATGTTTCATTTTTAACACTGTCTTACACAACACTTCCTGATGTATGATACAATGCAAAAATGTCACTTTATCCTGCATTCTCTTTAAAAGTCCAACATTTTTCCCGGTCAGATTTGGACAACCATCTGTTGTCACACCTGCAAGCTTGTCCCATTTCAGTCCTAACATGTCCATACATGCATTTACCTCTCTGAACAAGTCATTACCTGTGGTTGTCCCTTTTATTGACTGCATGGCTGCCAACTCCTCCGTGATTTGAAAGTCTGCGGTTATCCCACGTAAGAAGATGAGCAGCTGGGCGGTGTCACGTACATCGCAGCTCTCATCCAAAGCCAGAGAAAAAAAGTCAAAGTCGGCCGCTCTTTTCTTCAGCTGAAGCTCTAAATTTCCCGCGATGTCCTCAATCCGCCTCGTTACAGTGCGTCGGGAGAGTGAAACGTTCTCAAACGCGCCCTTTTTCTCTGGGCACATCAGCTCAGCAGAGTCCAATAAACACTCCTTAATAAACTCTCCGTCGGAAAATGCCTTACTTTTTCTGGCGATTTTATGAGAAATTACATAACTTGTCCTGACGGCTGCATCTCTGGAAGTGTGAAGTTTAGTGAAAAATCCTTGTTGGGTTTGTAGTTTTGCAAGCAATGCATCAGACTCCCTTGCACGCTCTTCACCAGACAGGTTTCTGTATTTATCTTCATGCTTGGTCGTGTAGTGGCGATTCAAATTATATTCTTTAAACACAGCAACCTGTGTACCACAGACTAAGCACACTGCTTTACCTTTAATTTCTGTAAAGAAATATTTGGCAGTCCATGTCTTGTTGAAAATACGGCATTCGTTATCAACTTTTCTTTTCTTGGGGTGTGCCGACATCTTGAGGGTACCCTGGCGAACAGTATCACCTTCACTCACTCACTCAGGTGTATACGCGCGTGAAGGCGCTACGTCTACGACGTGTATATGTAGTCAAAATAAAATTTCAAAATAAAAGTTAAAAAAAAAATGTTTAATTTATGGTGTTTATGATTGGTCTTACGCGGGCCGGACAGGGACGTACAAAGGGCCGGATGTGGCCCGCGGGCCGTAATTTGCCCAGGTCTGGTCTAGACCGTGCTTTCCATATTATTTATTCCCTGCCTTACATGCATATTGTCTGTATAATATCCTGTCAAAGACAATCAAGCAGAATGTATCAAGAATGTCCTTTATTAGAACGTTATTACAGAAGTGATTGAATCTAATCTCTAAATAACACAGATCTGGATAGAGATAGCGTTTTAGCAGCTGATGTAATTCCATCTGTGAAGTTTTGAGGGGAGTGAGCAGTCTGAGGGTTGGGATCAGGACACCATCAACATGTTTATTGGAGCACAGAGCATTTGTTTCCCAGCCAGTACAGAAAGCATCAAACTGTCTACTGTATGCATTACATTGTTTCTAGCATGTTGACAGTACTAGCATGTTGGTCCTGGTTCAGTAACTGTATGGTTTGTTCTCTGGGG
>CM041732.1:13494969-13524969 GCA_023373845.1 Nibea coibor | reverse complement strand
GTACACTGAGCTATCTACAGGGTCAGATGACCCAACCAAAAAACGGAAAAGGAAAGGTTAGATTTACGTTACGGTACTGTAAATGTGCAAAACAAATGATGTTATGGTTTGGTGAGATGGCAAAATTTCAGAATTTTGTACAATTTTACAGACCTCATTAGATATTTCAGATATTTATTAGATATTTCATTTGTCATTTTTCAGAGTGCAGAAAACTCTGCACCCAGAAGCTCTTTCTGTATGAAGAGATTCTTGACAGGAGAGTTGTGAATGTAAAAGTTGTATTTCCTCTTTATTCCTGTATAAATTTTCTGAAATAGCATGTTCACTTTTTAAAAGTTTTTTTAAGAGTTATTTTTAATATTTACATTTTTCTTTAAAATATCATTACCAGTTTTGTACACAGTGTATTTAGTATGCCAAAGATAAAGTCCGAATTCAGAGAGTGTCATTGCAAGGCTGAGAACCAGGCATCAGCTTTTGTTACCAAAACTGAAAATATGGTTTCCATTTTGATTGACCTTATATATTCTATTTAATTAAAACACTGTTACAAGTTCAAGTTCAGTTTGATTGTCATATATAATACTGCTACATCCATAGTCAAATGTATTTCTTTAAGCTCTAACAATTTGTTCAGTTCCAATAGTGTAAAAATGGATATTTATAAAGATTGGAGAACATAATAAATAAAATATGGAAGTAATTTAAACAAATAGAACTAGAGTTTCACCTGGGTCTTGTTATTCTGCCTTAACTTGTTTATTTAGTCTGTGTGTTCCTCTTTGTTTCCATCTTAATTCCATATTTTAAAATTCCAGCCATTCCTCTTTTTTTCAGTCTAATTTTGAACACTGCTTGGTTTTCTTGGACCTTGTTGATTGACTTTGAATTTACTGCTGCTATGTGAATTTGTTTGCTTCTTTGGACTTCATAGTTTTAGGAGGCTAGTGCTTGACTAGCCATAAGCGTTTGTATTTGATTGATCTACACTAATTCAGCCACTGAGCCTGCATTTGGCTCCAAATTATTCCTCATCTTCCTAAAATAGGAACATACTACTTGATACTGCCTGGTCTCGCTGCCTTCCTGATGTTTACATTCTTTCAGTACAAGTATTGTCGTGGCTGTTAGGTTTTTGGAAACTAATTGTATAATATAGTGAGCTATTAAATAGCACACAAATGTTTAACAGCTCCTTTATGTATGACAATTGTTTCTTTATATCATGTCTTTCAGGGAAAAGAAGAAGTTCAAGTGAAGTGGAAGCCCTGTGCAACATGGTAGATAGTAACCACTGTGTTGGACTGGAAACAGACATTTATATTGTTGAAAGTAGTTATCACATCAATTTGAATTCATGTATTTGGATTAAAGTAGATTGAAACAGAGACTATCCAGGTGGATTCACGGACTGAAATCGGATAATCTACCTGTGTGTGTTCTTTGTTTATTTCATGTACCAGCTTCGAGATCTGAGTCTGACTCACAATTTACGCTGCAAAATGTAATGACACGAAGAAGATTAATCTGATTTGTGTCCGATGATTAGTGAGCGAGCGAGAGAGAGCGAGCTTTGGTAGAGAGTCATAGAGTAACAATGCAGAAAGCTGAAAGCTGTCATTAATCAGCAAAGTGAAAAGTTATTTCCTGATTGTTTCACAGTGGTTACGTTCAGCAGATATAGACACACCCACCACCACCCACCTCAGCCCCCACCATCACCACCGCACTCTCTCTCTCTCTCTCTCTCTCTCTCTCTCTCTCTCCCCATCACCACCATCTGTAAACGTACCTGTCTCATTAATGCATGTTACTAACTAAACTTCTTCCCCGGAGTTTCTGTGCTCTCTCATCCAGCAGCAGGTTCTCATGGATCGTGGCTACTGCATGACGTCCACTACATATATTATTACTGTCATTATTGTTACCATATTATTCTCCATTACAGTTTATAGTTAGTTCATGATTTGTGAGTCTAAGGACAGAGGGTGTCACTCCCTGTACAGATTGTAAAGCCCTTTGACCAAAATGTGTTTGTGACTTTGGGCTATACAAATAAAATTTGATTTGATTTGACCAATTTGGATTAAAATTAGATTGTATAAAGCATGGCATGAAGATATTTCAGACATTCTTATATGTCACAACCTAAGTTATCCTTTTAAGCTATATTGTGTGTGTGTTTTGTTGTTGTTGTTGTTTTCTCTTCCTGACAGTGGCAAAGTGTGGGATGACACATGGGAACCACAAGATCTTACACTCCTCTAAGAGCCCACCACAGGTTGCAGAGTTGGCACCAGAAGTTCCCAGTGTAGTGAAGTTGAATATGTTCAAGTTAAAATAAAATACTGAATACACATTCCAGTCAGTGTCAGTCTCTGTTTCACTCTATAACTGTGGCTTAAGTACATCAAACATCCATGAATCCAATAGATCAATAATATCTCACAGAATGTGTTCCCGGCTCTCCATGTCTCACATTTGTGGTCTACTTCTCACAGTTTGCATGTCAACCAGTATTCTTGTCTGCATCATCATCACTATAAAAGTGACAAGGCTATTATAACATAGTGCAAGTTAGAGTAATACTACACTGTACATAAAGTAAGTAACATCTTGTATGAGATCATTAGGGTAAGCAGTAGTGTGTATGGGAACCTAAAGAAAAGGAAGTGAACTACACCAGTCCCAACTGGAGATCATGTTGTATATTATATTTTTGTACTTCTTTTAATATGTCATCTGCCATGTTTATATGCAGTAATAATTGAACATTTGGAGTTGTATTGTCATTTGAAAAATTGACATTTTTACTTTTAAGGTTATTATTATTATCATCGTCATCATTTCCAAGTGAAAGATACTGTTTGATTAAGGGTTTTACTGTCATGATTTCAATGTCAATACACACACACACACACAAATCACAATAATATCAAAATAGGACAATGAAATACTTGGCTGTGCAAGTGCACAGTATTCTTAGGGTAGTAAAACATCATTTTAGGAAATCTATTGATCAAATATTGATCTAGAGGAACACAGAGATGACATCATCTGAATAGTTTAACATCTTGTGTCATCATGCAGGCTTGAATGGATTATTTATTCTCAGTCACTAGGTTCATATCTATCACAATAATTTGATAGGTTAAACAGGTTAGTTTAGGCCTGGCAATACAGCAAATATTTACAGAATATTTACATAACCCCCTTTTTTTGAAGAATGTTTATCTTCTTTTGGGGTGAAGCTATCTGGCAACATAACAGCCCTCTCAACCTCATCTTCATGCCCTTCATGTGGCTACGGCACAGGATTTAGATTTAATATGCTGCATATGCAGGGATCTCAGACGCCCCTGGTGACCAGGGTCGAAGAAGCTGAATGTTGGCCTCCTAGACATAATAGCTAACTCTTGATATTCCATTAGCATGAACAGACAATAGTGTCTCCAGACTAGAAAGTGCTGAAGGTGAACACTAAGATGGGGAAATACATTCTCTTTGACTATTTTGGGCATAAAGAGTTTGTGGCGTCATCTGGGTTTAGAGTCTGATCAGTAACAAGCTAACAAGTTAGCGCTGTACTTGTTATATTCTAAACTGATGAAGAAAATACACATTGAATATAGTGTAAGCTTACTGAATCAAGTAACGTCTATGCCTTTAGCCCCTGCTGGGTTGGTTCCTTGATTAATGCAATATACATTGAGGACAGTGCAGATTCGCTAATCAGGTGATGCTGTTTATTTGTTGTTTAATTGTTTAGGCCTTGGCCTTGTGATATGCACGTGTGCCCTTCATGCCTCCCCCACCCACCCTTTGTTTCCTACCCCACAGTACCTTCCCTTATCCTTTGTCCCCTACTCTTTGATCACAATTGTCGTTCTGTACAAGTGCTCAATTTCATTTGCTGTGGGTCAACTCACAGGCTCTGATATGTTCTGTGACTGTCAGTTCAGTGTGCTGGCATGCTTTATAATAAACACACACACAACAGCAAACAGTTTTGTTGAAATCAACTGGACTTTGAGTTCAACAAAACACCTGTTGAAAAAAGGGCACATTGTTAGTGTGCTGCCTGGTGCTTTTGTGATCCTTTGAGCAGCCCAGAAAGCTATCCATGAATAAAATTGTTGTACTGTACATGAATATATACAGTACTCATTAAATTAGATGGAAAAGAAGACTCCAGGGTAAACAACTGCACAAAGGGAATTCCATTTTTCCCGTCTCTACTCTGTAGAGAGATTGTTTATTTCGAGCGAGTGAGCTATCTCTCGATCGATCGAGCTATCTCTCGAGCTAGCTATCTCTCGATCGAGCTAGCTATCTCTTGATCGATCGAGCTATCTCTCGAGCGAGCTATCTCTCGAGCGAGCTATCTCTCGATTGATCGAGCTATCTCTCGAGCGAGCTATCTCTCGATCGATCGAGCTATCTCTCGATCGAGCTATCTCTCGATCGATCGATAGAGCTAGAGCTAGAGATCGATAGAGCTAGAGATCGATAGAGCTAGAGATCGATAGAGCTAGAGATCGATAGAGCTATAGATCGATTAGAGCTATAGATCGATTAGAGCTATAGATCGATTAGAGCTATATCTAGAGCTATAGCTCTCTTAAAAAAAAAGAAAGAAAAAAAACCACCCATACAGAGAAGTGATTAACTTTATTTTAATCAAGCATAATATAAATGGTCACACACACACTCAATCTTCATCTGAAGAGCTGAAATCCCTCTCAGCTGCATCATCTGGAATTTCCTCCTCCTCCGAGTCTGTTTCCAGGAGTGGTTGGTGGCTGAGGATTCTCTTGTAATAGTCCTTGACTTTTAGCATTTCAGCTTTCAGTTGAGTTTGTTTTTTTAGAACTAGGCAATGGAGTCCCTTCTTTGCATCCTCCGACATGCCAACAAGAGAGGCTGTAAAAAGAACAAAACCATTAAATCAGTAAAGTAAAAAAACAACAACAAAAAAAAAAACACAAACTCCCCGTAGAAACACAAGGATTTAATCCTTTAATCGACCATTTAAAAAGGAGGAGAAGGCAGTGTGACATCTGCTGTTATCAGTCTGGTCCTCTGATTTTAATGGTTCGTGTGATCTATCATGGCCAATTTCCAACTGTTTATGAAACCGCCCAATAAAATGTGAGTAAGTTCTGTTTGCCAAAATGCAAAGCAAACCAGCCAGACCTCACCTCCTCTCCTGAGGAGATCGTTCCCAGCTCCAGAGATCGTGCTTTCAATGCTGTCCAGTGTTGCTGCACTTCTCTGCAAAGGATCACCTCCTCTTTAAGGCGCCTCACAGCCATCACCTTCTCAAAGACCTCTCGTTTTGTATGGCGGTCTGCAGCAGCTACAGTTTCAGAAGGGAAGACAGATTATTACGTTTCAAGAACCGAAGTTCCAACTACTGCTCAGATACTGGGCATTTGTTCAAACCGGATAGATTTGAAATATTTTAAAATAAAGAGCTTACGTTCACTGGTGTTCTGCCACGACCATACAGTGGTCTGGATGAGGGCCTCACTGAACACAATTTGCTTTGAAGGTTCAGCCAGCTTGTTATAGTCGTCAACAGCAGCCACCAAGTGTTTTTTCTCACCCAAGATGACCTTGCAAATTCTGTGTCGCCTCTTGTTGCTATCTGTAAATATATTAATAAAAAAAGTATACACATATACACACAGTTTGTAAAGGTATCAAACTGTGACATGCCAGTTTGTCTGTAAAGATTTTGTGTTCGCACTCTGATGATGATGACAAGCTCCTCTATTCGTGTCTGCAATGCTCCAAGGCTGCCATCAGTCTGCTCTGTTTCTAAGTGAGAGTAACATTAAGAGTACAGTATGAGTATAGTACATAAAACTGATCACTTACATTCAGCAATCTTTTAAGCAGAATTTCACAGGATATACTTCCCCTGAGGAGGACAGTAGTATTCACAGAAATGCTATAAGTGTATAGCTCCATTTAAGTGGCTGAGACATAACTCCATGTGCCTTTCCAAGAACATTGTAGAACAGCTGTATTATGTGTGCTATACAGGGTTTGATATTAGCACTGACCAAATGCAGGAAATAAACTATTTGTCAAGTATGATGCAGAGAGAGAAATAGAATATCATAACATAACTTTCTCATTAAGCTTAATGTTACTCTACAGTACAGGTGTATGAACTTAACTACAGTGGAGTCTGATACCAGTGACTTGACAGATATCCGTTATGAAGACATCTTTAGCCTTCCTGTGCTGCATTATCATGAAACAAGTACGTTGATTTTCATAAAACCATTTTGTATGACATTACACACTAATCAGCCACTTCAATCCAGGTACAATCCAATTTGATCAAGTACAACAATTATGCCATAAATTCTGCTGTTACAAGGCTTATAAAGTTTCAGTTTTTATTGACACTGTCAAGGAGAGATTAATTCCACCTTAAGTTAATGAGGCCATGGTGGGTGCTATTGTACATGAGTGTATTATATTGAGACTCACCTTCAGCCCATTTCTGCACATCAGCCACCCATAGCTGCAGTGTCTCATCATCCACACCCAGCCCATTTTTGGTCACATTCAGGCTCTCCATTTGTTGTTGAAGGATCCTTGTGATCTAATAACAGATTAATGTCACTTATACATTTCTTTACAGTACTGATGTGCTGCAAACCCCCCCCCCCCCCCCCCCCCCTCCCCCTCCCATTACCACACAAACATCAAAAATGTACCTTAAGATATCTCTGGCTCAAAGTACGGCCCAGATGCTCCACTTTCCTCTTGTTCCACCCTAAAGCCAAGAGGGTCAGCATGTCTGCTCGCCCTACATTTCAGGTAGTGTAAACAAATAATTATTAAAGAGCAGGAGACTGAGTGGAATCTCATACGCACAGACACACAGACCTGCTTTAGACATGTACTTCGTCGTGATGGCTGCCCTAGACAGGAAACTGTTGACTTGTTCAACCTCTTCTCCAATTGTTGAAGCAGCTCCATCCTGAAAAGCACCTCCCCATTTGATCTATAGAAAGGTGTGATGCCCTGTGGCATCTTGAGTGTGTTCTTTCTTCCTCCTCTCCTGGGTGTGGTTTCTCTTCCTCCTCCTCTTCTCTAGGTGTGATTTGTTTGTTTGCAGGTGTTTTCCATCACACTACGTAGCATAGGAGTATTTATGCCACTGCAGTCTGGCGCTCTTTCTCTTTTCTGATCCCTCCCCTGTTCTGGGCTCCCTGATCCCCAGCAGCAAGGAGGACTCCATGGCGACAAACAGCAATTTCCAGGCCCTCTTCATCCAATTTACCAGAGGACTTCTTGGATGAGTCCTTGGCTGCAGTCCAAGATGAAGAGCAGCACACCCCTTTTCCTGGGACCTTTACAGTCGACGATTATAACGTAAGACGTAGGACACGATTGAGCCCCATCAAGGACAAACCTATTTAGCACAAATGCATATAGAATGAGCTGGACCTCACATCTCCAAGACAGCACTGATGGCACTAAATAAAATGGATCATGTTTGTCTGCAGTAGTGTACATAGTTTAACCATGTTCACCCTCATTTATGGTGACAAAACTAAGTACACACTACTATACTTGTAAAGTATCATGACAATATGAACACAAAAAATAAATAAATAAATAAATATGCTACTTACATGAGTTGTCTGTCTGTGTACGTAGTTAACAAATCAGCTACCTCCTCATCTTTTTGAATTAAGGCACCTTCAAAGTTCCCCTGCTCAGAAGTGCTGAAACAGTGAGAGTTATTTATAAAAACAAACAAAAAAAAATTTAAAAATCCAGATTGAGACATGTTCACAATGCATAATGTGCCTTGCATCATAACTTACCTTGCACTTGATTTAAAGCAATAAAGCTTGCGGTTACCGTCAACTGAGACCGCAAGCAACGTCTGGAGTGCAGGCAGGGCAGCTAAAAGATGTCTCCTTGAATATTTTATCCACTTCAAAGTTTACCGCATTCCACCCCAAGAAGCTTTTACTGAAGGCATCAGCTGATATTTTACCAGTCTTTTAAGTAGATGACAAACACAACAGAATATTCAGGGATAGTCATCATAAACATTGAGTTACACAATTTCCTTAAACTTGGCAAATGTTGTAACTCACTCTTCCAAAGTGGGATGTGCGGTCATCCAGCATTCTGACAAATGCCTCCAGTGACATCCCTGGTGCAGCCTTCTTAATGTCATAAAAAGACTGGAAAACATCAGTTGCAAACAAGGTGCAGAAATTTAAGGTGCCAGGCCAATATCCACTACCCTGGATGTCCTTAACCGAGGGAGACCATGTTTGGCCACAGCTGGTGCACCTCACCATTGGCAGTGCGAGGTTAAAACGCCCTTTAGGAAAGATAAATTCAAGTTAATAAAATAGGTTAAGGTCAATAGCACCTAAGCCACCAAGGAGCCTAGAAGTATGCCTTTGACCAGTACTGAGCAACATATCTTTACCTAGTTTTATCATTTGTAGATATTACAAGCTGAAAACAAAATGACAAATTCAGTCATGGCGCAAAGGTCTTCATTCCCACCCACGTTGCATTCGAGCCTTCTGATCCAAAATGACCTTTTGACAGGTGCCCACATATACCATAGACCAAGGAATATCCCAAACAAGATAGCAAAGTGCAATATGCACCAAAACCTGTAAACACTTCTACGGTGTCTGGTGTGTGACAAAAAGGCCACTTACCATTTATGGTTACAAGAGCCACAACTCTGCCAGGTGCAACGTCAATATTACTTATTGAGCAGCCAAATACAGAGTCTGGCCTTTGCATAGGTAACAGCCGCACTAACATTAAAACACATAATTACAAGTCTGATACACAAATACACAATTTCATAGTAAGGAATGTATAGGACTTAAAAACCGTACCCATCTGCTGGGGAAACTCTGATGAAGGCTGCAAAAACCCTCCTGTTACAGCCGCTCTGTTGTGCAGGACAAAGCGTGTATGAACTGCAATATCACAGTCTTCACAAAGGAATGGGAGAGGCAAGCAGTCTAGACACCTCACAACAACTTGCTTGCCACACTGACACAAGCGGTGTGGATGTGGATTCAGAGTAGCTAACATATTGTCAATGAGAGAAGGCCTGGCCTCTTCCCACTTTTGTAAGGACACAGTGTTCCTGATCTCCCAGTCACTAGCAGCTAACTCAGACGATGGCGCACAAGTCACAGCTGCATCCTCTTCGCCATCCTCCAACAACTGAAGGAGCTCCTGACGAAGCGCGTCAGTTTCAGGCACTAACAGAAATGAAGAAATAGAGAAACTCTGCCACATAGTGAACGAAATACTGTATGTGGTATGTATTAGGACTGCTCAACAGCCTATACATTCCTGCCTAACTCAAAAAAAAAAAAAAAGTCTAAAAGTCAACTTAAAAATTAAATCACAACATATCCAAGTAGGTAAAGTACCTGTTGTTGGGTTGACACTGCTGACATCATAACTGGATGCTTCACATCTGGACTGTGCTGTGTTCAACAAGGAAATAACATTTTTTAAAGCAACTACAGGTGGCAAGTAGCTGGAAGAATATTTACTTATTGAAATTCTTTGGTGAACAAAGGTTGTGAGGATGAATACTGACCATGTGACATGCTACTAGCACTTCGACTGGATGACGGCCTTTCAGGAATAACATCTCCCTGTCGGTCACGCTTTTTCCATCGCACTGGTTTTGGTTCAGGTTCTCCCTGTGACTCATTCTACGCGATTAACAAGAAATAAATGCAGCACTTAAAATACAGTCCATGATTAAAGCAAAGATTAGCTTCACCAAAATAATGTAATATATTTAATAATAAAAATAGGTTTGAGAAGACAAGAGCGTTCCCTCTTGAAAGTGTTTCCATACATCACTTTAAAAGAAAAAAAAAAGTTACCTCCATATCCTGAAGGAGTTCGTTAGCACCTTGAAGCTCTTCCTCCAAGTCAAGGTCCTCTGGATCACTCATTTTTCAAACTAAAGAGGAAAGATTTTGACAGAACTCATGACACAAAGAAATATACATAAAACACGTGTTTGCGCTTCGTCCAACAATGTTAGCAATTAACATTAGCATTATCGGTTTTTAAACAGAGATAGCCGAAGTCGTATTACACAAAAACTGCTTTTTAACATTACACACCATGTGAGGCTGTTTGCTAGGGCACACAATATTAGCAACATGCAACTCCTTTAATGTAATAATTAAATCCATCGCCGGTGGATGCGCGCTTGCACATGCTAGCCACATGTGCCACACCTTAAACGGTTTCTGAAATCAGTTGCCTTTGTTTGACGCTTTTATACGCAAACTCCGATATATACGCAAACGCGTATATATCGCAAACGCGTATATATCGGAGTCAATGGAGAACCCGGGGCGTTTTTTTACTGACGTGGAGGGTCACCTTTTTCGTCAGTATCAGACGCCTCGTGACAAATCGTCGGTATTTTACGCCTTGGGAATGAGAACGGGTTGGTATAACTGTTATATTTTACTGACCTGATCGATGTTGCGATATGATGTTCCCATTCCGGTCCCGCTTCCTCCAGGTAACCTTGAAGCCTTCAGCCCTCTTTTGCTTCCTTTTCTTTGGGGGCTAAAAGTAAAAAAAAAAACAAAAAAAAAAAAACATGTGGTAAAATATTTGTCTTTATTGCGGCACATACACACATGTACTCTCACATGTTCAGCCCTAACCCACACACACATGCACAAACACACACACATGCACACAAAACACAGATTTGTTTCCTTATAAAGGCAAATATAATAACAGAGAAACAACGTAGGAAGATTTTACGTTTCTAGCTTTTGCTTTCGCTTAGATCATCTGCCAAGGCTTTCCCCTTCTCCATCCACTCTTTCAACGACTCCATGACAAGGAAGGAAGGAAGGAATGAAGGAAGTCAAGGAAAGTCAAAGTACATACAAAGACAGAGAGGGATAAAGTGAAACAACGAGAGACAAAAGAAAAGCTATGTAAGAAGAAATGAGTGATAGACAAGGAATGAGATATTAGTTCTTAAAAGAACTGTTGGTTTTAAATTACTGCAATGATAGATAATGAAATGTGGAATGATGTTCAACCTGCAAGCAAACAAACAGACAAAAGGTCCTAGGATTAAATCTTTTTCTTGTTACCACTGAAATACATATTTAGTTACATAACAAGTAAGTTATGACAAAGTTCAATAGGAATTAGCTGTGTGACAGAGGCTCAGTTATGAAAATATCAGACTGGTTTCTTTGAATTGTAATCGCGAAGTGTACCTTCAGAACAAGCTGTGTCTTATTGACCATCACATCTCTGACAATACACTAATTAAACTCAACTTAACTTAGAAATGCCACACATGCCAGAAATGCCATGTTGTCCTAGAGATACATAAGATAACTTGGCTGAACTGTTTGCTAAGAGCCGCACCTTTCAGGTAAAATCGCATACTTTCAGAAGCATGAGCAAGAGCCCTGCACTCCCGCGAAAGCAGTGCGGCACGGGCGGGAGAGGTGATAAGCTGCAGTCCGCAAACTAAAAACGTGTATAAAATAAAACGTATAAATGATTAATTTATGTCTATCATATATAATTTGTGCTGGATATTTTATTTGGCATTAATAAAACATTTTAAGATGCCTAAATTTGCGGATGTGGTCTAATCTCGCGTACGTTTCAGACAATTCGTTTCCGCTCTTCCATGTTTGGCAGAAACGGTACCGTGCACCCTCGCTACGTGCACTAGGTGAAGGATTGGTCCGTGGAGAGCTCAGCTAAACTCAGCGTGTTTATTTTCCCAAGCCAATGAAAAGAACTTTCGTGAGAAATAATGTCCGCATCTTGCAGGATTTGCGGGTGGGACCGGGAAGCAAATTTTAAAATAGGCTATATTTGGACGAAAAGTGTAGTCAGCCTTTTAGGAAGCTAAAACCGGAGGCGTGGATTGTGGGGGCTGCAGTTGCCGCTAGAGGTCGCTGCGGCGGCTAAACGTAACACTGAGTCGTAATTCGGGTGCATGCATAACGACAACTGTGGTCGTTTGGCGGAGGAGGACAGTCTGTTGTGTTACCAATGCATGACTTATCAATGACACATGTTTCAGGTATGGATGGTCAACTGTTTCTCAACCCAAAAGGATCCCTTCGCAGGCCCTGGAGTTCAAATGAAAAAAGTGCAGTATGGTGGCAGCTGGGACAATATGTTACTTTAGCTAGAGTTCTAGGTAAAGACCCGCGCATCAATGCACTGAAAGCTGAAACGGTTCCTTAAAAAGCACAGCTGGAAAGATACCAGGTATAATAAGTACCAGGTATAATACTACATAAGAGCTCGATAAAGAAAACGGGTTTAGTTTAGCAGGGGTCATGCATTAAGTTTCATACTGATTGTATTATTACTGTAATGTTACTATTATGGTCTTATTTGAGGGAAGTGTTGTTAATTAAAGAGCTGTATCACTATTAGTTTTGTGTCAAGTCTTTTGTTAATTTGATGGCATCAGTAAATATCAAGTTAGAAGCAGTATACAGAAATTATATATATTTATAATAAATGTGATGTAAATGTAGACATTTACATAAACAAGAACAAAAGCTATGTACATGTAAAAAGGTAAATATATATATATATATATATATATATATATATATATATATATATATATATAGGAGATGTTTAGGAAATTAAATTAAACCTTGTGTTTGGTAACTGTACTGCATGTTTCTATATGCTTAATATTTCAATTATATTATTGTGGAGGGGGCGTGGTGCATCAGCTGCAGGAGAGAGGTGTGAAGAGGGCTCAGGAGAGCAGCACCAGGTGAGAGTGACTGACACACCGGTATCCTGTTGAGCTAATCATTAAGCTATAAACATGAGTATAGATATCTTAATTGTTTTTTTTTCAAAGTTTTAACCACTTTTATCCAAATTCTCAAGAACTGAATTCAAAAAGAGACAAAATAACAGAACACTGTTGTCCTCATTACTTTATTGGTGGATAGGTCAACCGTGAAGTTGACATTGTGTTGTCTTGATACAGACATAAGTAAGACATAAACACCACGGCCACCTCCAGTAGAGACATCTGAAGCTCATGGCCACGCCCTGTTTTCTCCTCACTTTGAACCTGCCCATTCGATAAACCAATCACTTATTTGGGAAACGGAAGCTGTGAAATCCTCGCCTGGACCAGGAGGAGGTCCTTTCACTCTTTCAGCCTCTTCCCCATATTCGCTGTCTCAGTCTCAATGTGAACTTCCAGGAGCAATCCCTACTCCTGCACGGGACTTGAATCAAATTGCAGCAAAACCCAGGAGGGTTAGGACAGGATTCTGAAGGCAATAGAAACACAAAGTACAGCAATCAATAACCTAACCAAGGAGGTTGAAGGAGTTCAAACGTCTTCCACTAAACATTTTCAATTTCTTATAGATAAAACCAGTGACGATCATCGTCTCCTTCTCTCAAAGATCATCTCTCATAAGGAAAGTGTAGAAACAGAAATGGATAAACTGGTGAAGGGAATTAAACTGGTTGTGGAAGAAGAGCTGACACGTTCTGAAACCTCTCTCCCTTCAGAAATCCGCTTCATGGTGGAGCAACTTCAAATAGAACTCCAGAAAGAACTGAAATGCTTTCACACCACTGCTCAGGAAAGTATTTACCAGCTGGTTGAAACAGCCAACCAAAGTAGCAATTATGCATTATGTCACCCATGCACTATTAATCAAAATACAAACTCAAATTGTCCATCACACCCTCACACATGAAAGTCTGGAACATGTGAGACTTTTGAATGATGTCAGACAAAGAAACCGTGAGGTGGTGAAGCAAAACCTAGCAGTCGGAGAGTTTAAAGCCAGGTGGTCTGCATTCTTTCATACTGATGAGGTAAACACATGCTTGCCTTTTTCCCCTCTTCTTATTATGCAATTTCAGTGTGCAGCTGTGAAAACTGAAAGTCTAAGGTAAAAACAAAATATGACCAACATTTGGAGGGAGACAAATCTCCCATAGAGGAAGCAGTTCTTCATTTTGGCCACTTGGGGGCAGAAGATGGCAAGCTACTCTTCTAACTTCTACCAAATAAATGCTGAATTCCAGCAGATTACAACACTTCCACTTGAGACAAACTTCATGGTACAGTTGGACAATATTTGTTTGTAGGTTACTGCCTCTTCTCCACCTGGTCCTTTTCTCCTTGGACACCCTCTCTCCACTTTGGCTTCATTCCTATAGTTTCCAAAAGTAGACTGGGAGCCAGAGCTTTCAGCTATCAGGCTCCTCTTCTGTGGAACAAACTACCTTTCTGGGTTCGGGAGGCAGACACGGTCACCACCTTTAAGAATAGACTTAAGACTTTCCTTTTTGATAAAGCCTATAGTTAGGGCTGGCTCAGTCTGCAGTCACATCTCCCTTACCGAAAACTAACTGTCTCTGTCTCACCATCTGTGGACATGTCTCTTCCCCGGAGTTTCTGTGCTCTGTCGTCCAGGAGGTTCTCGTGGATCGTGGCTGCTGCTGTGGTCCTGCATGACGTCCACTATGCATATTATTACTGTCATTATTACTACCATATCTGCTACTGTGGTCATTTTATCATTCATTGTGTTTCATTGGCATTTTGTCAGTCATTGTAATTGTACGACATGTTTTTGTTGATTGTTCTGTACATGTGACATCCATTGCACGTCTGTCCGTCCTGGGAGAGGGATCCCTCCTCTGTGGCTCTTCCTGAGGTTTCTTCCACATTTTTTCCCTGTTAAAGGTTTTTTGTGGGCAAGTTTTTCCTCACTGGAACCGAGGGTCTAAGGACAGAGGGTGTCACTCCCTGTACAGATTGTAAAGCCCTCTGAGGCAAATGTACTTTGTGACTTTGGGCTATACAAATAAAATTTATTTGATTTTGATTTGTCTCCATGTTGTCCTCTTCTCCTCAGACACCCTGCCTCCTCTTTCACTGCCTCTTCTCCACCTGGTCCTTTTCTCCTTGGACACCCTCTCTCCACTTTGACTTCTTTGTCTCCATGTTGTCCTCTTCTCCTCAAACACCTCCCCTCCTCTTTCACTGCCTCTTCTCCACCTGGTCCTTTTCTCCTTGGACGCCCTCTCTTCTTTGCCACTTCTTCTCCATGTTGTTCTTCTTTAATCTGATGCTCCTTCTGCAGCTTCATTCTTTCCTCCTCACAGTTCTTTCTCTCCTTCCCTTCTGATGACTCCTGTCTTTTAATTTTCACTGTAGTATCACACAACTTGCTTTGATCAGAAGTCATTTCTGTCTCTGATTTAGTCTTTACACAAACATCCTGCGACTGTTTTGACAAGATGTTAGCAGTGGCAGGGCTTACATAAACTTGATTCATCTGCAAAAGAGTGACAAAAGATCAGAAATAAGTGGTCATAGAAAACATACCAAGTCTTATTCTCCAGATTTGTTAAACTAAAATGTGAAGCCATGTTTGCCTTTTTGTAATTTCCTATACACAGAAAGAAACCCTGTTATCAGATACATGCAATAGTGAAGACCAAGTTTCTTTATATTAGTGGCTTCAATGTAGAAAGGTGTTGAACCAAATTTGGTTGAGCTACACTTCATCTGTTCCCTGAAGCTCCAGTGTGACTCTTATCATACTTACTGCTGTGGCGACCCCTGCTGTCAAGGCAGTGGCCTTCCGGGGGATTTTGGTCTGTGGGCTGGGCTTGGTAATTGGGGCACCTGGGCCCGGTGCCCTGAGATTATACAAGCTCGTTCGTTCATTCATTCACTCTCTCTCTCTCTCTCTCTCCCCAGCAGACGTCCGTGGGATCCTGCGGAGTGGCCTGCTTGCAGGTGACTTCTCAGACCCGCTGGTTTTCAGTGTGTAAGTACCCACCGCAGGCTGCATGAAGACTAGGGGTGAGATTAGTAAGAGTTTGAGCTAGGCAGTCAGGGGGAATACTCCACGAGGTAAATTTCCTCGTTTGTGTGCTTGTGGGTGGTAATACTGTTCTGCCTGGTCCGTTATGGCTTCCCTGTTGGAGTTTTTTGAAGGAACAGCTGATACAGATAGCCGAACATTATAACATCCATGTGGCAGAGATAAAACGTAAGGCTGACGTTAAGGCTACTGTTCTGTCCGCTTTGGTGGAGAGTGGCGTTTTAAAGACTGAAGACTTGTTGCCGGGTGTGGCAGCTGTGCCAACGCCCGTATCGGTGTCTGCGCCCGTGTCGGGGCTGACTTTTGCGCAGCAGAAGGAACTACTTTTGTTACAATTTGAGCAAGAGAGAATCCGGATGAAAGTAGAAACGGAACGTCAAATTGAGATAGAAAAGGTTCGGCAGCAAACAGAAAAGATGAAACTGGACTTGCAGCAGTATAAACTGAGTTTGATTCGGGACGGTAAGCTTTCACAGAGTGTGTCAGATGAGAGTTTCTCGGAGCCGGGGCAAGTTACTTTTGATGTTGGGGCTAACTTGCGCTTAATGCCCAGGTTTAACGAGAGGGATCCAGATACATTTTTTAGTTTGTTTGAACGAATTGCAGATATGAAAAAATGGCCTGATGCTGATAGGACTTTAATGCTTCAGTGCGTCCTTACCGGTAGGGCGCAGGAAGCATATTCGGCACTGAGTGCGAGTGAGTCTGCGTGTTATGCTAAGGTAAAATCTGCTGTGTTGAAGGCGTACGAGCTGGTCCCTGAAGCTTACCGTCAGAAGTTCAGGAACTGGGAGAAGAATGACAAACAAACTAATGTTGAGTTTGCTCGTGATTTGTTGTGCCATTTCAATCGGTGTTCTGCTGCAAATGTTGAGAGTTTTGATGGACTTTGTGAGCTTATAGTGTTGGAACAATTTAAAAATTCGATTCCTCAGCGTATTGCGACTTATATAAGTGAACAGAAAGCGACCACTGTATTAAGAGCGGCTGAGCTGGCAGACGATTTTGTGTTGACGCACAAAACTGGTTTTGATGAGGACTGTGCGGCCAGTGATGGAAGACGTGGAGGTAACAACCTCGGTAGTGTTCGCTACAAGGCTCCGCCTTTAGTAGCCGGCCCTGTGCACGCATTTAAAACCTCACGTATGAGGGACGATGGTGGCAGAGGTGGCCTATGTAATTATTGTCAGGGTGCGGGCCATTGGAAAGATCGGTGTCCTGTGCTACGAAATAAGAATAAACGTAAATCGTGTTCACCTGCTCCAGCTTTGTCCTGTTCCGGTGCTCAGGGGCCAAGTCATGAATGTGTCGATTCAGGGAATAATCATTTTGAGTCTTTCATTGCTGATGCTGTGGTTTCTCTGGTTGGTAGTGAGGAGCGTGTACCCATAAAGGTCTTGAGGGACACAGGCGCTAAGCATTCGTTTATTTTGGAGTCAGCATTGCCCTTTTCACCTACAACAGAAACAGGTGACTTTATTCTGATGCAAGGCATGGAGATGGGAGTGGTGCCTGTACCATGACACAAGATGATCCTTGATTGTGACTTGGTGAAAGGCGTTGTTGCAGTGGGGGTGCGACCAGCATTTCCAGTTGATGGGGTGGAGATGATTTTGGGAAATGATTTGGCTGGTGGTGCGGTCTGGACTAGTGTGCCACCGTCTCCTGTGGTTACTACAGAGCTAAAGGTGATTGCTGGTCAGGATGAGTGTGGTCGGAGATATCCAGGTGTGTTCCCAGCCTGCGCCGTGACTCGGGCACAGCGTGCTAGGACTGCTTCCGTTGATGTTAGTGGGGGGCAAAAGGAAACAAAAGTGGTGATTCCCCTACCGGATCTTCCTCCATCCATCCCTCGGGCGGACTGGGTTAAAAGTCAGCAGGTTGATCCGTCGCTGTCTGGTTTGTTGTCCAGTGTTTTGCCTGAGAGTGAGTTTGGAAGTACAGCTCATGGTTATTTTCTCCAGGATGATTTGCTTGTGAGGAAATGGGTTCCTTGTGTGGGTGACTTTGTTGGTGAGCCAGTGTTTCAAATTGTTGTGCCTGAAAAATTCCGTGCCACCGTATTGAAAATTGCGCATGACGAGTCAGGTCATTTGGGTGTGAGGAAAACTTATGACCGGGTCTTGCGATATTTTTTTTGGCCAAAGTTGAAGCGTGATGTCTCAAATTATATAAGGTCATGTCATACATGTCAACTCACAGGCAAACCAAGTCAGTCAATTAAACCAGCACCTCTCTGTCCCATTCCAGCAATCAGTCAACCATTTGAACATTTGATTATAGATTGTGTGGGGCCCTTGCCAACCTCAAAATCTGGGTGTTCGTATCTGCTGACTGTGATGTGCCAGACGACAAGATATCCTGCGGCATATCCTTTGCGTTCAATTTCGGCAAGATCGATAGTCAAGGCGTTGACACAGTTTTTTTCCATTTTTGGCATACCGCGTGTGATTCAGAGCGACCAAGGTTCCAACTTTACACCGCACTTGTTTGGTCAGGTGTTGAAGCAGCTAAAAGTGAAACATAATCATGCGTCTGCTTATCATGCGCAGAGCCAAGGGGCACTGGAGCGTTTCCACCAGACTTTAAAGTCATTGTTGCGTGCGTACTGCACAGAGATGAGGGGAGATTGGGAGGAAGGCTTACCTTGGTTAATGTTGTCAGCCCGAGAAGTTGTGCAGGAAAGCACCGGCTTTAGTCCCAATGACCTTGTTTTTGGCTATACAGTGCGTGGTCCCTTGGCAGTTTTGCGGGATGGCTTGGTTGACACTGATCCACCTAATAATTTGATAGACTATGTGAATGGTTTCCGTCATCGTTTGTATACAGCTGCTGACTCCAGTAATTGGTTCACCTTTTCAGGCAAAGTTCTCAGGCCCATATACTGTGGAGCAACAAGTTTCAGAGCAAAATTATTTAATTTCCACTCCTAATCGCAGGAAGTCTTCTCGTCTCTGTCATGTTAACTTGTTGAAGCCGTATTACTCACGTGACGCTACTGTGGTGCCTGAGTCTAGAGCACAGAGTTCGGGGGTCAGTCCTGTGCTTATTGCTAGTTCTGTGGCCTCAGCTTCACAGGCTCCAGGTGTGGGGGACAGAGAGGAGGTGGATGTTCGGGCACCTGATGACCCTATGGTGTGTGGTAGACTAAAAAATTCAGAGACGTTGTGTAATTTGGATATATTGTTTGCTCACTTGTCTGACCGTCAAAGTAATGAGCTGAAGGAGGTGATTAAGGACTATCCAGTTCTGTTTGGTGATACATCATCGCGTACACACTTATTAGAACACGATATTGATGTTGGGGACAGTACACCAATCAAACAGCGTTTCTATAGGTGTGCACCGTACAGACAGAAAGTTATGGAGTCTGAAATCAAGTACATGCTGGATAACAATATTGCGGTTCCCTCGTCATCTAGTTGGGCGTCACCTTGTCTGTTAGTGGATAAATCGGACAAGTCTCCTAGATTTTGTACCGATTATCGAAAAGTGAATAAAGTCACTAAGTCGGATTCATTCCCGTTGCCTCGTATGGAGGACTGCATAGACCAGGTTGGTGCAGCAAAGTTTGTGAGCAAGTTTGACTTGCTAAAAGGGTACTGGCAAGTTCCTTTGTCTGCTCGGGCTAGGGAGATTTCTGCGTTTATAACGCCCACCGGATTGTATGAGTACACTGTAATGAGTTTTGGGCTACGTAATGCACCTGCAACTTTTCAGCGTCTGATGAATATGGTTGTGGCAGGTCTTGAAGGCTGTGCTGTTTATCTGGATGATGTAGTCATCTTCAGTGACACATGGGCTGCTCATGTCCAGCGCATTCGTGCCTTATTTAATCGTTTAGCTGAGGCGCAACTCACAGTCAATCTGGCGAAGTGTGAGTTTGCCAGGGCGACGGTAACCTATCTTGGGCGAGTTGTTGGACAGGGGCGTGTGCGTCCAGTTGATTCTAAAATCAGAGCTGTTGTGCAGTTTCCTGTCCCTACTACAAAAAAGGAGCTAATGCGTTTCCTGGGTTTGGTCGGGTATTACAGGAGTTTTTGTAAAAACTTTTCAACAGTTGTAGCACCATTAACCGACCTGTTAAAGGGCAAGGTGAAATTTGTGTGGTCTCCTCTTTGTCAAAGTGCATTTGAGAATGTGAAAACCCTCCTGTGCTCAGCTCCAGTCCTGGCTGCACCGTCTCTGAATGAGCCGTTTAAAATCCAGACAGATGCCAGCCAAGTGGGCGCGGGGGCCGTGTTGTTGCAGGAGAAAGGGGGAATTGACCAACCAGTGTGCTACTTCTCGAAAAAGTTCAATTCATATCAAATGAACTATTCAACAATAGAGAAGGAAGCACTGGCCCTTATTTGGGCGCTGCAGCACTTTGAGGTTTATGTAGGTACTGGGGAGAGACCAGTAGTTGTGTATACCGATCATAACCCATTGACCTTTTTGAGTTCACTGCACTGCCCGAACCAGCGTCTGATGCGGTGGGTTTTGTTCTTACAAAGCCAAAATTTAGAGATCAGACACATTAAGGGCAAGGACAATATAGTGGCAGATGTGTTTTCTCGTGCCCCTGTCGACTAAATGGTCTGAACAAATTTTGTGAGGGTTAATATTGTAATTAGGTGATGTTGCCCCTCCTGTCATCCTTCCCTTTGTTCCTGTCGTCCTCTTCTGCTTCTTCTTTAGGTACCTAGTTGCAGAGGTGGGACATAGTTTCATTGGAAGGAGGTTGTGAGGAGGTGATAAGGTGGTGGTTTTATTTTGTTTGTTTTTGGGGGGGTTTACGGTGATCCCTGGCGGGACCCCGTCTTAAGGGGGGGGGGTGTGGCGACCCCTGCTGTCAAGGCAGTGGCCTTCCGGGGGATTTTGGTCTGTGGGCTGGGCTTGGTAATTGGGGCACCTGGGCCCGGTGCCCTGAGATTATACAAGCTCGTCCGTTCATTCATTCACTCTCTCTCTCTCTCTCCCCAGCAGACGTCCGTGGGATCCTGCGGCGTGGTACCCGTCGCCGGTTAACCCTTTCTTTCTTTTCCTTTTTAGTTAGATGCACTCGACAACAGCTGCAAAAAAAAGGCCTGCACCCACACCCAAGAACAGTCCGGTGAGAGCTCCAATTTAGTAAAGCTCTAATGAGTTTTATTGAGTTTTATTGAGTTTTAGTTTTTTTGCAGTAGTGTATGATGTGTATGCACATCATACACTACTGATAGTACTGCCGTCCACATCCCATCCGAAACCCTGCTCTGTTTTTGTTGTTTTCTGTTAAATAAACAAATGTAAACTTTCTAACAGTGCAACTCCGGTTTTTGTCATGGTCCAAAGAGCCAGGCTGTGACACTACCAATGTCTTTAAAGTGGGACGATTCAATTTGACAGATAAAGTCTGCAATTTCGTATTCTGTGAATGCAAACAAGAACAAAAGAGAAATACTACTATAATTTAGAATTGCAGCAACATTCAAACAGAACAATTTGGTGGATAATAGAGAATTAGTAATTATGGCTAGTTTGACTTCACTTCCTCTCCTTATCTCCTGTTGTCAGTTACCATATCATCATCATGAAATGCTATTGTCATGGCTATGACTGGGTGGATTAGAGCTTTACAAAATTGGAGCTCTCACCGGACTGTTCTTGGGTGTGGGTGCAGGCCTTTTTTTTTTGCAGCTGGGGAACCCTTAGCTTCACACTGGTCTCTTCTCCTGTTTCATTCTTTGGGGGCTGCCAATCACCTGACCTCTTATCATCAGAGGAGCTCACCGTCTGTTTTATATAAGACAAAAAGTTAATTTTCTCTCTCAGGACTGAAATATCATTGAATGGATTGAAACTGCTTGGAAAAATTCTCACCAATCTTGGGCTGGCTGAGGACAAAAACTCTTTCTTGTGCGGCACCCTTTGCTTCACACTGCCCTCTTCTTCCTCCTCCGCCTCCTCTTCCGAATCCTCTTCTTCTGTTCCATTCTTTGGGGGCTGCCAATCACCTGACCCCTCATCGTCAGAGGAGCTCAGCTCAGAGCTCTGTTTTAGATTAGATAAAATTATTTTTCTCACTTAGGACACAAACATTATTGTAAGCACAGAAACTACTTAAGACAACTCTTACCAGTCTGTTCCATGGTGTGGGTGCAGGCCTTTTCTTTCGCAGCTGGGGAACTCTTAGCATCACACTGGTCTCCTCTTCCTCCTCTTCAGAATCCTCTTCTTCTGTTCCATTCTTTGGGGGCTGCCAATCACCTGACCCCTCATGTACAGAAGAGCTCACCATCTGTTTTAGATAAGATGAAATGATTTTTCTTACTCACTTACCCTCTACACTGAAACTGATGAAGACCACTCTTACTGATCTTTGACTTGCTGAGGATAGCTCTTTCTTGCGCAGGTTTAGAACCCTTCCAGTGACCCGCTGCTTGTTTCCGTGGTTCTTCTTTTCAGGTTCTTGCATGCCCTCCCTTGTGTCCTCCTGAGGTGATTCTGTCACCACCTCATCATAGTCTGCACCTGCCCTCTTGTTCCTCTCTTTCTTCTTCTTTTCCGTAACTGCATAGCTTGACACTGCCATCATCGTCAATGCTCTGCTCTGGATTATGTCCTCTGTCGGGTCATCCGCTGTAAAATGAAAGGTTAAAGTCATAAACTGATACTACTCAACCCAACATTTCAGCATTTTTAATGCTGAAGTAACCTTGGTAAAATCTTTTGGCTGTTTGGGGATCATGGCACATGAATGTTGCTACCCTCTCATATTTTTTATGCCCAGGCATCCTTAAAATACTCTGGGAGTTTCAACAAGGGCTCTCCAACAGTGGTATGAAAAAATGTGGATGCCTCTGAGCCTCCCTCAATTTGACCACGAAGTCTGTTGTAACGCCTGAACCAGGCATACTCCTCTGGTTTCAGTGGTATGGCTGCCTGCCCAAAGTATCTCTGGGTTTTGTGCTCCTGAATCTATTTTTGAAAAGACATTTGATTAGTGTTTCTAGCTAAGCTGTTAAACAATAGATGCATGTTGTGTTCACTTGTTTCATTTTAATATTTGTACTTACACGAATGACACGACAACCTCTTGTAGTCTTTTCAGCAGTCTTGACCTCTTTCACGGTCATGTTGATAATTACACCCTTTCGATCAATTTCGCATTCAAGCAGCTGCCTTGTCACACAAAGCTCTGCGAACAGAAACTGACAATTTTCACAACCATCTGCAGGTGTCCTTAGATGAAGGCGGTGTTTTTGTCTGGCAACGGTGCAGGGCTGGCTAAGGATGAGGATGCTGTGGTACTCAGTGGCAAAGGTGAAAGAGGGGACATGGATGGTCCACAGTCAGTGGGTACTAGGCTCACAGAATCTGTGGCACTAACTACAGTGGAGTCTACTTCTGTGTTACTTGGTGATGGCAAAGCTGAGAGAGTTGCACTGGAATTATTTGAAGGAGGAGGTGTTGCAGCTTTCTCCGTACGGACGGCCTCTTCAGTGGTAGATCCATTCACTTCATCCAGATGTGACACAATTGGTGGTTGGGGGTGGCTTTAAATCTTATTTATTTATTTATTTATTTAGTACTTGTTTATCAAATAAAATAAGCTAAGGCCATTGAGTTTCAGGTTGAAAAAAATATATACTAGTAGCATTTTGTTTTCTTGTAAAAAATTAAACGGGTCAGTTTGACCTGAATACCATCCAATGGTTAACTGTCTTTGCCTCAGCCTCTGGCCATCCAAACCGGTCGGAACAACGTTTCGTGGGAAACGATGATAATTGGTCAACCTTTTTGAAAAAAAAAGACAATTGGTCAAAAGTCGCGGTGATTGGTCAAAATTGCAAGGTCGCGATGCATTTGGGGAAACTGGAGGGATCTGCCTCTCAGGTAAGCACCCTACATCTCTTAACCGGAAGGGCGCGCACACAGTCTCCGTGCATATGCTTTCATGCACAGTCTCACTTGTTTATAGCAAGTATAAAACCCGCAGCGGGTGCTACGTAGTTAATCGTAATCAAAATTCTCCGAGTAACCGTGCTCTGCTACAGGAAGGGATAATAATGAAGCATGAAGAGGTAAGTTAGCTCACCTGATTTTGTCATTCCATTAAAATGAATGTGTCAAATAGTGTTCGTTCTACATGAGTTATTTCAAACTGGGGAATTAAAAATGTAAAACTTTAAAACATAAAAGAATCCTATTTCCACTACATTAGCCTTAATTGTTGTTATATCATCTATAGTCATTCTGAGCAAAGAACATCAATTTTACTATGAACTGTTGCTATTTGATATTTAGCCCATAAAGCCAGCATATGCGAAATAATATTAGATATAAAATATGGCCATTGCTGAAACCTGCAGAGAGAGAACAGGGTGCACACGTCTTCATGCAGTGGTCTGACATTATCATATCTAAAAGAGCTCATAGTTCCCTACTACCCCTCTAGGCCACTGCGCTCTCAGAATGCTGGGTTCCTTGTGGTTCCTATAGTTTCCAAAAGTAGACTGGGAGCCAGAGCTTTCAGCTATCAAGCTCCTCTTCTGTGGAACAAACTACCTTTCTGGGTTCGGGAGGCAGACACGGTCACCACCTTCAAGACTAGACTTAAGACTTTCCTTTTTGATAGCGCTTATAGTTAGGGCTGGCTCAGGCCTTCCCTTAGTTATGCTGCCATAGGACTAGGCTGCCGGGGGACCCCCCCCCCCCCCCCCCCCCCCGCCCGGACCTCCCCACTAACTAAGTTTCTGTGCTTTGTCGTCCAGCAGGTTTTCATGGATCATGGCTGCTGCTGTGGTCTGCTGCTGACATCCACTTGACGTCCCCTAACTGTAAACTCTCTCTCTCTCTCTCTCTCTCTCTCTCTCTCTCTCTCTCTCTCTCTCTCTCTTACCATGCTTATCAATGTAAAGCAGTTCGATATCCCTTAGAGTCTGAATAAACGGGGCCTGAGGTTTTATTGTTATGTCAATCATTATCTCTCTTACACTCTCTCTCTCTCTCTCTCTCTCTCTCTCTCTCTCTCTCTCTCTCTCTCTATCAATGTAAGGCAGTTCGATATCCCTTAGAGTCTGCATAAACGGGGCCTGAGGTTATATTGTTCTGTCAATCATTATCTCTCTTACACCTTTTCTTTGGATATTACTAACTACACCTCTTCCCCGGAGTTTCTGTGCTTTCTCGTCCAGCAGGTTCTCATGGATCGTGGCTGCCGCCGTGGTCTGCTGCTGACGTCCACCATATTTAGCATTACATGCCATATATAGTCATTATTGCTACCATCTCCACTACAGCTTTGTTGGTTAATGACTTATTACTGCTGTGCATCTGTGTTCCACTGCTACTGCAATCACTTTACCATTTATTGTAATTCATTGTAATTGTACAATATATTTGTGTTGATTGTTCTGTACATGTGACATCCATTGCACGTCTGTCCATCCTGGAAGAGGGATCCCTCCTCTGTGGCTCTTCCTGAGGTTTCTTCCACATTTTTTCCCTGTTAAAGGTTTTTTGTGGGCAAGTTTTTCCTCACTGGAACCGAGGGTCTAAGGACAGAGGGTGTCACTCCCTGTACAGATTGTAAAGCCCTCTGAGGCTAAATGTGTTTTGTGACTTTGGGCTATACAAATAAAATTTGTTTTGATGTCACAGAGCTGTGATGTCACAGCGGTGTGATGTCACAGAACTGTGATGTCACACCTCTGTGGTTACACAGGTGTGACTGGGCTGTTATGTCACAGATTTGGGATGCCACTGAGCTGTGATGTCAAAGAGGTGTGATGTCACTGAGCTGTGATGTCACAGAGATGTGATGTAAGAGAGGTGTGATGTCACAGAGTTGTGATGTCACTCAGGTGTGCTTTTGCTGAGCTGTGAGGTAACAGAGCTTTGACGTTATTGAGCTGTGATGTCACAGAGATGTGATGTCACTGAGCTGTGATGTCACACCTATGTGATGTCTCTGAGCTGTGATGTCATTGAGCTGTGATGTCACAGGTGTGATGTCACTAAGCTGTGATGTCACAGAGCTGTGATGTCTCTGAGCTGTGATGTCATTGAGCTGTGATGTCACAGAGGTGTGATATAACAGAGCTGTGATGTCACACCTCTGTGATGTCACTGAGCTGTGATGGCACAGAGCTGTGATGTCACTGAGCTGTGGAGCGGTTGGTGGTGTAACGTGGGCTTCAGTTTGTAGCTACGCCTCCCTCGTGCAGTCACCCAGTGTCCCGGCTGCTCAGGAACTACCGGAGGATGGCTAGCTGAAGCTACCTTACCTATGCTAGCGCATCATCTACGATGGAAAGCACTCTTATGTCAAGTTCAACCAAGGCAACTCATAAATGTCAAGCCAGTTCACTGGTACCCAATTGTGATTCCTGTAAAGCACCAAGTCCATGCAAGGATTAGGCACGCATGTCTCTGTGGTGCAATCGGCCAGCGCGCTCTGCTGTTAACCGAGCAGTTCGTGGTTCAAGCCCACCCAGGGACAATGAAATTGTGTTCTGTCTTGAGGTGTTTCTTGGGAAACAAAAGTTCAAGTGAGGCACAGTTGGACTGTACCGAGAATGAGGTCACTCACAGACTCTGCAGTTGCAGCCATCACATGGCATCCAGGAGTGAACTTTGTTTCTGCTGCTTCTTTTGTGCGAATGCATAATTTACCCAGAACGATGTCACAGAGGTGTGGTGTCATAGAGGTGTGATGTCACAGAGCTGTGATGTCAGAGAGCTGTGATGTCACAGAGCTGTGATGTCATTGAACTGTGATGTCACTGAACTGTGATGTCACAGAGGTGTGATGTCACTGAACTGTGATGTCATAGAGGTGTGATGTCATTGAACTGTGATGTCACTGAGCTGTGATATCCCAGAGGTGTGATGTCACTGAGGTGTGATGTCACAGAGTTGTCGTGTCACTGAGCTATGATGTCAGGGAGGTGTGATGTCACTGAGCTGTGATGTCACAGATCTGTAATGTCAGAGGTGTGATGTCACTGAGCTGTGACGTCACAGAGGTGTGATGTCACTGAGCTGTGATGTCACAGGTGTGATGTCACAGAGCTGTCGTGTCACTGAGCTGTGATGTCACAGAGTTGTGAAGTTAAAGTGGTGTGATGTCACTGAGCTGTGACGTCACAGAGCTTTGATGTTACTGAGCTGTGATGTCACAGAGGTGTGAAGTCAAAGTGGTGTGATGTCACACCTATGTGATGTCAGTTAGATGTGATGTCATTGAACTGTGATGTCAGAGAGATGTGATGTCACTAAGCTGTGATGTCACAGAGGTGTAACATAACAGAGCTGTGATGTCACACCTCTGTGACATCACAGCTCAGTGACATCACACCTGTAACGTCACACCTCTGTGGTTTCACAGGTGAGCTGTGATGTCATTGAACTGTGATGTCACAGAGCTGTGATGTCCTTGAGCTGTGATGTCACAGAGGTGTGATGTCATTGAACTGTGATGTCATTGAGCTGTGATGTCACAGAGGTGTGATGTCACAGAGCTGTGATGTCACAGTGGTGTGATGTCACAGAGCTGTGATGTCACAGAGCTGTGATATCCCAGGAGTGTGATGTCACTGAGGTGTGATGTTACAGTGGTGTGATGTCGCTGAGCTGTGATGTCACAGAGCTTTGATGTTACTGAGTTGTGATGTCACAGAGGTGTGATGTCCTTGAGCTGTGATGTCCTTGAGCTGTGATGTCACAGAGGTGTGATGTCATTGAACTGTGATGTCACTGAGTTGTGATGTCACACCTATGTGATGTCAGAGAGATGTGATGTCATTGAGCTTTCATGTCCGGAAGATGTTATGTCACTAAGCTGTGATGTCACAGGGGTGTGATATAACAGAGCTGTGATGTCATTGAACTGTGATTTCATTGAGCTGTGATGTCACAGAGCTGTGATGTCACAGTGGTGTGATGTCACAGAGCTGTGATATCCCAGAGGTGTGATGTCACTGAGGTGTGATGTCACAGCGGTGTGATGTCACTGAGCTGTGATGTCACTGAGCTGTGGAGCGGTTGGTGGTGTAACGCGGGCTTCGGTTTGCAGCTACCCCTCCCTCGTGCAGTCACTCAGCGTTCCGGCTGCTCAGGAACTACCGGAGGATGGCTAGCTGAAGGTACCTTACCTATGCTAGCGCATCATCTCCTATGATGGAAAGCACTCTTATGTCAAGTTCAACCAAGGCAACTTAAAAATGTCAAGCCAGTTCACTGGTAACCAATTGTGATTCCTCTAAAACACCAACTCAATGCAAGGATTAGGCAGGCATCTCTCTGTGACACAATCGGCCAGCACGGTCTGCTGTTAACCGAGCAGTTCGTGGTTCCATCCCACGCAGGGACGATGAAATTGTGTTGTACCTTGAGATCTTTCTTGAGAAACAAAAGTTCAAGTGAGCCACAGTTGGACTGTACCCAGAACGAGCTGACCTCAAGGTGACCCACAGACTCCACATTTGCAGCCATCACATGGCATCCAGGAGTGAAACGTGATTCTGCTGCTTCTTTTGTGTGAATGCTAATTTCATAATTTACCCAGAACGAGCTGAACTCAAGGCCCAGTATTCCAAAACTTTTAATCTGGATCAGGATAATCCGAATAATGGATCACTTTGATCCCAATCTGGGCGAATACAGATCTTGTGTCTTCGCCTCCCGATGGAGCACGACTTCACCTCAAAAGTGTAAGTTTACTGTTGTCTAATGTGCGGCGGTTTTAGGACCATACGAACGCCACCCTACATATGCAAACCAACTTCTTGAATTGTCACCTAATTCAAACCAGGCCGTAGCAATCTCTAATTGTGCCATGGCCATGCTAACGGTAGCTAACTTAGCTCCATTGACTTGTGTGTTAAGTAGATAGCGGGCTAGCGAGGTAGCTTTTAATGAATTTAGCTGTCTATGGTTTAACTTAAAAGGGAACTAATCTGACATACATCATAACTAAACCTGTCAGGATGCTACAGTAATGCTGCTGATGATGTCATGCTTTTGTGACAAAGATATACTTATACATCTTTTCTGTCTTCTGTTGTCCACTCACCTGAGTCCACTCACAGCCATGGACCATTCAGTTATTAAGGACAACCTCTGGAAATCCTTGGAAACACTTTAATTATACATTTAAGATTAAGTTATTGGATTTTGACTTTTAACTGATTTCGATTTTGACAACTTCAAAATGTCAAGCCAAGGTACTGCTAAGTATTCGTGATTACCCTAAAGCAAATGTCCAGCAAGCTTGGGTTTTAACTGAGACATTGGTGGTTTGTATCCAGGTGACTCAAAGGTTGTACAGGTCTCTAAAATGCAAATTTTATGTCATTCAAATATTTCTGTGAAACTCAACAAGCAAAAAATGCCCAATGTAAAGCAAGGTATGTCTCTGTGGCGCAATCGAGCAAAGCCAAGAGGTTGTTGGTTGAAGTCCACCCATGGATGATGAACACGTGTTCAGTCTTTCAGCATTCATATGCCCCCTGTTCAATTGTAGTTCTCCCATAGTACTAACATGATCCCTTTCCCTCACTGCCTTTTCCCCTCTCCCAAAATCAGAATATCCCACCACAAACGATGAACACAGGAATCATGTGTAATTATATTTTAATCAATTCATTTTTATTTATATAGTGGCAAATCATTGCAACTCACAAATTTCCTCATGACACTTTCCATACAGATAAGGTCTAGACCGTGCTTTTCACATTATTTATTCCCTGCCTTACATGCATATTGTCTGTATAATATCCTGTCAAAGACAATCAAGCAGAATGTATCAAGAATGTCCTTTATTAGAACGTTATTACAGAAGTGATTGAATCTAATCTCTAAATAACACAGATCTGGATAGAGATAGCGTTTTAGCAGCTGATGTAATTCCATCTGTGAAGTTTTGAGGGGAGTGAGCAGTCTGAGGGTTGGGATCAGGACAACATCAACATGTTTATTGGAGCACAGAGCATTTGTTTCCCAGCCAGTACAGAAAGCATCAAACTGTCTACTGTATGCATTACATTGTTTCTAGCATGTTGACAGTACTAGCATGTTGGTCCTG
>CM041732.1:13472469-13489969 GCA_023373845.1 Nibea coibor | reverse complement strand
TAAGTGAACAGAAAAAAGCAAACTAACGTATATCCTGTCTTGTTTTCTGCCTGAGACTCTCAGGGTGATGACGAGTATGTGCCATATGGGCTCCGTCCGGATCCTCCGCCTTATCCCGCGCCTCGACCTCCTCCTCGGCCTGCACCATCAACTGCTCTGCCGCCTCACGTCCACTCACCCTATAACCCCTTCCAGAGGGTTAAGGCCACTCCACGAAAGAGAGAGATGACCTTCCGTTGACAATCTCATAAAGAGATGAAGCGGTACAGTATAAATGCATTTTTGTGTTATGATACTAACACTGGTGAACTTTTTTCCCGAGATAACCAAGGAAGGGGGAGAGGACGTGGAGGTGGTGAGGACAGAAGATTGGAAAAGGATGTGTGTTACAATTGTGGGAGATTTGGACACTACGCGAGAGACTGCAGAGCTCCAAAGAGGAGAGGGAGGAGGGGAGGATGGAGAGCGGGAGGAGGCGAAGGAGCGGAGCCCTGGCAGGACAGGCAAGAAAAGGATCACACCGCAAGACAAACTCCAGAAGCAGGTTATGCAGACACACACACACACATATAGAGATAGATGATATTACAGACAGCTGAGATTTTATTAACATTAAACTACTCTTATAGTTTAGATTCAATTCAAACAGGACTGAGTAGCGTAACTCAAGAATTAATGCGATTGGTAAAAACCTGCATTCCTTCTGTTGAGATAAAAAACGCCGAAACACACTCACCCGAACAGTTACATTGCATAATGTACTTTCGACACGAACACGGATCGGACAATGAATATGATGACAAATTCTTTAAAAAGCCCAGTTGTAGAGTAACTCTTACTGACCTATACTGGGACAAAAAAGGAAATTGTGCTTGTGCGGTGAGCCTCCAGGAACCAGAAATGAAATTGTTTAGGGGTCACACCACACATTTCGTGTTCAAAATTGATTAATTCACAGTGGAAGGATTTGGGTGAGTTTATCTCAAAAATAAAAAGATCAAACTGCGAGTGGAAGGAAGTGGGGGGAAAAGTGCTGTTTGCACCTAAATTGAATGTGTATTGTGCCCATTTAAACTGGGTTACGCAAGCAGTCAAGGCTGTACACCTTAGTGGAGAAACTAGCCTGGACTCAATCACCGAATGATACACTTTAACTGCTGAAGAAGAGTTAGAATTAACGAATATACCTCAAGAGTTGTGGTCCAAGGGGTCAGCTGATGTAGGACTCATTAAGGGGGTAGAACCAGTTAAAATAACTCCAAAAAGCTCTTATAGGCCGTATCAGAGACAGTACCCACTTAAACCAGAAGCTGAAGAAGGAATAGCACCAATAATACAAGATTTATTAAGTACAGGAGTTATTAGAGAGTGTGCAGATGCAGCATGTAATATCCCTTTGTTTCCTGTAAAGAAGGCCGCCCCATCAACAGGATGGAGGATGGTACAGGATTTGCAAGCAGTAAACAAAGCAGTAATACCACATGCTCCCCTTGTACCAGACCCACACACTCTGTTAAATGAACTCAATTCAAAAGCTAAATATTTTACAGTGATAGATTTAGCTAATGCATTTTTCTCTATACCACTTCACAGAGAAGATCAATTTTGGTTTGCTTTTCAGTATAGAGGTAAAAGGTATACATTTACAAGACTCCCACAAGGATATTGTGAAAGTCTGATCATCTTTTCAATGGCAATGTCATCTAACTTAGCACAATTTACTCCCCCGAGAGGAAGTCAGTTATTATTGTACGTTGATGATATTTTGCTAGCCTCTGAAAATGAACAGGATTGCAAAACTGACACTGTTGCTCTTTTAAAGTACTTAGCAGAACAGGGTCGCAAAGTAAGCAAAAATAAATTGCAATTATGGAAAGAAGTAGTGAAATATCTAGGTTTTAATATTTCTTTTGAAGGTAAACATCTAGATGAAAATAGAAAAACTGCGATATTACATGCACCCAAACCACAGACTAAAAAACAAATGATGTCTTTTTTGGGAATGACTAATTTCTGTAGAGCATGGATTGCAAATTATGCTGAAGTGACACATCCACTTCAAATGCTTATCTATGATCAACCCATGGCAGCTAACGATGTGATCACATGGACTCCAGAGGGAGAACATGCGTCTGTACAAGTAAAACAATTGCTAGTGGGTTCAGGAGTTTTAGCACTCCCGGATTATAAGAAGCCACTTATACAAATGTGTGATGCTAGAAGTGGATTTATGACCAGTGTGCTAACCCAACCTTTTGGAGGAAAAATTAGACCTGTAGCATACTATTCGTCAAAGTTAGATCCAATAGCCAGAGCAATGCCACAGTGTCTGCAAGCCGTACAGGCCGCAGCCTTAGCAATACAGAGTTCAGCTGCAATTGTCTTGTTCCATCCATTGACACTGAAGGTGTCACATGCTGTAGATGCTTTATTGACACAGTCAAAAATAGCCTTCATGTCTCCAGCTCGGCATCTTAATTGTATGACTATCCTACTCTCTCAGCCTCATCTAACTATTGAAAGGTGTACAACTTTAAATCCAGCTACGCTACTACCAAACGAAACAGAAGGTGCTAAACATGATTGTGTAGCTGAAACAACAGAAAAAGTGCTGCCAAGAGCGGATTTAACTGATGTGGCGTTACAAAATCCGGATGTAGTAATGTTCGTAGATGGATCATGTAAAAAGAACCCAGATGGGACTAACAGTAGTGGATATGCAGTAGTAACTATACATAGAGTGTTAAAATCTAGGGCCCTTGCATCCCACCTCTCAGCTCAAGCAGCAGAATTGATTGCACTAACTGAGGCATGCAAATTAGGAGAAGGAAAGAGAATAACTGTCTATACTGATAGTACATATGCTTTTAATACTTTACATGTTTTTGCACAGTGGAAAAATGGAGGTATGATTACATCCACACCAATTTTGCATACAAATCTGATTTTAGCTTTACTAAAAGCTGTACAATTACCACTTCAGATTGTCGTATGTAAATGTGCAGCTCACACGACAGGAATAGACTTGGTTTCACAAGGAAATCGTAAAGCAGATGAGGAAGCAAAGATGGCTGCTGCAAGACAAGACTATGAAGACATACACACGGCTGAAGATTATGAAGATATATACACGGCTGAAGAGATCACACATATTGACCATGACGTCTTAAAAGACGTGCAACACAGCCCACCTGAATTAGAAAGACGGTCTTGGGTGAACAGGGGGGCAACATTGTCTGATAATGAGTTATGGAAATGACCAGAGGGCAAGTACATACTTCCAAAAGATTTATTTAGATTTGCAACAGTATTGACGCATGGATTAACTCATGCATCAACAGGGGGGATGTACGAGCAAATAAATAAGATATATACAGCATATGGATTCCAAAATTATGCAAAAACATTTTTTTTTGTGCATCATGTCTAGTGTGTGGAAAACAGAATGCTCAAGGCAGACTCCGCCCAAGACCAGCCTGTCTCCATAGTTGATGAGTTCGAGAGACACGAGATGACTAAAAGACCGAGTGGGAATGAAAATGAGCATGACGAATATTTTCAGCTCAACGAGTGGAAGAGTCAATCTACGCGCCCATGAGAGAAGAAGCACCTGCTGAGAATGACACACTGTTTAGTCTTTGTTCCACAGCACAATGAAGAACCTATAGAAAATCTGAAATTAAGTTATAGTGTTCTGATGTAAAGTCTGCTTAAGAGAAAAGGACGGATGGCAAATTGTATATACATTTAAAGGTTTTTGTTTATTTCTCGTTTTAGGGACAACACCCGTAGGCAGGGAAAGAGGGTCCGATGAGACGATCAGCCCACCTTTATTTTTTTCCTTATTAGATTCATAAGTGTATGTATATATTTGCTGTTATGCGATTGGATGTTTTTTTGTATTTATATTTTACGTCTTCATGAGTGATTAAGTATACTGAAGTGATTGTATCACAAGTATCAATACAAGTTAGTGGCCGCCGGGGCAGCAGGGCTGTGTGGAGAATTTTCCTGTCTAGAAAGTCATAGTATGAAACAATAAGAATGTTAAAGAATTGCCAGACAGGTTTTTCGCTCCCACACCATCGATGATTACTTGCAACAACTATTGAACACTGATTAATTTTATTCTTGGAATTATATTTTGTACCTTTCTATAATAGTACAAACAGGGGGGAAATGTTATAAAAATTAAGATTGTACTATTATTCAGATGCTTCAACTTTTACGATGTTCATGTGTTCCCATTTATTACATGTCGTAAAGAACACTTCCTTTTGATGATACTCACAAGACAGGGCGAGGTAAAATTTAGGAATAAAGGTCAGATACAGATAAGAGGGGTGACAATTAGATTAAGGGGCATATAGAAGAACAATAGTCTTTGAAGTAAATATGCAAATTGTCAGTTAACAATTGGTAGGGGTTGAGACAGCCCATTTTTAGGGAAAATGTATAAAAACCAAGTGTTAGAGCTCCTCAGGGAGCCTTTTTCTCTGTAACTCATTTAGTGTGTTGCACTGCGAAACGCTCCTCTTGTACAAGATTAATAAATTCAACTTAAACTTTTGATGCTTGGAATCCGGTCCTCCTTATTCAAGGGTTTTCTTAAAAAATTCCCGTAACAGGCTCCATTGACTTGTGTGTTAAGCAGCTAGCGAGGTAGCTTTGTTGATGAATTTAGCTGTCTATGGTTTAACTTAAAGGGAACTAATCTGACGTACATCATACTTTAACTCTTTAAACTAACTCCAACCTGTTCAGAGTTTATTAGTGTTAAGTCATAGGCTCCATGTGTACAGACCAGGCTGCTGCAGTACTTTGGTAACGTAACGTTACACAGTACGAGTATTAACTACACGGTTCATTCAGAAGTGTCAGGATGCTACAGTGATGCTGCTGCTGATGTCATAAACAAAGATATACTCATACACCTTGTCTGTCTTCTGCTTTCAGAGTCCACTCACAGCCATGGACCACTCAGCTGTTAAGGACAACCCCTGGAAATCCTTGGAAACGCTTTAATTGTACATTTAACATTAAGTTATTGGATTTTGAATAAAGTGCTTGAAACTGCTTGAAATTGTAACTGCATTACTTTCATGGTATATAGCTTGGTCAGTGACACAATTAGAAACATTTAATCTAATGTCTGCCTTATACAGAAGGCTCTCACTGAACATAATTATGGTCATTATTTTACTTCATCCAATCAGATGATATTTTGACATAATCAGTTTGTACACAAACACTGAAATACATTGCTGCATGTTTCAAAATCATATTCAAGATATTTCCAAACATGTTAAAAGTTCATTTTAAGCTTCTGACTGAAGGCAAATTTGTCTTAATTTATTCACAAGGACGTAGGGTTATCTGAATCTGTGTTGAAATACCCAGGTTTAATACCCAGTTCAATCCGACCATTTTCTTGATGTCACCTAGGACAGCATGGACTCCTCTCCTGAACCTTAGTAGCACTGCTCAGATGGGATTGAGGACATCAGGCCCTTTCTGAAGGAGGTCATTCATGCTGAGCCCTATAAATTCCTGGCTGCTGTTCCATACCAGTCACATAAGTGTTGTAATAGAGTGTGGGTTTGGTGCCACTAAGTGGCTGACGTACCATACTGGTCCTTTCCAGTTGGTCTCCTTAGTGAGTTTCTTTGCTGCTCTCCTCTCCACTATCTCATGGACTTGAGTTGTGTATTCCACACGCCATGTATATGTGGTTGTGTTCACTAAACAAAAGTAACAGTCTGTGCAATGATCATTTTGCTCTCGCCAAACCAGCGAAGCAGGCCAACTGTTGCTCATTCTCCATTCACCTGGATTATATTTATTCTTACATTCATTTGAACCTTTTCACTGCAATCATGAATTATTTCTGTTATTCTGTCTGCATTAAAGCACTAGTATTCGACTTTTTAGGTAATATTCACAATTAATGTCTATTTTTTTTTTATAGTTCCAAAATAAACTTATCTCAATTCATATTAAGCAAAAAATAAACATTTTCCCCTTCCCTTTGTCATCTGTCTATCATCAATCATGTATGCATTTAACCCTAACACACATCATCTTCATCCTCTCATTGAGTAGTTAAGTTTTCTTCATATAACTGTACATAACGTATGTTAAGTACATTAAGTGCTCACTTAACAGAACAGAATAAACCTCCCTTGTAGTTAAACTAATTCACGTTTACACTATATGAATACAAACTGAAATTAAAGCCGCAAGCAGCATTGAAGGGGCCCTCGCGCATGTGCGCACATAGGCATGTGTGCATGTCGGACAAGTTTTAAGTCAATCAGATGAAGTCCCTGGGAGGAGTTTGTTAAAACAGACCATAAGAAGCAACCACTTTTCTTATAGGGTCAAATTTGACAAAATAGCCACACCCACACCGTTTCATCAAAATTTATAATTTTGATAACTTTTCATAGTCAAGGCCTTAAGAACACACACACAAAGTTTCAGTGGGATGAAGTCCCTAGGAGGAGTTTGTTAAAATAGGCCACACACATTAGCCAGAGTTGGGTCAAAGTGTCAAAGTTGATGGAGCGCCACACCCACACCATTTCATCAAAATTCAGAATTCTGATAACTTGTACTAAGGAAGTCTATACGAATGCACCTACCATGTTTGAAGTCAATTGGATACAATCCCTAGGAGGAGTTTGTTCAAATATGACCCCTTCTCAACCAGCCTGCAACACTAAAAATGGTGATTTTCATTCTTAAATATCTCACTTCCTGTTCATTTTAGCCCATTGCTCCTTTTTTGTAGGTCTTGCCATGTTCTACAATTCAGCTGATGATAACTCTGTGTCCAAAACTGTGACAGGGCTGCCTCAAAGAAAAGTTTGAGGGGGCGCTATAGAGTAATTTTTTCCCAGGTCCTAATTAATGTGCATGATCTTCTGAGAGAAAAAAAAAAAAAAAAAAACTTAAATTTGAAATATCTCAAAAGATTTTGCTCTCTGTAAAAATATATCCTGTCCAAATTGTACAAATTCAAAATATGAACATGCTGCATAACAAAACAAACAAAACCTGGAACTATAAGTAAAATTTGCACTTTTCAGCAATAACCAGTCAACCCGCATAAATACGCCTGACGGTCATCTCGCCCTCGATGTAAGGACGTAGCAAGTTGCAGAGCACCAACAGTGATGACCGCGACATCCTAAAATTTTCATGCATGTGAATGCAAATGCAAACACATGAAAAGTGTTTGCACCTGAAGAAATGCGACTGCTACTCTGAATGCTTCCATGATCATCGTCATAGCAACAGGTAAAGTGGCACTTTTGGGGCATCAGCTGCCTAAAACTCTGTTTATCTCAAATGACCAGAATCCACTCTAGCCAGAGTTTTTAGAAAGATTCGTTTTCAGGGGCGAATTCACAGTTTGCATGTAAAAGCTAGGTACAAACGCAGGGAAATGTCTCAGTTTTTAAAAATATATAATAAAACATGCACAAGGTCCGAGCTGGGGCATCTCTGCAGGAATGGATTGAATAAAGTGTGCGGGCCCTGCGGTGTCATTCTTTGCCTTCAGTGTGCCATTACACTCCAGCTCAATCAGCCCCATCTGAATCATTCCACATCGATGGCAAATGGGTTGTTCCTCGAAGTCACCAAAGCACCGTGCAAACACACCGTTGTGCCGACTTGGTTCAACGTTACTTGGCAACAGGGAAAGTGAGGCAAGTTGCACTGGTGCATTTGTGTCTACCATAAAAGCAGCTTCACTTGAAATGCCGTCACTGCGTCATACATGTCAGTGATCATGCAATCGTGTCCCTGGAGCTTGAGGTTTAAGGCGTTGAGATGAGGTCTGAGTTATTGCTACAACTCAGAGCACAGTTCATATAGTTTCAATATGCAAATTGTTTGTATGCTGGCAAGGATGTTGAGGTGATTTCCCAAATCTAAAACCGGGACACTGTGCACATGACCGTAAAGCCTAACTCACAGTCAAGGCCTTGCTGATCGCTGCCACTATAATCAATGAGACCACTCACCACGCCGCGGAATGTCTCAGCAGCGTCCCAGCAGCATCTCTCCGCTCCGCAGCGCTATCTTTCCGTAGCACTTCTATTTAAGTACAAACTACTATGTGATTATAAAAATGTGATTTTAAATGAACTTCACAGAAACTATGTTTACACACAGCTATGGTATTAAATATGTATACAAATGTAATGTAATACTATTATAACTACCTATTGAAAATGTAAGGAAGTGCATGAACTTTCATGTTGCTACCTCTCTGTGCTAATGTTAGAGGAAGAGGGAGAGGAAGAATACAGAACAGCAGACTGTGTAAATGTTTTATTTACAGTAAATGACAACATCTTTTGAGCAATACAACTCTAATGAGCATGATAAAACCAACAACAATAATAATAACAGAAGATATCTTTACAAATATATACATTACAAATATATACATATATACATTACAAATATATACATTACAAATATATACATATATACATTACAAATATATACATTACAAATATATACATATATACATTACAAATATATACATTACAAATATATACATATATACATTACAAATATATACATTTTCCACACTTTTTTATGTTTCACGCCATCCTGTTCTGCCAAGACACACTGCCTTGTGGGGAGTTGAAATAAGTGGAGAAGATGTCCCTCACATTACAGGCCTCTTGTGGGGCCCTGTTTCCTCCCATGTTGCGTACTGGTGGCAGGTTTCTCCCCTGTCGCTCTGTCTCCTCCAGCAACCTCACATTCTCTCTTGGGACAAACAGGAAGTTATGGAGAATGCATGCAGCCACAACGAGGGTGTCCACATGTTGTGGGTGCAGGTTGATCCTACGATGTAATATTCTCCACCTGGAGGACAGAATGCCAAAAGCATTCTCAACTACCATCCTTGCCCTTGAAAGTCTGTAGTTAAAGATCCTCTGTTGGTGGTTGAGGTTCAGTCCAGGGTATGGTCTGCATCACCCAGCATGGCATGTGGCACATCACCCAAGTGAGCAGCACCAGGAAGAGAGGTGCTGGGTGGGACATCAAGTGTGTTGGTCTCCATCCCTCTCCCAGAGCTGACCCAGCATATACACCACCATCACTGGTCCTTCCGAAGTCCCCCACTTGAATGACCCTGAACCTGTAGTTTGAGTCCACCGGTGCCAAAAGCACTATAGAGAAAGTTTTTTTGTAGTTAAAATACTGACTCCCAGACAGTGGTGGGGCTTGGAGGGTCACTTGCTCCCAGGCAGTTTGGAAAATTCCACATCTTCCAGAAGCCGTCAGCCACTTCCTCCCATGTCTATCGTGTTGGCCTGGGAAGGAACCTCTCCATCATAGTTTTCTCAATGGCGGCACACAGCATGTGCACTGAGTTAATTACTGTAGCTATATGCCAGACTCACTAGTGAATCTCCAGATGCCATGTACCTGTGAGGGAAGAAGCAAATAAATATAAGTTATATGTGAACATGTTTTATTCACCCATATCTCTCTTTATTTCAGCTGACACACATAAAGCCAGGTGGAAGACTTTAAGGGATGGTTTTGTTAAAAACCGGAAAAAACCATTGCCCAGGCAGGAGTGCACACTCCTGGCTGTGAGTGACAGTGAGAAAGAGAGCAACCCTCGTGTTGAGCACAATACCTACCCAGTGAAGCTAATGAAATAAATGTTGGAAGAAACTGATTAAAAACCCGTGTGGAGCCTGGACCTGTGAGAGTGCCGTCGAAGAGACTTGACGTCCCTCACGAAGGAAAACGCATCGGTCAGGTTTTCTTGTTGGACCCCTTTGAGCCTTTGATCTCCCTGGATGTTGGAGCTTGGATCGAGATGTTGATGGTGAGCTACAGCCCAGAGAAGAACTAAAGATACAGCGCCTACAGAGGATTGAGAGCCTGAAATTCAGCACTACATTAAACACACACGCCACCAGGGTGCGGTAGGACAGACTCTCCACTTTCTCAGTGGACTGATCAGAACTAAAACTGAAACTGATTCAAACTGACTGAAAGCAAGGGAAATTGGGAATTGTGAAATAACTCAAAATCACAGCTGTGAGTTTTCTTTATACATTTTTTGGTTTTCTACTTACCTGAGTAAGAATTGTAATATTGTGTGCAGTTAATGTGTTTTTATCCTTCCCACATTGTAATAAATAGGGAAGCGCTATGCGTTTCTTAAAGAGAATACTGAGTTGTCTCATTCCTGTGTTATCATTTGATCAACCCTAGGTTCCATAGTCAAACTTAGAGCTTCTGAAGTCACCGGCTATTGTACTCTACTACCTCTCTTCATACTTAGTTATTTAATTACTGTTCTATTTTCCTCTCGAGAAGGGTTACATGTGCTCATCTTCTGTATGACTTGTTTACTTGTGTTGAGACCTTTTGGAATTAAGAACCACAATCATAATTCCATTGCTTTCATCTTGGTTCTGGCCCCGCCTCCAGGGTTCTGGCCCCGCCTCCTACCTTTGAGTGAGTGGCTGACTGAATGACTGATGTAAAAAAGTTAGTTGGTGAGTTATTATTATTGTTGTTGTTAGTAGTAGCAGCAGCAGTAGTAGTAATAGTACTAGTAGTAGTAGTAGTAGTAGTAGTAATCATTATTAAAAACAGCACACTGTTCTACCAGGGGAACAGACATCCAGACATATCCAGACAGTCAGAGCTCAAGGACGGAGCATTGCGAGGCTAACCCACACATCAAGCTGACAATTTGTATCATGATGATGATGATTATTATTTATATTAGCATTTTTATTATTATCACAGAGGGAGGGCGGTGGTTGGGTGGTGGGTGGAAAAGCGACAGAAAGTCCACAGGCAGACTACCAGGTACACCACGGAGCTCCACACCACTGTACCAGGGTCACGGAAGACGGTGTGAGAGAGCAGAAGATGTCAAATTATAAGGGTCATTCCAGAATTCGAGGACATTTTACGTCCCACCCATGAAATTTTGAACAATGCACATAGAAAATACTAAAACATGTAGTTTCTGAGTAAATTTACTTGTCCTGAGACCAATTATTATTCATGGAATGTGTGTCCCACAACACGCACGCAATCCTGTTACCATAAACTTTTTAACGTGGTAGAAGAAGAAGAAAGCAGTGAGTAACATGATACCCTGGATATGACATCATCAAACAGTTTGCCAAAAGAATGGCTAGAGCAAAGGTATGTCCTCGCTTCTATTTTAATTAATTCATAGTTAATAGCCCCTCCAGTCACCCCTGAACCTCCAGTCACACCAGAAATCCCATTTAGGGCAGAATATCTAGAATCTAGCTCCGGCTCTCAACCTGGGACTTCAAGGTAAACATACAGTAAGGTTATTGACTAATGTAAGTTAGTGTAAGCACAAAATGGCTGCTAATGTATATTTTGCTGCATGTGAAATGGTTATGGAACAAAATTAATGCTTATATGTTTCTTTTAGGAAAAGTGATGCTGGGAGAAGAAAATAGGCTGCCCAAAAAAACAAACAAAAAGGAAGCAAGAGGAACTAGAAGAAAATTTGAGAAGAGCAGAACAGAAAACGGAAAATTACAGGAAACGACTTCAACGATTGAAAATGGCTCGTCCATCTCCAAGAGCCAAAGTCAACAAAACACTCAGGGAAGCCTCGCACACATCCCTAAGAAGAACCCTGAGAGAGAGTCACAGACAACTCATTGCAGCAGTAATCAGCAAAAAGAAATTGGCACAGGAGGTACTTGGATTTTCAAGGAGAAGATGGAAGAACCTGCGAAATGAAAATGTCTGCTACTACAAGAGGAAGCAATACACTGGAATTGGTGCCAGACTAAAAGAAAAGGTAACGGCATTCTTTGTACGTGACGACGTGAGCAGGATCACTACTGGAAAAAAGCAAACGGTCACAAAAGGAAAAAAAGAAAATGCAGAAAAGACTGCTTCTGGATTCAGTGAAGAACCTCAATTTGAGGGTCCTCTCTGAGCAGACCAACAACCAGCTGTCATACTTGCTGTTTTGCACACTTCGTCCCTATTGGGTTGTGCACCCAACGCTGGCAGATCGTGAAACGTACGTGCAAACAACATGAACATCTTTATTGCTAAAAAACTTGACACATTCAATTTGGAGAGCCTGACAGAAGCCATCACATGTGACATCACAAGCAAGCAGTGTATGTATGGAGAATGTGACGTGCAGCAATAAGAGCTATCCACTCACAGGCCATTACAACGCTACTGATACCGTGTCTGCTACCTTCAGTGGGCAACTGTTGAGAAAAAGCACAAAGATGACTCTGGAGCAACCTCAGGGGTCACTTTGAAAAAAGAATATGAATCCTCACAAGAAGAGCTGGTGGAGACATTTGCTACGTTGCTCCAGAAGTTTAGGCGTCATCTCTACAACATCAGGCAGCAGTATGCTTTCTCACGGGCCCTGAAGCAGAACCTCCCTGCCAACCAATGTGTAGTCCATGTTGATTTCTCCAAAAACTATGCTTGCAAATACAGTGCAGAAGTGTAGTCTGTTCATTTTGGTGCATCCCACCAACAGGCCACTTTACACACTGGTGTTTATCACCTGGGGGGAGAATCAGCTCCTACCTCCTTCTGCACCCTATCGGCCTCAAGATTGAAGGGGCCACCTGCAATATGGAAACACATGGATGGGCCCTGCACACAATATAAACACCGTAAAAACATTTACCTTTTTTGCACCAAAATTTTTAAGATGGGTTTTACAAGGGGAACCTGGAATTACTTTGAAGCCAGGCATGGCAAAGGAGCCCCAGATGGCATAGGTGGCACACTGAAGAGGAGGGCTGACAGGCTTGTCAGCCAAGGAGTTGATATTCCCACAGCAATGTCCCTTTACCAAGCTCTGAATGATGGTCAGTCAAAGGTGAAATTGTTTTACATCCAGGAGCAAGATGTAGATGATGCAGTGAAGGAAATGCCAGCTGACCTTCCAGCGGTACCATCCACCAGGTATTCACTTCACTATTTCTCCATGATTCTTATTTAGTTAAAGCACTTTGAACTAACTTGTGTATAACTGATCTTGCCGTCCCAGGTGATTACTCTTTCACCTGGAAAAATACTCTACCGCGACATCAGCTGCATGTGTTCTGCAAAGGGGAATCTGGAATGTAATTGCCAGAAAACTAAAAGCTTCAGCTTTAATTCTACAGATGACCACACAGACCTAACACACAGCACACCAGAAGAAGAGCAGTGGCATACTCCAAGAGGTTGTGGGTAAATGGTGTGCCCTGCTGTATGAGGGCCACATCCACCCATGGATCATCCAAGAGGTGAATGAGACCCACTGCCAGGTGAAATGTATGCACAGAGTCGGGGAAAACGTTCATTCCACCGCCACAAAATGTTACCTCACGCCACCTGGCCATTGGAGAAGACCAATGGAACACTCTGGTCAGCCATGAAGAGTAAAGTGGAATATTAGAAGACCGATGTTCTAAAGCAGATGACAAGTTTTTAACTAAGTGTGAAGTGTTAAATGAAATGTTTTTAGCTCACTGTTAGTATGTTGATACTAACAGGCCAGCCAGCCATCAAAGGTTTAAAAGCAATGTTCTGAACCAAAGGGGAAGTTTCAGCAAAGTTTCTTTAATTATTATTATTATTATTTCTTTTATTTTTGGGGTGTTATTTGAGGTTTGACGTTTTTACACTTTTATACACGTTTTTCTAGACTATGACTATACCAAAGAAATGTGTGATATTTAAAATAATACACAACGTAGCAATCATTTGATTTATGCTTATGAAAACATAACTGATGTGCTTTGCAGCTGATGTACTTTTGCTGAGAACAATGAGCTGCTTGTGGATTGAAACATTGCGAGCATAACGGTAGATTACTCCCCTCCGCCTGTAGCAAGACAGGATGAGACAACGAGCCTGTGTTCTGAAAAACAGAGGTGAAAAACTCATCTCGAGAAAACTGGACAGGCGGGGAGGGCTGTGGGTTTAACACTGTGTACTGGAAATAATGTTGTGACACTGTATATGGGACCTCCCCATTTGTGTGAATTAATAAAACAAGCCTGAAAACTGTGAAAGGCAGAACTCAGCAGTGGACGGTAGAGACAGGCTGCGGAGTCTGTAGAGCTGAGTTCTCCCTTTGCAAAGGTGAACTTAGAATCAGTGTTGTGTCTCATTCTCTGTATATTCTTCTCTCTCTCTAAAGTCCACGTGGTCAGCGAATCCGGGATGGTAAATTGTACCACAACAGCATGGTGTAACAACAGGCAGCAGTATACTTAACCAGTCAGTAAGAGTATTTATAGTATAATGCTAATATGAAATCCAAAAAAATCTAAACTATGATAACCCTTTTAGGATTACTTAAGATTAATTATACAGAAATAACTTGGTGTCTTAAAGGTGATGACTCAAACAGCTGGCTAATATGGTAAATTGGTGTATTTTAAGAGAGAAGCAGTTTTACAAACAGACCATGTACCCGCCCCTACGGAGCGCTCAGAAACAGCGAAGGAACGCACGCAAGATTGGGCCACACTCTAGCTGTCTCCCTATTGGCTGGTGGAACACTAATTTAAGTGCAGGGAGGGGCATCTTTCAGTCTGAGCACACCTCAACCTGAGAGGACGTGCTGTTCCGAGTGCGAGCACACTTTGGTTTGAGCACGTAGACGCGCTGTTTGACCAAATCAAAAAGCTTCGTAATTTAACGTCACTCGTCTTTAGACTCTACAATTTAAATTTAAATTTGAAGCCAGTTCGTTCAAATGTGATTCCTACAACTGACATCATCATGGAATAACGAATTCCACCATGCTGCCACACATGCAGTTTTTTATGGAAAGGAAAACGCTTTGCAATCTTGTTTGAGTTGCTTTATTGATTTTATAGTTGTTTATTCTTTATTAGTCCCTTCATCGGTGCTGAGGCGGTCCACTGTCTCCACTGCTGTCATCATTTCTGCATCAGAGATTTCTGGTCATAGACAAAAGAAATGACAAGTAGAAAGGAAATTAATTTGTGTGCATGTGGGAAATATATGAAATTTCATTAAAGCAGGGTGCCTAGGTATATGAAAGGAATAGGTAGAGCAAATGTACAACAGACCTTGTGTACAGGTGTGGGGGGAACTTGTTTTTCTGCTCCAAGGCACGTTGGTGAACGTTGTGCAGCCATGCGGACTGCCACCGTTGTTATTTTCAGGCAGGCATCTTGTGTTATCTTTATAAGTTCAGCCCTAGATATTGATCGGTCTGTGCAGGAGTACTGTAATGCATGAAAAAGAGATAAATGTACATATAAGCAGATATTTAGAAATATATACAGAGGTACTTTGATTTAGTTTCATTTGTTCCGTGATGGAGTAGTAATTTAAAGTAATTGTATGTGCAATCCATTTTACCCATTGAAATGAATTGAAATGCCACTCATCTAAATCCAGATACAGTTTCAGATACATGTATTTGTCTCATAGGAGGAAATGTAAAGGCTAACAGCAGCGAAATTACAGTCTAACATAGACAGTAGAATGCAAGACAGGATTAGGAGAAGAAGTTATTTCCATTGTCATCAGGTCTGCACAGAAAATCAGCCGCGTACCTTAATAACTTCTCAGTTCAGACTGTTGTGGTTGAGGTGGCATTTTAGATAGAAACATAGTAGGTGTAGGTATACTTACACTCACAAGTTGACATGTTTGCCGTATGGCTGTGGCATCAGGATCATTGATCCCAGGCAGCTTACTTGGAGAATACATTTTCTACAACAATAGACAAAGAAAACAAGTCATGAAAATTTGTGGGTCAACATTTATGTTTTCCTGTATGTGAAATGGGGTTACAATTATTAGCACAGTATATTTATGTGTAGATAGTGACAGAAATTAACATGATAGGTTTTTGTAATTTATGTAATATAATAAATTGTGATTCATCAAATTTAGTTTTTATAGCCCAAAGTCACAAAACACATTTTGCCTCAGAGGGCTTTGCAATCTGTACAGGGAGTGACACCCTCTGTCCTTAGACCCTCGGTTCCAGTGAGGAAAAACTTGCCCACAAAAAACCTTTAACAGGGAAAAAATGTGGAAGAAACCTCAGGAAGAGCCACAGAGGAGGGATCCCTCTTCCAGGACGGACAGACGTGCAATGGATGTCACATGTACAGAACAATCAACACAAACATATTGTACAATTACAATGAATTACAATAAATGGTGAGGTGATTGCAGTAGCAGTGGAACCTGTGATAGAGATAGAGAGACACAGATGCACAGCAGCAGTAAATCATTAACTAATAAACTGTAATGGAGAATAATATGGTAACAATAATGACAGTAATACTATATGTAGTGGACGTCATGCAGTAGCCACGATCCATGAGAACCTGCTGCTGGATGAGAGAGCACAGAAACTCCGGGGAAGAAGTTTAGTTAGTAACATGCATTAATGAGACAGGTACGTTTACAGATGGTGGTGATGGGGAGAGAGAGAGAGAGAGAGAGAGAGAGAGAGAGAGTGCGGTGGTGATGGTGGGGGCTGAGGTGGGTGGTGGTGGGTGTGTCTATATCTGCTGAACGTAACCACTGTGAAACAATCAGGAAATAACTTTTCACTTTGCTGATTAATGACAGCTTTCAGCTTTCTGCATTGTTACTCTATGACTCTCTACCAAAGCTCGCTCTCTCTCGCTCGCTCACTAATCATCGGACACAAATCAGATTAATCTTCTTCGTGTCATTACATTTTGCAGCGTAAATTGTGAGTCAGACTCAGATCTCGAAGCTGGTACATGAAATAAACAAAGAACACACACAGGTAGATTATCCGATTTCAGTCCGTGAATCCACCTGGATAGTCTCTGTTTCAATCTACTTTAATCCAAATACATGAATTCAAATTGATGTGATAACTACTTTCAACAATATAAATGTCTGTTTCCAGTCCAACACAGTGGTTACTATCTACCATGTTGCACAGGGCTTCCACTTCACTTGAACTTCTTCTTTTCCCTGAAAGACATGATATAAAGAAACAATTGTCATACATAAAGGAGCTGTTAAACATTTGTGTGCTATTTAATAGCTCACTATATTATACAATTAGTTTCCAAAAACCTAACAGCCACTACAATACTTGTACTGAAAGAATGTAAACATCAGGAAGGCAGCGAGACCAGGCAGTATCAAGTGAGGAAAAAAAGAGGAATGTCTGGAACCTTTAAATATGGAATTAAGATGGACTCTGTGGAAACACAGAGGAACACACAGACTAAATAAACAAGTTAAGGCAGAATAACAAGACCCAGGTGAAACTCTAGTTCTATTTATTTAAATTACTTCCATATTTTATTTATTATGTTCTCCAATCTTTATAAATATCCATTTTTACACTATTGGAACTGAACAAATTGTTAGAGCTTAAAGAAATACATTTGACTATGGATGTAGCAGTATTATATATGACAATCAAACTGAACTTGAA
>CM041732.1:13427469-13467469 GCA_023373845.1 Nibea coibor | reverse complement strand
CAAAACTTCACAGATGGAATTACATCAGCTGCTAAAACGCTATCTCTATCCAGATCTGTGTTATTTAGAGATTAGATTCAATCACTTCTGTAATAACGTTCTAATAAAGGACATTCTTGATACATTCTGCTTGATTGTCTTTGACAGGATATTATACAGACAATATGCATGTAAGGCAGGGAATAAATAATATGAAAAGCACCGTCTAGACCTTATCTGTATGGAAAGTGTCATGAGGAAATTTGTGAGTTGCGATGATTTGCCACTATATAAATAAAAATGAATTGATTAAAATATAATTACACATGATTCCCATGTTCATCGTTTGTGGTGGGATATTCTGATTTTGGGAGAGGGGAAAAGGCAGTGAGGGAAAGGGATCATGTTAGTACTATGGGAGAACTACAATTGAACAGGGGGCATATGAATGCTGAAAGATTGAACACGCGTTCATCTGTTGCTGAAATTTCTGGGAAGCACACACTAACACAAATAAAGATCTTGAGTCAATCAATTGGTCCTTTTGTCATTTATTCTTGCAAGAGGAACAGTTCTACAAATGCACAAGACAGTCTGCAGAAAATGTTCAGGGTGGGGCAGTCCCACACTGATTCTTATACACTTCTAGGGAGTATTCGTTACTTATGATGATTTACTTATCTAACTGTAGTAGATACTGTAGCTGCAATGGAATGTGCTCCTCACTAACAAGCTCTGCTGGACCGTGTGAACCAAGGTCAAGTTTATACATCAAACAACTACTGCTACAAACAATTTTCATAAATGAGAGAAATGTTTCTAAGTGCAAGGTACTGAGTAAAACCAAACAAGAGTATAAGGCACAACATTTTGTACTTAAAAAACCTTTTGAAATATTACTGAGGTCAAACATGTCTATCAAAAACCAATATTAGTCACTGAGAGGAGAAAGCAGGGCTCTGTCTGACACGCTGAGTCTAAGGATAAAGCATCGAATCTTCACTGCAGATTGATGTTGTTTATTTACCCTTGCAACAAACACATACATTTATGCCGTTGAATGATGGAAAATTAACCTTTGCGGTCAACAAAAATATCGGGCCTCTACCTCACACTCTCTCTGTACCAGAACACACAGATTCACAGGCAGGTGCAGGTGATATTCATTTGGCACTCATTCAGCTCACACCCACGCCCACACACATGTAGCCACACCCACTACCCCGGTGACAAGTGAGAAAATCTCTGCCTCTACATCTATATATGATTATAAAAGATCACGCAATCATGTAATATAAAATTTCCATTACATTTCCCTCCTTTTGATTATAAAAATCATACTAATAAGCAAAGAATATATAGAAAAATTCAATTTCTCTACAACATCAAATGTGTCAATTCACGAGGATTCAAAACACATCATCATAATGAGAAACTGATCAACTTCGTTTACAAACCGGTCTCGTCATCAAAAGAGTCAAGATATGAGTCTAGGTCAAGTAGGGTGAGGTCACGGTCAGGAATGTGATGGGGGGTTTGCATGAAATGACCCACAGTTTGATCCACATATCTGTGAATCAAGGCTTTCATGCAGGTAAGCAGAACCGTACAGAAGCAAATCATGAGAGACATCACTAAAAAGACAGGAATGAGGATTTGGAGAACTAGTGTTCCCCATGGGCCAAAACGGTCGTAAAGCCAATCCATTGCTGAAACCCCTGCCCCGTCGGAGGGTTTGAAATGACTGGTAATGGTATTCAAAATATTAACCAACTGTGTGATATTGTCATGAGGATCAGGAGCTAACACACAGCATTGGGAGACAGTCAGATTTAGAGCTTTACACATGCCTCCTTCCGAAGCGAACAGATAATCTAACACCATTTCATGTTTCAGTATGACTGCTCTGTAATTGCGAGCCGCATTGTTAAGAGATTCAATTGCTGCTGTGTTTGCGGTCATGTAGGCAAATAAGTCAGTGGTGATGTTATCAATGTGATCAGCTAAAAAAGTCACCCCATACCATGGAAAAAGTCCGATGCCCCATTTTTCGCCCAAGGAAATATGATAATGGTAATAATCTCTAGAAGAGAAACTTGCCATGTCCCGTTTATCCCGTCTGCTGCTGTTGGTGCTGTTTATTGTAGCACTAAGAAATCTGTCAAGTGGAATAACAGTTAGAGGAGTGGTTATCTTTGCCAGGAAACAGTACCCTGCATACATGGGAGGCAAAAATGTGTAGTGTTGATTACCACAAACCCAAGCATATCCTTTCATCATACCCAGACCCGGTGTAGACCTTACCACCTTTACTCCACTTATGTTACCACCTGGTAGGATCAAATTTACTTTCATGCAAACCTCAGATCTAGAATGAGAGCACCCCTCGGAGGCCTCCACTTTAGCACAAGAGGAATTGCCTAAAAACTGACCAGATGCACTAAAACCAGAAGTGGTGTGTGAGCGGTTCGCACATGTCTGATTTACCCCTCTACAAATACCAAATGGTGGAAAAGAAGTGACCTGCGTCACCTTTTCTGATTTAGATCTAAAACTCTTATCTGTTGAATTATCAGGAAGTAGAAGGTCCTGATCACAAAGCTGCAGACAGACGGCAGAATTGTAATACCTTTGATCTTTACCACGGCCTATGTCCATAATGCTCTGTTGGCATGCTGTTTGGTTTGACGTCTCCAGTCCCCTACCCACTGCGGTCAGGTTATCTGCAACTGTGAGGAGACATCTGGTTAAGGCCTCAGATGCCGGCTCTGCGTTAACTGGAATCACAGAATCTTGGTTTAATGCAAGGGGAAAACAAACCATGCAAGAGGAATTTGGAGCTACTTCTCTGACATTATACATGAGCCAATGAAACCATCTGTTTGTGTTCCACTCTGGAGGAAGTCGGAAGTCTTGGGGTGTATACCACCAATCTGCTGAACGCCTAAGTCTTTTAGTCATGTTGAGAGAAGGAATGTTGTCTCGTGTGTCAGAGTCAGCGTCAGTCTGAGCTGATTCAGTTTCAGCATTTCTCTTTTCCCACCACAAAATGGGACCTTTGAAAAGAAGGGTTAACAGTATCAGTATGGTCGCAGTTCCTCTGATGCCACAGAGGCCTGGATGTCTGAACAGATGCATGGGCGTGGTCTCTCCATTCTCTGGGTTTGAAGTCAGCTTCTTCTGGCCGTGTGTGTGACTGTATGTGTGGCCTTGGCACGTCTGTATGCCTAGTCTACAGTGAGAGGTTACTAGCACATCACTGATTATTCTCCTACTGTCGCTGTGGTTGTACCCCCAGGGGGTGGAACTCTTCTGCAGTGTGTTGCGTGAATCCAAGTGGCACGTTCTGCAACCTTCACAGCAGTGTGAGTGACCAGGAGGACTTGGAACGGTCCTAACCAGCGATGATGTCTCCAAGACTTTCTCCTGAAGTTCTTTACCACCACAAAATCTCCAGGCTTAATGTCGTGTAGAGGACCTGAGGCCGCTGAGGGCTGTGCACTGGCGACCTGTCGTCTGATGTCACAAAAAGATTTGGTTAAGAATATGCAATATGTCACCAGTTGGTCCTCGCAGAGAGTGGTGTCCATCTGTCGTCCAGGTGGATCTGTTCCCACTCGAGGTGGGACTGCTAACAGAATCTCAAAAGGGGACAGGTTAAGTCGCTCGCGCTTGCGCATTCTCATGTACATCAAAACAATAGGCAGTGCTTTAGGCCATGACAAACCTGTTTCCTCGCAGCATTTGCTCAATTTTGTCTTGATGGTCTGATTTTGGCGTTCAATGGCGCCACCTGCTTGTGGATAGTAAGGACAGTGAGTTTTGAGGTCAAAACCTAAACACTCAGAGAGTTGTGCCATTGCTTCGTTCACGAAATGGGCGCAGTTGTCTGATGAAATTTTCTCTGGAACTCCCCATCTAGGAATTATCTCTGTGAGTAATGCTTTTGCCACAACTGATGCAGTGGCATGTTTTGACGGAAACACTTCAACCCATTTAGAAAACATATCAACCATAGTTAGACAATATTTCTTCCCTTCAGCTGGGCTGAGTTCAATAAAATCCATCATCAGATGTTGGAATGGTCTGATTGTAGGTGGATGTGCTGCAGTTTGTGACAATGGTTTTGTTTTGCCCACATTGTTTTTGGCACAGATCATGCAACTTCTGCAAAAATCTGCTGCAAAGGTGGAAAAACCTTTTGTGTACCAATCAGCCTGAATGACTGCACACATACCTGTTTTTGAGACATGATCCAAACCATGTGAGAGTTTTGCAAAGCATGGATACAATTTCTTTGGCAGACATGGTTTATCATCTGGTCCATACCACACACCCTCCTTCTGATAGCAGTTATTCTGAATCCACAGCTTCTTCTCTGCTGGTGTAACAAAACTGCTGAGATCAGAAAGAGAAGCAACAGAATGTGACAATAGGGCGGTGGTTTCATGTTTGACATTAATGGGAAGTCGAGCCGCTACTGAATGTGCTCGAGCATTTCCTCTGGAAATCACATCCTCAGATGATGTATGTGCTGCACATTTACAGACAGAGATCTGTTTTGGAAGCAAAATAGCCTCTAACAAAGCAGATATCTTATCATGATGCAAAATTGGTTTGCCATCAGATTTTAAAATTTTTCTGTGTTTCCACAAGGCTCCAAAATCGTGAACGACACCAAAAGCATACCTTGAGTCAGTGTAGATGGTCACTGTTTTACCTTCTGCCAATTTGCATGCTTCTGTCAAGGCCACCAGCTCTGCTGCCTGTGCTGAGTAATGAGAAGGCAGAGGAGAAGATTGTATGTACACCATGATCATCAACAACAGCATAACCAGTCTGACATTGTCCTGTGTCTGGGTCTCTTGAAGCAGACCCATCCACATAGAAAACTAGGTCAGAGTTGTTCAGGGGTGTGTCTGAAAGGTCAGGTCGTGGTGTACATATCTGTTGAACTTCAGCTTCACAGCTATGTGGCTCTCCATCGGTTGGGAGAGGCAAAAGAGTAGCTGGATTTAAGACAGTACATCTTTTGATCGTGACATGTGGCAGGTCAAGAAGTGTGGTGTGGTACCTGAGCCATCTTGCTGCTGAAAGATGAGAGGTCTTTTGTTCTGATAAGAGAGCCGAGACTGCATGTGGAACAAGTAATGTTAATTCTGAAAAGCCCACAAAATCACGTGAGGCCAGAACGGCTCGTTCTGCTGCCGCTACAGCTCTCAAACAATGAGGTAAAGCCTTAGCAACAGGATCAAGAGCGCATGAAAAATAAGCAACAGGCTTTAACTGTGATCCATGTTTTTGTAACAGAACACTTGTCATACATCCCTCCTTTTCGTCCACACACTGGACGAATGGTTTATCGGGGTTTGGAACCCCTAAAGTTGGAGCAGACTGTAGAGCTTTCTTCAAGTTGACAAAAGATGTCTCAGCCTCTGGTGTCCAGGTGATTTTGGAGGAGGCTGTGAGGCCCCTAGCATGTGTGGCATCTCTTAAAGGACGTTCAAGCACAGAGAAGTTAGGAATGAAATGTCTGCAATATGAACACATGCCCAAAAAAGACATAGCTTGTTTCTTTGTGAGTGGTTTAGGTGTGTTGATGATAGCAGATATGCGTTCCGGAGAGAGAGACTTGCCGTTTGGGGTTAGCACGTGACCCAAAAAGGTGACCTTCTGCTGTACGAACTGTAGCTTACTCAGGCTGGCTTTGTGTCCTTCCCGACACAGATGTTGCAGGAGGGCAACAGTGTCCGTCTCACACTGCTCCTTAGTGGGAGAAGCGATAAGTAGGTCATCAACATACTGTAAGAGAGCAGAGCCTTCAGAAAGAGACAATGTAGATAAGCTTCTGGACAAGGCTGCATTGTAGAGAGACGGAGAGGAGGTGAAGCCTTGACACATTCTAGTGAAAGTGTAACGTTTACTATCAAACAGGAATGCAAACCAGAACTGCGAATCTTTATGAACTGGAACAGAGAAAAACGCATTAGACAAATCAATCACAGAGAAGTACTGAGAGCCCTCAGGAACCTGTGAAATGATTGTGTAAGGATTTGGAACATTTGGAGCAGGTGAAGTGACTGCAGCATTAACAGCATGCAGGTCTTGAACAAAACGCCATTCATCTGGTTGGCCTTTAGGTCTGATTTTTTTTACAGGAAAGATAGGAGTCTGTACTGGAGAATCCTCACAGGGAACAATAACTCCTGCTTTGAGTAGGGAGTGGAAAACAGGGCGGATGCCTTCAATGGCTTCCTTCTTCAAAGGATATTGTTTTACCACAGGTCTGTAATCAGATTTTGGAGTGATCTGAACAGGTTCACAATTTTTTATCAGACCCACATCGTATTTGCTGTTTGCCCATAATTCAGGGGGAACCTGATTCAGAAGAGGAGAAATGTCACTGGGACTGCATGCAGTGAGGTGATGTGGAGGGTCTAAGGACAGAGGGTGTCACTCCCTGTGCAGATTGTAAAGCCCTCTGAGGCAAAATGTGTTTTGTGACTTTGGGCTGTACAAATAAAATTTGATTTGATTTGGTTTGATTTGATTTGATTATCTTTTTCCAGAAGATACACAGAACGTAAACAATGTATCTTAGTTTGCAGTGGTCTTTTAAATGCCCCCAAAGAGTGAGAATAGCATGCGCCCTTTTCTGGCATGTGAGTCCAATCTGAGGCATGCACACATCGATTAACAAATGGGCCCGAATCTCTCCACTGTTTGTTAGCAGGTTTTGAAATGGAGATGTGTGGTTGTGATCCGTATATGTCATAAAATCTGAGTTGTTTCTCAGTCAGAGAAACAGCAGCTGCACATTCAGTTTCTGTCCAGTACAAGTCAGTAGTCAGTAAGTTGTCATTTAAGTCGCTAAAAAATGTTCTTGCATAGTCAGTGTCTGGTCCGTCCGAGACATGAGCAGTGCAATGCAAATGTTCAGCTGTCTTTTTGTCAGAGGAGGGGTTTATCACATCAGCAGCAGATTGCAGAATGGAAACAGACACAGTGAGGTCTAACCACCACTGATATACATACAAGGGTGCGGTCGGACTAAAATGTACAAAGGCTGATGTGATATCTGCATATCTTGAAACCCTCAATCCATCAGGTGTTGAGGTGAGGACAATGTTAAATGTGCACATCAAATCACGGCCTAACAAATTAATTGGACAAACATCAGAAATCAAAAAAGAATGTTTACTCGTCATTAATCCCTCATCGGTTTGCCACTCACAAATCATAGGAGTAGAGTATTTCTCTTTAACTGTATTTCCCGTAGCGCCAAGTGACCAGATATATCTGCCACTGAATTTTACGTCAGCGGGATTGAGCTCAGAGGATCTAATTACAGAATTTGTGGCGCCAGAATCAACCAAAAAAGTTATTGGGGTACCGTTTACCATGCAAACAATAGTAGGCATTTTTTTATAGGCTTCAGATGACAATAGGCTATACGTGGGTGTGGTTTTGAAATGCTGTTCTTTTTCTAACCTATCAATGGTCCCTAACAGCATGGAAAGCAGTGTATCAGTGCCAAGCATTTCTTCCTTGCAAAAAGCTGTGTGTGGTGCATTACCTTCCTCCCCAGATGAAACAATGAATGTGTCAGGCAGTCAGTCAGAGGCAAATTTGGATATTCCTTTTTCTTCTTTTTTCTTTTTGGGACAATCTCTTGCCCAGTGTCCTTTTTCTTTGCAGTAGAAGCATTCATCCTGATCATACGTTGCATTGTTTTCTTGTGTTTGTCCTCTTCCTCCACCTCTCCCTTGCTTGCCTCCCCGACCGCGCCCGCGTCCTCTGTGTCCCTGATTGGATCCGCGGCCTGCATGTTGGTCAACAAGACTTTGCATCATGGTTAGAGAAGCATTGTACTGGGTCAACTCACGTTTTTCGAGTTCCTTGTCCCTTTCCTCTGTTTGCCGCTCCTCGGCATGTTTGGCATGTCTACGGATCTCTTTCAGACGTTGATCCTTCCAGCCAATACAGGAACTCTGGACACTGTGGTAAACACTGGGACGGAGACCACTCAAGAAACAACTTTTCAGATGACTTTCATATGCTGTTTCATAATTTTCTCTGTCCATATTAGCAGGTTTGGGAATGCCACAATATTGTTCAAACACACCACTCAGTCTGTGATAATAATCTTCAGTTTTTTCTTCCTTTTCTTGTGTGCATTGTTGGATGGTTGTCATGCAGACTTTTTGTGGGAATGCAAGTTCAATAGCTCTGCTGATTCCAGCAACCCACCTCTCATATGCTCCAGCTGCTCTCCACTCTGATTGTTCCTGTTGATAGTCACCATCCAGGTCGGTGGCAATTCTCTGGAATTGGTCGCTGGTGAGTGTTTTCTTCAGTAGTCGTCGTAACTCATGCGACGTAGGTCTCCAGTTTTTGCAGAAAGACACCAATTCCTCACCAAACTTGCGCCCACCAGATTCCAGGGAGGGAAGCTGTTTTCCTGCTTCCACCATGTCGGGGTCCGTCCATCCTCTTTGGACCCTTATGGGACCTGTCGGACCTGGATACTCAACCATAGGCATATTGTGGTTAGGATGCAGCAAAGATGGGTGTAATGGGTTTGTTGGCTGTGGCATTACCATAGTTGTACTGTCAGCTGGATCAGGCTGGTACGTGACTCCTGTGCGTGTGTGACTAGGTGAGAGCATTTGTTCAGACATAGATGGTGAGGCAGAGGTGGCTGAAGCGCTGTCTGCACTTTTGTGGGTTGTTACCTCTTTAGGTCTGGTTCCTCCAGATGCAGAGCTCTCATCTTGTTCCTTGGTTGTTGAAGATATCGATCCATATGACGGGGGTGGGGGAGGTGGTGGAGGTGGTGGAGGTGTTGGAGGTGGTGGAGGTTGGAAGGCATACGATGCATCATCATACCTGTGCCGGAGGGCCATCATTTCACTTTTTGCCTCGACATACGCAGATGGAGCAGAGGGAGAAGGTTTATACTGTATGTGTCAGTAGCAAAGCATTCTTTCCCTGACTCTTTCCCTGCCTGTTGTCGTTCCCTTTGTTCTGCTTCCTTGTTGAGCCGCATTTTGAAATAACGGTGCATTTTGTAATAAACGTCCAAAATGTAATAACTTTTTCATTTCATTTTGTAATAAAGCCGCATTTTGTAATAAACTGCTGCATTTTGTAATAAACTGCCCCAACGCATTTTGTAATAAATTTTGCCGCATTATGTAAAAAGTTATTACATTTTGATAAGATTATTACAAAATGCACTTGCAACTTTTTTATTTTCTAGGAAATGTAATAACATGGTGCATTATGTAATAATACCTAATATTGTTGTTTGTTAAACAATGAATTTATACAAGAGTGACTTTTGTTGTTTTTTATGCAATTTCCCTTAGAGCTATGTAGCCCAATAAATCTATGTATGGCAGAATATAACTTTAGTTGCCTATTTTAAGTTTGGAATTATATAGACCAATAACTTGTGGCCAAATTCAAAGCTCTACATGGTCTGTCACTCAGGCAGGGAGGGGAGGGCGGGCTGTAATCTGATTGGCTGCCGCATCAGTTCTACAAAGATCATGCACTGCTTGCATGCTTAATTGAGACAGCCAACAGAGTTCAACGTGATGCCAGGTATGAAAAAACTGTGCCAAATATTATCTGTGTAATTCAATATATGGAAGTATAAAGACATTTTGCAGTTGATCTAAAGTTATGTAAATGTTTTGCCCTTGATAAGAAATTATATGACTGAATTTAAACCTGCATTGTCCAAGTTATGCTCACTGCATTAAAACAGTTTGTAAAGTAAAACTGAAATGTATGCCTCTAAGTACATATTAAGAGTTAATAACTTAAAGCAGGACACATTTGAAGGAAAACTGTGCATGTGCAAAAAACTACACTCACCCACACACACACACACACACACACACTAGTACACTGCTCAAAAAATAAAGTGAACATTTAAACAACACATCCCAGATCACAATGAATGAGGCATTCTGGTTAATAATGTATATTATTTACATAGTGGAATGAGTTGGAAACAAAATACTATGTGCATCAGAAGGAAGGGCCCACTGCACCAGCATATGGTCTTACACTGGGTGGAACCCTTCATTTTTTTATTATTTTGAGTAGACTAGTGTACATTATAGGGTTTTTTAACAGAAGGAATGAAAAGTTATGAACCATCTATATTTTAAATGCCAGTAAAACTTTGGGGTTGAACTTTCTTTGTCATCGTAAGAACATAAACTGTACTTTGCAGATCTGAATTATTTTGGATAACAAATAACTTGCTCTAAAATGGTTTAAGATGAATGCCAAACTTTACAGTTCCAAGCTGTTTCCTCTCTGTTCACCCCTCTCATGTGTTATTCCATGGGTAGATCTTCATTGTGAACAACAGCTGTGATAGTTGTGCTTCACCCTTCACTGTAAGTCTAATTACGTAGTTTAACTTAATAATTCACTTCTGCCTAGTTAAGCCATATGGAGAACGTTGGATAAGAGAGCAATACCTTCCCTGTGTGAAGTCACTGAAAACCATTGGCTGAATGAGTGAAGCTGAATACCTAATATTCCATGCAATGAATTAACACATTCATAAATAGTAAGCATCGAAGTAGCTATTAAAAGGCTAAAAATGTTATAACAGGTGTGAAAACAATAAATTTGTTAAAACCTTGTTTTTTAGTATTCCTACAAAAGCAGCGTTCTCTTTAATGATAGCATCCTTTATCGAGACAAATCTAGGGCTATAACATAAGATCAAAATTCATAAAGCAATTTGAATTATGGTACTATGATGCCGCAGGTGGTGGTGGGTTATCATATCATATGTAAATGTTTACGAATGGATTCAATTTTGATACCCAGAGTTTTGTTCTGTATTATAAGAAGCATAATAAGGATTGTTGGATTCTTGGTGTGGTTTTGGTATCCAATAAAAAAAATCTGCAATTTACATAATATTCTCTGTTAATGCAACCTTTGAATAGTGTACTGATAGTAATTGCTAAGTACTGCTACTAGGCTAATACAGTGATACTAATAATAGGCCTAGCTTTTACAAATACTTTAAAGTAAAATAAAATACAATTAACAAACAAATAAACTATGCTTTAGAATTGTTATTACGTAATGCACCATGTTATTACATTTTCTAGAAAATAAAAAAGTTGCAAGTGCATTTTGTAATTATCTTATCAAAATGTAATAACTTTTTACATAATGCGGCAAAATGTATTACAAAATGCGTTGGGGCAGTTTATTACAAAATGCAGCAGTTTATTACAAAATGCGGCTTTATTACAAAATGAAATGAAAAAGTTATTACATTTTGGATGTTTATTACAAAATGCACCGTTATTACAAAATGCGGCTCAACATTCCTTCATCCACAGCATCTATTTTTGCCTTTAACAGCTCTGATATACATACAAGGGTGCGGTCGGACTAAAATGTACAAAGGCTGATGTGATATCTGCATATCTTGAAACCCTCAATCCATCAGGTGTTGAGGTGAGGACAATGTTAAATGTGCACATCAAATCACGGCCTAACAAATTAATTGGACAAACATCAGAAATCAAAAAAGAATGTTTACTCGTCATTAATCCCTCATCGGTTTGCCACTCACAAATCATAGGAGTAGAGTATTTCTCTTTAACTGTATTTCCCGTAGCGCCAAGTGACCAGATATATCTGCCACTGAATTTTACGTCAGCGGGATTGAGCTCAGAGGATCTAATTACAGAATTTGTGGCACCAGAATCAACCAAAAAAGTTATTGGGGTACCGTTTACCATGCAAACAATAGTAGGCATTTTTTTATAGGCTTCAGATGACAATAGGCTATAAGTGGGTGTGGTTTTGAAATGCTGTTCTTTTTCTAACCTATCAATGGTCCCTAACAGCATGGAAAGCAGTGTATCAGTGCCAAGCATTTCTTCCTTGCAAAAAGCTGTGTGTGGTGCATTACCTTCCTCCCCAGATGAAACAATGAATGTGTCAGGCAGTCAGTCAGAGGCAAATTTGGATATTCCTTTTTCTTCTTTTTTCTTTTTGGGACAATCTCTTACCCAGTGTCCTTTTTCTTTGCAGTAGAAGCATTCATCCTGATCATACGTTGCATTGTTTTCTTGTGTTTGTCCTCTTCCTAAAAAAGTTGCAAGTGCATTTTGTAATTATCTTATCAAAATGTAATAACTTTTTACATAATGCGGCAAAATGTATTACAAAATGCGTTGGGGCAGTTTATTACAAAATGCAGCAGTTTATTACAAAATGCGGCTTTATTACAAAATGAAATGAAAAAGTTATTACATTTTGGATGTTTATTACAAAATGCACCGTTATTACAAAATGCGGCTCAACATTCCTTCATCCACAGCATCTATTTTTGCCTTTAACAGCTCTAGTTTTTTTTATATTAAAACTCCCTTCTTTTGGAAAACCCCACTTTTCCACCCACACATAGAAAAAAGGTACCCATTGATCACCATATTTCTTTTTCATGCACTGACAACATGGAGAATCAGGACACTCTCTCACAACCTTGGACTTAGACGACCCCATTTACCTTAGGAGCCCGCGCGCCTTTAATCCTAGGAACGTCTCCCCAAGTTTTGCCGAGGTAACTGACTGACCTATTCTGATAAGTTGTATTTTAATCTCCCAGAGATTAGATTTGTAGTATCCTTTACTACTTAGTACAAACACTATCAGTTAATCTCCCGGAGATTTGTTCAGTGTAGAGTACCTTACTACACTTGTCCTAAGTTGCGACCAGAGTAACCTTCTTCTCCATATTCAAGGACAGATTGACTCAATCCAAAATTGATCTTTAGATTCATTGAACAATTGAAAATCTACTTACCCTGAATTTAGGGTGTTTTCTGTTAATCTGAGTTCGTTGGACCTCGAGGTGACAGCTTCTAGGTCCACGGAGAGGGGCTTCCCGTCTCGAAAGAACTGAGGTGGAGGTGAGACGAATTTGATCAGTCTCAAATGGCCAGTCACTCTCTCCGGGTCCCGAGCGATCAGCCTGAGATCCTGCCGACAACGCCAAGTTTGTTGCTGAAATTTCTGGGAAGAGGGGAAAAGGCAGTGAGGGAAAGGGATCATGTTAGTACTATGGGAGAACTACAATTGAACAGGGGGCATATGAATGTTGAAATACTGAACACGTGTTCATCTGTTGCTGAAATTTCTGGGAAGCACACACTAACACAAATAAAGATCTTGAGTCAATCAATTGGTCCTTTTGTCATTTATTCTTGCAAGAGGAACAGTTCTACAAATGCACAAGACAGTCTGCAGAAAATGTTCAGGGTGGGGCAGTCCCACACTGATTCTTATACACTTCTAGGGAGTATTCGTTACTTATGATGATTTACTTATCTAACTGTAGTAGATACTGTAGCTGCAATGGAATGTGCTCCTCACTAACAAGCTCTGCTGGACCGTGTGAACCAAGGTCAAGTTTATACATCAAACAACTACTGCTACAAACAATTTTCATAAATGAGAGAAATGTTTCTAAGTGCAAGGTACTGAGTAAAACCAAACAAGTAAACCAAACAAATACATTTTCCATTACAGAAGTTTGATGTAAAGAAATTGATGCATAACAAACTTTAAAGCTCACATCTTTGTTGTAATGTTGTCATAGATAGTTAAGGAACTATGGTGACCAAACCTGTACATTTCTGGTCACAATCCCTCTTGAAATGTTGTGTCTTTGTTAATGGTCATTAAAATACAAATCAGAAGGAGCTGAAGTTGATTAGTTTTTTTTCTAGTTCGATGTCTTCAGTGTGATGATGCTATTCTGATGTGAATTCCTTTTTTATTTATGCTCTTTTATAAATAAATATTTGATGTGTATATACGTCTCTTGTAAATTATTACTTCATGATTTACAAGGAAACATTGACAACTGTGATAAATCTATAATTATATGGTAGGCCAAATCAGAACTATGAAACTTACTGACAGCTGGGCAGAACTAAGGACCCTGCTGGAATTTCTGTTTTTTTTAACTGATGCAGCCCAGTTGCTATTTTTAATTTCTTCTTGCTTTTTTTTAAAGTTCTCCTTAATTCCCAGGCTGCCCAGGCATCCAATGCAGGTCTTCCTATTGAGCGTGTTTGTAGCCTGGCGGGAAGGGCACACTTTAGTTTTTGGCTTTGTCATTTCTGCAAATGAAAATAAAACATGTGGAGATTACTTCAGGTCTGTTTTTATGAGATGATTACAAGAAGAATTTCTGAGCAATGACAAATATAGCATGTACTTCTGTGTTTTAAAATGACAGCATGGGTGATTATAATTCATGTACCAAATAATAGTTAATAACCTCATAAAAATACAAATAGACTCATGGAAAGTTACTGCTCAGCAAATCTGAATATTTGCATTCCTTTAAGGTGGAAGAACCATTTAAAGAGTTTATTTTTTCAGCTGTTTATTGCAATCAAGCTTCAGCCTTACAGGCCGGGTCATGCTCTCTCCTGTTAAAGACTGCTTTAAAACTACATTGCTAGTACTAACGTTAGCTAGTGTCTTTCACATGAGAATACATCACGAAAGGAAAAACTGTTGCAGAGGTAGTTCTCTTGGTACACAGACTGCCCTCAGCTGATTAATATTTCTGTCAACATGTAAATTACCCGCAGAGTTTATCACAGCTTACTTTGCTGACATCTGTCTCATGTGTCACGATCAGAAATTCTCATTTCACATATGTTTACTACGACTCCCAAGATGCATTACAGTTAAAAAACATCCAATCACCTTGCTTAAGATCTGTTGACGTGTCGCAAATGGTGGGCTGTAACTAAATATTGCAATTTGTAAACACATCATAAAACACTGGGCGAAATTGACTTTCTTATGATGATAATTATGACTATTTATTTTAGAATAAATAAATTAATAACGGGTAGCGCAAAAGTGGATTCTCTTCATCTCCATAGCAACGGTGTTGGGGGATTATGGAAAGTGTAGTGTTAGCGTAAATTGGTCTGATTGGTTGTAGCTCAGAGCGTCCAAAACTGATGCGAGTGGTGAATGAAACTATAAATGTGTTTTGCATGTTAAGATAAAATAATACACCTAACAAAGATGTCCGTACGTTACACCGGTTCACTTTCAGATCTTGAATCAGTTAGGAAAACACTGCGATCATAGTGCGGGATTGTTGCGCCTTGGTCTCCATAGCAACGGTGGTTGAGGCTTATGGGTAGTGTACGCTTTTTCGTTTTTTGGAAATAAAACGAAAAATTATTCAAAGTGTGGGCCACAACGTGAAGCTAGTTTGTTGTTGAATTATCAGTGACACTTTGACGTGTTTGTGTTGAGAAATGTTGATGATGTCATTAAAAGAAATCCTTAACATAGTGAGAAAAACACTTCCGGTTCTCCAACCACAGTGAAGCTCGCAGCGTCATGTAGTGCTGTGATCGGGTTATTATTGGAGTGAATGGGCGGCTGTAGCTCTGCTCAAAGTGTCTCTTACCGCCGCAAACTTCCAGCTCTCAGGAGCTCCCAAGAGTTGAGGAGCTACATGAGGATGAAATTCCTCAAGACGTCCCAGATCTTGGTATGCGTATAGGATTATGACGTCTTACATACTCATCATTACTATTTCAGTTTTAAAATGTAAAATCTAGGCATCTGAATATTGTACTACTACAACTGTACTGTTGTGTACTGTATTGCCCATATGTCTGATGCATATGCAGTGACAAAACCATGCAGAAAATCACTTTTTTTATTTTATTGAAACACATCATGTATGTTTTGTTCATTTAGACCAACGTCTTCAGACATTAAGAGACCTGTTGTCCTCGGTCACTGTCCCTGCCACAACTGAAGTGGAAGAGACACCCACCATGTCTGCATGGACCCAAAGACAGTTGACTGCTCAAAAAAGAGCTGCAATGCCAGAGCTCTTAAACTGCAAATTGGCTACAGAGACTGTTATAAAGCATTGCTGTCAGCAATGCAAAACTGCTGATGCTGTGGTCCGTTTCCTGGACTGTGTTCCCTCAGGAACTCAGTTTCTCTGTCCTGCTTGTGACTCCAAGGTCCACAAAAACATGTCTTCCATGACAGAGAAGCTATGATTTATGGTTTTTTCCAACCTATTCCTCCCACATCCTCAGTGATGATAGACCAAACTGGTCAACATCAACTTGCAGAACAAGGTATGTTAAAAGAATGTAGTAGATGTGTCTTTTTAATAAGCCACATATAAAGTTTGCTTTAACTGTTTTTTCTGCTTTTTCATTTGACTGTTTTGACTATATTTGACTAATGCAGACATTACTTCATTGCTATTGCACTGCTACTGCAATCACCTCACCATTTATTGTAATTGATTGTAATTGTACAATATGTTTGTGTTGATTGTTCTGTACATGTGACATCCATTGCACGTCTGTCCGTCCTGGAAGAGGGATCCCTCCTCTGTGGCTCTTCCTGAGCTTTCTTCCACATTTTTTCCCTGTTAAAGGTTTTTTGTGGGCAAGTTTTTCCTCACTGGAACCGAGGGTCTAAGGACAGAGGGTGTCACTCCCTGTACAGATTGTAAAGCCCTCTGAGGCTAAATGTGTTTTGTGACTTTGGGCTATACAAATAAAATTTGATTTGATTTGATTTATTTTCTTTACTGCAGTGTGCGTGCTTCCTATTCCTTTACCACTACAAGTCTGCGCCATTGTCCCTGGTAAACAGACTGTCTTGGTGACTATCAATGGTGCGTCATCACTTATTCTTACTTACCCACCAAATGGTGAATTATATTATCAAGCATATCTTACTATTATCCGTTTGTCCTGTGTTGTACAGATACTGGTCAAATAGTAAATATAGTTTTGTTTTCAGGCCCATACAACTTGTGCCTGCCTGTTGTGTGCTGCCCATGTTGTGACTACAAGTGGACCCCAGGGATAAATGACCTGCTTGGATGCAGATACTGGCCAGCAACCACCAGCTGTCAACTCCTTTTCAACTTTGATGTCTTCACATAATTTGAGGAGATGAAGTTGGCTAGCCCAGCACTATCCCAACAAGCATTCCTGAGAATGCTTGAGCATAGATCCCTTAGCACAGGACGGGTGAGACCTCTGTTTATCTTTTTTTTACGTTCCAAATATCAAAGTCTTGTATTAACCAGAATACTACCATCCTTGTCTCCAGATGGGCAGTATTTGTGGTGATACCTTCCACAGAGCCTTTCGAGAATTTGCTTTCTGCAATTTTAAGAAAGATGATCTGTGCCAGGTGGAGCCATTTAAATGTCCAGCATGCACACCAGACATGCTGGCCATTTTTGCAGATGGCAACAGGAAACATTATCGTTTCAAGACATCCAAAGGGCCAGTGGAATCACTTCCTCATTTTAGTAATTAATCTATTTACTATACAGGACCTCACTGCCAATACATTTAATTTTTCATTTACATACAATTTCAAAAATCTTTGTGTTATCTCAATTATTTTCTTAATTTGAAAGTGTTTGTGTCACTGACTTAAGATAATTTTGTTCAATGCCCAACAACCTCAAGAATGTTACTTTTACACATTATCACTACAGTTTTTAACTTCTCGCGTAGGTTGATTCTTTTCTACAGGTGACATAAAGACTGTAATATAATTTGATCGCCTATGACTTATATATAATTCCTGTCACAAGCATTTTCTAGAGACAATAAAATGTTTGAGGATGTGTGATTATGTTGTAACAATTTTTTTGTACCAGGACAGATGAACCATCTCTCTTTAATGGACTCTTCATTGCACAGGATGCCAAAGTGTCAGCCTTTGTTGACCAAATCCGAAGCCAGATGACAGTTGTAAGGATGTTTTTTAACCATCTAATTCTTCTTTATTTTTGCCCCAGTGTTACTTGTAACACACTATATCTACTTTCAGAGGACTGGCCATGATGTTTGTGGACCGGCAACATTTACAGCAGCCCGAGAAACATCCCAGAAATCCAGAGCAAAGGTGGATGAGGAGGATCTGGAAATAGCTGTGTGCAGACATGGAGTATTGCTGCAAGGCTTGAACCACTACCGTGGTGAAATCTACGCCTATCCACTCTTCTTGCAGAAAGAGTTGGCTGAAACAGCAAATGTGACATTCTTTTGCACGGACATCACTTGCAGGTAGTCACAACTGTTGCCTCATCATAACTCTATATTTTCCACCGGGGTGGCCATTACTACTGAGTTCTTATTGCATGGGTTATCAGAGCTCTGTTACATTGGTCAGACCACACTCATATTGTGGTGACAAAATCTTTCTTTAGACACATGAACACACAGACTCAAGTTGAAAACACTACCAATTCCAACCTTTTCACTGCAAGTCCTGCTTTGTGTCCTTACCATTATGAACCTCAAATGCTGTGGTGGTTTTTCTACTACAGGTATTGGCCATACATGGAAAAAATGGCAGAGAAGTTGCCTGAGCTCCAACCTCTTACAGAGATGAAGCCCTTTCTTTCTGTAATGCATGCCAAGGCTCACACTGGCAAATGTGAGGTACAGTGGCAAGTTAAATGTTTGTGTCACAACACAGATTTTAAATCTCTTACCTCTTCTCCTTCACTAGAAATCTAGCTTTACTTTTAGTTCACACCCATGAAATAATTTGGATTATTATATGTAATCGTGTTATGCATTTCTCAAGTTTCCTGTAGGATCTATAACCTTATTGTCTGTTTTTGGAATAGGTGAGGTGGGGTGGAAGAAACCAGGAAGGTGCAGGAAATACGATTGGTGAGGAAGTGGAACAGGTCAGTAGCTTCCTCTCAAGAGCAGCTCTCACTACAAAGTACCAACCCGTTCTCATTCCCAAGGCGTAAAATGCCGACGATTTGTCACACCCCGAGGCGTCTGATACTAACGAAAAAGGTGACCTTCCACATCAGTAAAAAACGCCCTGGGTTCTCCATTGACTCCAATATAAACATGTTTGCAGCAGTAAGAGACGCTTTGAGCAGAGCTCCAGCTGTCCATTCACTCCAATAATAACCTGATTACGCCGCTACATGATGCTGCGAGCTTCACTGTGGTTGGAGAACCGGAAGTGTTTTTCTCACTATTTAAGGATTTCTTTTAATGACATCATCAACATTTCTCAACACAAACACGTCAAAGTGACACTGATAACACTGATAATAACAACAAAATATTTCGTGTTGTGGCCCACACTTTGAATAATTTTCCTTTTGATTTTGAGAAATAAAGTTTTATTTCAAATAACGGAAAAACCTACACTACCCATAAGCCTCAACCACCGTTGCTATGGAGACCAAGGCACACCAGAACAATCCCGCACTGTGATCGCAGTGTTTTCCTAACTGATTCAAGATCTGAAAGTGAACCGGTGTAACGTACGGACATCTTTGTTAGGTGTATTATTGTATTTTAACATGCAAAACACATTTATAGATTCATTCACCACTCGCATCAGTTTTGTTTTCCATAATCCCCCAACACCGTTGCTATGGAGATGAAGAGAATCCACTTTTGCGCTACCCGTTATTAATTTATTTTTTCTAAAATAAATAGTCATAATTATCATCATAAGAAAGTCAATTTCGCCCAGTGTTTTATGATATGGTAGTTACAGCCCACCATTTGCGACACGTTAACAGATCTTAAGCAAGGTGGTTGGATGTTTTTTAACTGTAATGCATCTTGGGAGTATGTTTTAAGTCAGGTTCCCGCGAAGAGAATTTCTCATCGTGAGACATGAGACAGATTTCAGCAAAGTAAGCTGTGATAAACTCTGCGGGTAATTTGCATGTTGACAGAAATATTAATCAGCTGAGGGCAGTCTGTGTACCAAGAGAACTACCTCTGCAACAGTTTTTCCTTTCGTGATGTATTCTCATGTGAAAGACACTAGCTAACGTTAGTACTAGCAATGTAGTTTTAAAGCAGTCTTTAACAGGAGAGAGCATGACCCGGCCTGTAAGGCTGAAGCTTGATTGCAATAAACAGCTGAAAAAATAAACTCTTTAAATGGTTCTTCCACCTTAAAGGAATGCAAATATTCAGATTTGCTGAGCAGTAACTTTCCATGAGTCTATTTGTATTTTTATGAGGTTATTAACTATTATTTGGTACATGAATTATAATCACCCATGCTGTCATTTTAAAACACAGAAGTACATGCTATATTTGTCATTGCTCAGAAATTCTTCTTGTAATCATCTCATAAAAACAGACCTGAAGTAATCTCCACATGTTTTATTTTCATTTGCAGAAATGACAAAGCCAAAAACTAAAGTGTGCCCTTCCCGCCAGGCTACAAACACGCTCAATAGGAAGACCTGCATTGGATGCCTGGGCAGCCTGGGAATTAAGGAGAACTTAAAAAAAAAGCAAGAAGAAATTAAAAATAGCAACTGGGCTGCATCAGTTAAAAAAAACAGAAATTCCAGCAGGGTCCTTAGTTCTGCCCAGCTGTCAGTAAGTTTCATAGTTCTGATTTGGCCTACCATATAATTATAGATTTATCACAGTTGTCAATGTTTCCTTGTAAATCATGAAGTAATAATTTACAAGAGACGTATATACACATCAAATATTTATTTATAAAAGAGCATAAATAAAAAAGGAATTCACATCAGAATAGCATCATCACACTGAAGACATCGAACTAGAAAAAAAACTAATCAACTTCAGCTCCTTCTGATTTGTATTTTAATGACCATTAACAAAGACACAACATTTCAAGAGGGATTGTGACCAGAAATGTACAGGTTTGGTCACCATAGTTCCTTAACTATCTATGACAACATTACAACAAAGATGTGAGCTTTAAAGTTTGTTATGCATCAATTTCTTTACATCAAACTTCTGTAATGGAAAATGTATTTGTTTGGTTTACTTGTTTGGTTTTACTCAGTACCTTGCACTTAGAAACATTTCTCTCATTTATGAAAATTGTTTGTAGCAGTAGTTGTTTGATGTATAAACTTGACCTTGGTTCACACGGTCCAGCAGAGCTTGTTAGTGAGGAGCACATTCCATTGCAGCTACAGTATCTACTACAGTTAGATAAGTAAATCATCATAAGTAACGAATACTCCCTAGAAGTGTATAAGAATCAGTGTGGGACTGCCCCACCCTGAACATTTTCTGCAGACTGTCTTGTGCATTTGTAGAACTGTTCCTCTTGCAAGAATAAATGACAAAAGGACCAATTGATTGACTCAAGATCTTTATTTGTGTTAGTGTGTGCTTCCCAGAAATTTCAGCAACAGATGAACACGTGTTCAGTATTTCAACATTCATATGCCCCCTGTTCAATTGTAGTTCTCCCATAGTACTAACATGATCCCTTTCCCTCACTGCCTTTTCCCCTCTTCCCAGAAATTTCAGCAACAAACTTGGCGTGGTCGGCAGGATCTCAGGCTGATCGCTCGGGACCCGGAGAGGGTGACTGGCCATTTGAGACTGATCAAATTCGTCTCACCTCCACCTCAGTTCTTTCGAGACGGGAAGCCCCTCTCCGTGGACCTAGAAGCTGTCACCTCGAGGTCCAACGAACTCAGATTAACAGAAAACACCCTAAATTCAGGGTAAGTAGATTTTCAATTGTTCAATGAATCTAAAGATCAATTTTGGATTGAGTCAATCTGTCCTTGAATATGGAGAAGAAGGTTACTCTGGTCGCAACTTAGGACAAGTGTAGTAAGGTACTCTACACTGAACAAATCTCCGGGAGATTAACTGATAGTGTTTGTACTAAGTAGTAAAGGATACTACAAATCTAATCTCTGGGAGATTAAAATACAATTTATCAGAATAGGTCAGTCAGTTACCTCGGCAAAACTTGGGGAGACGTTCCTAGGATTAAAGGCGCGCGGGCTCCTAAGGTAAATGGGGTCGTCTAAGTCCAAGGTTGTGAGAGAGTGTCCTGATTCTCCATGTTGTCAGTGCATGAAAAAGAAATATGGTGATCAATGGGTACCTTTTTTCTATGTGTGGGTGGAAAAGTGGGGTTTTCCAAAAGAAGGGAGTTTTAATATAAAAAAAACTAGAGCTGTTAAAGGCAAAAATAGATGCTGTGGATGAAGGAATGTTGAGCCGCATTTTGTAATAACGGTGCATTTTGTAATAAACATCCAAAATGTAATAACTTTTTCATTTCATTTTGTAATAAAGCCGCATTTTGTAATAAACTGCTGCATTTTGTAATAAACTGCCCCAACGCATTTTGTAATACATTTTGCCGCATTATGTAAAAAGTTATTACATTTTGATAAGATAATTACAAAATGCACTTGCAACTTTTTTAGGAAGAGGACAAACACAAGAAAACAATGCAACGTATGATCAGGATGAATGCTTCTACTGCAAAGAAAAAGGACACTGGGCAAGAGATTGTCCCAAAAAGAAAAAAGAAGAAAAAGGAATATCCAAATTTGCCTCTGACTGACTGCCTGACACATTCATTGTTTCATCTGGGGAGGAAGGTAATGCACCACACACAGCTTTTTGCAAGGAAGAAATGCTTGGCACTGATACACTGCTTTCCATGCTGTTAGGGACCATTGATAGGTTAGAAAAAGAACAGCATTTCAAAACCACACCCACTTATAGCCTATTGTCATCTGAAGCCTATAAAAAAATGCCTACTATTGTTTGCATGGTAAACGGTACCCCAATAACTTTTTTGGTTGATTCTGGCGCCACAAATTCTGTAATTAGATCCTCTGAGCTCAATCCCGCTGACGTAAAATTCAGTGGCAGATATATCTGGTCACTTGGCGCTACGGGAAATACAGTTAAAGAGAAATACTCTACTCCTATGATTTGTGAGTGGCAAACCGATGAGGGATTAATGACGAGTAAACATTCTTTTTTGATTTCTGATGTTTGTCCAATTAATTTGTTAGGCCGTGATTTGATGTGCACATTTAACATTGTCCTCACCTCAACACCTGATGGATTGAGGGTTTCAAGATATGCAGATATCACATCAGCCTTTGTACATTTTAGTCCGACCGCACCCTTGTATGTATATCAGTGGTGGTTAGACCTCACTGTGTCTGTTTCCATTCTGCAATCTGCTGCTGATGTGATAAACCCCTCCTCTGACAAAAAGACAGCTGAACATTTGCATTGCACTGCTCATGTCTCGGACGGACCAGACACTGACTATGCAAGAACATTTTTTAGCGACTTAAATGACAACTTACTGACTACTGACTTGTACTGGACAGAAACTGAATGTGCAGCTGCTGTTTCTCTGACTGAGAAACAACTCAGATTTTATGACATATACGGATCACAACCACACATCTCCATTTCAAAACCTGCTAACAAACAGTGGAGAGATTCGGGCCCATTTGTTAATCGATGTGTGCATGCCTCAGATTGGACTCACATGCCAGAAAAGGGCGCATGCTATTCTCACTCTTTGGGGGCATTTAAAAGACCACTGCAAACTAAGATACATTGTTTACGTTCTGTGTATCTTCTGGAAAAAGATAATCAAATCAAACCAAATCAAATCAAATCAAATTTTATTTGTATAGCCCAAAGTCACAAAACACATTTTGCCTCAGAGGGCTTTACAATCTGCACAGGGAGTGACACCCTCTGTCCTTAGACCCTCCACATCACCTCACTGCATGCAGTCCCAGTGACATTTCTCCTCTTCTGAATCAGGTTCCCCCTGAATTATGGGCAAACAGCAAATACGATGTGGGTCTGATAAAAAATTGTGAACCTGTTCAGATCACTCCAAAATCTGATTACAGACCTGTGGTAAAACAATATCCTTTGAAGAAGGAAGCCATTGAAGGCATCCGCCCTGTTTTCCACTCCCTACTCAAAGCAGGAGTTATTGTTCCCTGTGAGGATTCTCCAGTACAGACTCCTATCTTTCCTGTAAAAAAAATCAGACCTAAAGGCCAACCAGATGAATGGCGTTTTGTTCAAGACCTGCATGCTGTTAATGCTGCAGTCACTTCACCTGCTCCAAATGTTCCAAATCCTTACACAATCATTTCACAGGTTCCTGAGGGCTCTCAGTACTTCTCTGTGATTGATTTGTCTAATGCGTTTTTCTCTGTTCCAGTTCATAAAGATTCGCAGTTCTGGTTTGCATTCCTGTTTGATAGTAAACGTTACACTTTCACTAGAATGTGTCAAGGCTTCACCTCCTCTCCGTCTCTCTACAATGCAGCCTTGTCCAGGAGCTTATCTACCTTGTCTCTTTCTGAAGGCTCTGCTCTCTTACAGTATGTTGATGACCTACTTATCGCTTCTCCCACTAAGGAGCAGTGTGAGACGGACACTGTTGCCCTCCTGCAACATCTGTGTCGGGAAGGACACAAAGCCAGCCTGAGTAAGCTACAGTTCGTACAGCAGAAGGTCACCTTTTTGGGTCACGTGCTAACCCCAAACGGCAAGTCTCTCTCTCCGGAACGCATATCTGCTATCATCAACACACCTAAACCACTCACAAAGAAACAAGCTATGTCTTTTTTGGGCATGTGTTCATAATGCAGACATTTCATTCCTAACTTCTCTGTGCTTGAACGTCCTTTAAGAGATGCCACACATGCTAGGGGCCTCACAGCCTCCTCCAAAATCACCTGGACACCAGAGGCTGAGACATCTTTTGTCAACTTGAAGAAAGCTCTACAGTCTGCTCCAACTTTAGGGGTTCCAAACCCTGATAAACCATTCGTCCAGTGTGTGGACGAAAAGGAGAGATGTATGACAAGTGTTCTGTTACAAAAACATGGATCACAGTTAAAGCCTGTTGCTTATTTTTCATGCGCTCTTGATCCTGTTGCTAAGGCTTTACCTCATTGTTTGAGAGCTGTAGCGGCAGCAGAACGAGCCGTTCTGGCCTCACGTGATTTTGTGGGCTTTTCAGAATTAACATTACTTGTTCCACATGCAGTCTCGGCTCTCTTATCAGAACAAAAGACCTCTCATCTTTCAGCAGCAAGATGGCTCAGGTACCACACCACACTTCTTGACCTGCCACATGTCACGATCAAAAGATGTACTGTCTTAAATCCAGCTACTCTTTTGCCTCTCCCAACCGATGGAGAGCCACATAGCTGTGAAGCTGAAGTTCAACAGATATGTACACCACGACCTGACCTTTCAGACACACCCCTGAACAACTCTGACCTAGTTTTCTATGTGGATGGGTCTGCTTCAAGAGACCCAGACACAGGACAATGTCAGACTGGTTATGCTGTTGTTGATGATCATGGTGTACATACAATCTTCTCCTCTGCCTTCTCATTACTCAGCACAGGCAGCAGAGCTGGTGGCCTTGACAGAAGCATGCAAATTGGCAGAAGGTAAAACAGTGACCATCTACACTGACTCAAGGTATGCTTTTGGTGTCGTTCACGATTTTGGAGCCTTGTGGAAACACAGAAAAATTTTAAAATGTGATGGCAAACCAATTTTGCATCATGATAAGATATCTGCTTTGTTAGAGGCTATTTTGCTTCCAAAACAGATCTCTGTCTGTAAATGTGCAGCACATACATCATCTGAGGATGTGATTTCCAGAGGAAATGCTCGAGCAGATTCAGCTGCCAAAGTAGCGGCTCGACTTCCCATTAATGTCAAACATGAAACCACCGCCCTATTGTCACATTCTGTTGCTTCTCTTTCTGATCTCAGCAGTTTTGTTACACCAGCAGAGAAGAAGCTGTGGATTCAGAATAACTGCTATCAGAAGGAGGGTGTGTGGTATGGACCAGATGATAAACCATGTCTGCCAAAGAAATTGTATCCATGCTTTGCAAAACTCTCACATGGTTTGGATCATGTCTCAAAAACAGGTATGTGTGCAGTCATTCAGGCTGATTGGTACACAAAAGGTTTTTCCACCTTTGCAGCAGATTTTTGCAGAAGTTGCATGATCTGTGCCAAAAACAATGTGGGCAAAACAAAACCATTGTCACAAACTGCAGCACATCCACCTACAATCAGACCATTCCAACATCTGATGATGGATTTTATTGAACTCAGCCCAGCTGAAGGGAAGAAATATTGTCTAACTATGGTTGATATGTTTTCTAAATGGGTTGAAGTGTTTCCGTCAAAACATGCCACTGCATCAGTTGTGGCAAAAGCATTACTCACAGAGATAATTCCTAGATGGGGAGTTCCAGAGAAAATTTCATCAGACAACTGCGCCCATTTCGTGAACGAAGCAATGGCACAACTCTCTGAGTGTTTAGGTTTTGACCTCAAAACTCACTGTCCTTACTATCCACCAGCAGGTGGCGCCATTGAACGCCAAAATCAGACCATCAAGACAAAATTGAGCAAATGCTGCGAGGAAACAGGTTTGTCATGGCCTAAAGCACTGCCTATTGTTTTGATGTACATGAGAATGCGCAAGCGCGAGCGACTTAACCTGTCCCCTTTTGAGATTCTGTTAGCAGTCCCACCTCGAGTGGGAACAGATCCACCTGGACGACAGATGGACACCACTCTCTGCGAGGACCAACTGGTTACATATTGCATATTCTTAACCAAATCTTTTTGTGACATCAGACGACAGGTCGCCAGTGCACAGCCCTCAGCGGCCTCAGGTCCTCTACACGACATTAAGCCTGGAGATTTTGTGGTGGTAAAGAACTTCAGGAGAAAGTCTTGGAGACATCATCGCTGGTTAGGACCGTTCCAAGTCCTCCTGGTCACTCACACTGCTGTGAAGGTTGCAGAATGTGCCACTTGGATTCACGCAACACACTGCAGAAGAGTTCCACCCCCTGGGGGTACAACCACAGCGACAGTAGGAGAATAATCAGTGATGTGCTAGTAACCTCTCACTGTAGACTAGGCATACAGACGTGCCAAGGCCACACATACAGTCACACACACGGCCAGAAGAAGCTGACTTCAAACCCAGAGAATGGAGAGACCACGCCCATGCATCTGTTCAGACATCCAGGCCTCTGTGGCATCAGAGGAACTGCGACCATACTGATACTGTTAACCCTTCTTTTCAAAGGTCCCATTTTGTGGTGGGAAAAGAGAAATGCTGAAACTGAATCAGCTCAGACTGACGCTGACTCTGACACACGAGACAACATTCCTTCTCTCAACATGACTAAAAGACTTAGGCGTTCAGCAGATTGGTGGTATACACCCCAAGACTTCCGACTTCCTCCAGAGTGGAACACAAACAGATGGTTTCATTGGCTCATGTATAATGTCAGAGAAGTAGCTCCAAATTCCTCTTGCATGGTTTGTTTTCCCCTTGCATTAAACCAAGATTCTGTGATTCCAGTTAACGCAGAGCCGGCATCTGAGGCCTTAACCAGATGTCTCCTCACAGTTGCAGATAACCTGACCGCAGTGGGTAGGGGACTGGAGACGTCAAACCAAACAGCATGCCGACAGAGCATTATGGACATAGGCCGTGGTAAAGATCAAAGGTATTACAATTCTGCCGTCTGTCTGCAGCTTTGTGATCAGGACCTTCTACTTCCTGATAATTCAACAGATAAGAGTTTTAGATCTAAATCAGAAAAGGTGACGCAGGTCACTTCTTTTCCACCATTTGCTATTTGTAGAGGGGTAAATCAGACATGTGCGAACCGCTCACACACCACTTCTGGTTTTAGTGCATCTGGTCAGTTTTTAGGCAATTCCTCTTGTGCTAAAGTGGAAGCCTCCGAGGGGTGCTCTCATTCTAGATCTGAGGTTTGCATGAAAGTAAATTTGATCCTACCAGGTGGTAACATAAGTGGAGTAAAGGTGGTAAGGTCTACACCGGGTCTGGGTATGATGAAAGGATATGCTTGGGTTTGTGGTAATCAATACTACACATTTTTGCCTCCCATGTATGCAGGGTACTGTTTCCTGGCAAAGATAACCACTCCTCTGACTGTTATTCCACTTGACAGATTTCTTAGTGCTACAATAAACAGCACCAACAGCAGCAGACGGGATAAACGGGACATGGCAAGTTTCTCTTCTAGAGATTATTACCATTATCATATTTCCTTGGGCGAAAAATGGGGCATCGGACTTTTTCCATGGTATGGGGTGACTTTTTTAGCTGATCACATTGATAACATCACCACTGACTTATTTGCCTACATGACCGCAAACACAGCAGCAATTGAATCTCTTAACAATGCGGCTCGCAATTACAGAGCAGTCATACTGAAACATGAAATGGTGTTAGATTATCTGTTCGCTTCGGAAGGAGGCATGTGTAAAGCTCTAAATCTGACTGTCTCCCAATGCTGTGTGTTAGCTCCTGATCCTCATGACAATATCACACAGTTGGTTAATATTTTGAATACCATTACCAGTCATTTCAAACCCTCCGATGGGGCAGGGGTTTCAGCAATGGATTGGCTTTACGACCGTTTTGGCCCATGGGGAACACTAGTTCTCCAAATCCTCATTCCTGTCTTTTTAGTGATGTCTCTCATGATTTGCTTCTGTACGGTTCTGCTTACCTGCATGAAAGCCTTGATTCACAGATATGTGGATCAAACTGTGGGTCATTTCATGCAAACCCCCCATCACATTCCTGACCGTGACCTCACCCTACTTGACCTAGACTCATATCTTGACTCTTTTGATGACGAGACCGGTTTGTAAACGAAGTTGATCAGTTTCTCATTATGATGATGTGTTTTGAATCCTCGTGAATTGACACATTTGATGTTGTAGAGAAATTGAATTTTTCTATATATTCTTTGCTTATTAGTATGATTTTTATAATCAAAAGGAGGGAAATGTAATGGAAATTTTATATTACATGATTGCGTGATCTTTTATAATCATATATAGATGTAGAGGCAGAGATTTTCTCACTTGTCACCGGGGTAGTGGGTGTGGCTACATGTGTGTGGGCGTGGGTGTGAGCTGAATGAGTGCCAAATGAATATCACCTGCACCTGCCTGTGAATCTGTGTGTTCTGGTACAGAGAGAGTGTGAGGTAGAGGCCCGATATTTTTGTTGACCGCAAAGGTTAATTTTCCATCATTCAACAGCATAAATGTATGTGTTTGTTGCAAGGCTAAATAAACAACATCAATCTGCAGTGAAGATTCGATGCTTTATCCTTAGACTCAGCGTGTCAGACAGAGCCCTGCTTTCTCCTCTCAGTGACTAATATTGGTTTTTGATAGTCACACAACATTGTCAACAGAAATGGCTACGGATCCGACACGTACCTTCTGATGTTTCACTGGATTTGTGCACTTTGGACCACTCAGCCTCTTTGGATGGTGACCGTGAGTAACTTTGAATGAAACAAAGGAGTGCAGTACAACCCATGGTGTGTGAAACTCAGTTCATTCATACTGTGAAGTATATTTGCCTGGACACACTTGATGCTGATTACTGCTGCATATTGGATATCTTTGGCTGTCATTTGATGTCATTATCACTTGAGACTAAATTAACCTGTGGAAAAGTTCTTCATTTGTTGGTGCGCATTAAGGAAGTGAAGTTGGAAGTGGATGTTTGATGCATTTATTGCTGATGGTCAAGCCTGAATAAAAGTGGATTTGAAAGCAACAGTGAATTTATGTATGGAGTCACAATTGTGCCAAACCAAAACAGCAAAGTTGGATGTGGATTCGTGATGCAAATGTGGATTGTGACGTATGTTGTCTAAACTTTTGTGGTGCACACATTGGTGGGTGTCAAGATGAATGGATCAAAGGCTGGTTCAAATGCAAATGAAACTGATAACAATGAAATTGTGAAAAGAAAAATCATTCTCACTGAAAAGGCCTCAGGGTGCAAAATGGAGAAGCTTCAAAAAGAACGCCAAACAAGAATAAATAAAATGAAACGTATCATTATTGCTTTAAAGGAGCTCATGGAGAATGATTCAAATATTTCAAAGGTACTAACTTAGGTGGACATTTTGATGCAATTACATAAAGAGACAACTTCCCTGCATGAGTCGTTGGTGGAAATATTACCTGAGGTGGAAAAGGATAAACAAAAAGTGTGGTTTGCAAGCATCAATACCTACAACAAAGGATTTATTGAGGATGTGACACAGTGGCTCTCTGAAACTAAGAGGCCAGTCCCAGGATATGCATCACATGACAATGTGGAGGAAAATGCTACACTTGAAGTAATGCATGATGACATTCAGCCAGAGGACAGCATCTCAAATGTTGGAAGCACAAAATATGGATCAAAAACCGGGATTTCAAGAACTTCAAGCTCCTCTATTTCCTCTTCTCGTGTCAAAGCAGAAGCTGAAATGGCTGCTCTTCTCGCTCGTCAAAAACTACTCAAACAAAAGCAAAGACTGGATCAGCAAGAGGAGGAAATAAGGAAGCAGAAAGAGAGATTTGAGCTTGAAATGGAGAGAGCAGCTGCTCAGGCTCGGATGGAGGTCTTAAGAGTCTCAAGAAGCAGTGTGAAAGGCACCAGATATAAAAAATCTGATGGCGTGGAATCTTATCTGGCCAAAGGGGCCCATGCTGGTCTTGATGCTGAGACTGATTCATTTGTGCCTGGTGGCCATGGAGTGTATGACAGTCAAAATACATTTAAGTCTCATTTAACAAAACCAAATGAAAGGAAAGTTGATGTTGGATCTCAAATAGTCCAGCAGAGGCTCCCAATGGCTCCTAATGTGAATAATAATGTTCTGGCTTCTCAACTTACAGCTAGTCCACAAGTTCAGGTACCAGTCATTGATGACAATCACAATTTGCTATCCATAATAGCAAGGCAAAATGAAATCTCTGATCTGCTGGCACGACAACAGAACATCTCTCATTTGCCAAGGAGAGAGATCCAGGTGTTTGATGGAGACCCTCTTAACTATCATGCCTTTATGAGATCCTTTGAGCACAATGTTGAGGAAAGGACAAGTGATGCTGGAGACTGCTTGCACTTCCTGGCACAATACACAAGGGGACAACCACATGAGCTTGTTCGAAGCTGTCAGCGAATGCCTCCAGACAGGGCATATCAAAAGGCTAAGGCTTTGTTGGAAGAGCATTTTGGGAACGAGCAAAAGATTGCTTCTGCTTATTTGGACAAGGCACTCTCATGGCCCTTGGTTAAGGCAGAGGATGTCAAATCTCTCCAAGCATATGGTCTTTTCTTAAGAGGATGTTGTAATGCAATGGATGACATACAGTACATGTCTGAGCTCAACATGCCTGCTAACATGCTGATGGTGATCAAGAAGTTACCATACAAATTAAGAGATAAATGGAGGACAGTAGCTTGTGATATTCAAGAGACGTGCCGTCGAAGAGCTACTTTCCCTGACATTGTCAGTTTTATTGAACGTCAGATAAGAATTGTAGCAGACCCTGTATTTGGACATATTCAGGATACTCCAAAGACAGTGCAAACAAAAAATGCCAGCAAAGATAGCTATCAGCGTCATACACGTAACCAAGGAAGTTTTGCTACTACAGTAACATCAGTTAATGGAAAAACTCATGTGAAAAAGGAAGAAGCCCCACTGGATAAAAGGACCTGCTTATATTGCAAGAGTGAACATGCGTTGGAGGTGTGCCCTCTACTGGGAAAGAAGGCACATAGTGACAATATCACTTTTTTGAAAGAACATGGAGTCTGCTTTGGTTGTCTGTGCATAGGGCACATAAGTAAGGACTGTAAGAGGCGACTGTCATGTAAAACATGTGGCGCTAAACACCCTAGCATGCTTCATATTCATCCAAAAAACAAGGAGCAAGAGAAAGGTCTATCAGTTGTGGCTGATACAAACACAGCAGCGGGCAGCTCTGTGGTAGCAGTGCAAAGTAGTGGTCTTACTGGGGCCGGTGACCATGGCTGTAAGCTCTCCATCGTGCCAGTGAAGGTCAAGTCCAAAAGAGGTCACAAAGTGGTGGAAACGTATGCATTTCTGGACCAAGGCAGTTCTGGCTCCTTTTGTACATCAAGTTTGATGAATAAGCTGAATGTTTCAGGAAGAGGAACTAAAATTATCTTACGAACGAAAGGCGAAAGGCTTGTGGGATGTTGCATTGTATCAGATCTGGAGATCGCTGGTCTGGAAAGTGATCTCTACTGTGACTTGCCAGATGTCTTTACACAGAAGAAAATGCCTGTGTGCAAGAGCAACATACCAAGGGAGCAAGATCTAGCCAGATGGCCATATTTACGCGGGGTACACCTACCTGAAATTGATGCAGATATTGAGCTGCTGATTGGCTTAAATGCACCTACAGCTCTGGAACCAACAAAGGTGATTCCAAGTCAAGATGGAGGACCGTACGCTGTTCAGACCATGTTGGAATGGACTGTCAACGGGCCAGTGTGTGGTGAAGCAGACTTGGAACAACCCAGCATTACTGCTAATCGCATCTCTGTAGTGAAATTGGATGAGCTGTGGAAGCAACAGTTTCAACTTGACTTCCCTGAATGCAGCCATGAAGAGCAACTAGGTCCATCAAGAGAAGATGGCCAGTTTATGGAAATGGTGAAAAGCTCTGTTAAGTTGGCGGATGGTCACTACACCATTGGTTTGCCTTTAAAAAAAAAAAGAAATGTGTGCATGCCTGATAATCGCAAGCTAGCCGAGCAACGTGCCTTGAATTTGAAACGAAGGTTCCAAAAAGATGCTCTATTCCATGCAGACTACACCACCTTTATGCACAACATCATTTCCTGTGGTTATGCTGAAAAGGTGCCTCTTGAAGATCTGGCATGTCACTATGGCAAAACCTGGTATATTCCACATCATGGTGTATACCATCCGCACAAGAAGAAGATCAGAGTGGTGTTTGATTGTGCTGCATCATTCCAAGGTACATCGCTGAACACACAGCTGCTGCAGGGACCTGATCTTACCAGTTCATTGATTGGAGTCATAGCCAGATTCAGGAAAGAATCCATCGTTTTGATAGCAGATATTGAGGCCATGTATCACCAGGTGCGTGTGCCAGTTGAAGACTGTAACTTGCTGAGGTTTCTCTGGTGGCCAGGTGGGGATTTCTCTCAACCTATGGAAGAGTACAGGATGTGTGTGCATCTCTTTGGGGCAACCTCATCACCGAGCTGTGCAAATTTTGCTCTGCGAAAATGTGCAGAGGATAACAGCAACTCTTACAGTCAGCAGGTGGTGGACACCATCATGCACAGCTTTTATGTGACTGTCTTGTATCTGTGCCCTCTGAGTCCGAGGCTGTTTCTCTCTATCATAGTCTTCGAGCCATTTGTGCCAGAGGTGGCTTTCAGTTAAAGAAGTGGATAAGTAACAGTCGAAATGTGTTGGCTGCAATTCCTGAAGAGCAAAGGGCAGTGGATGTACAGGAGATGGATTTGGACCCTGACGCATTTCTCAGAGTTCTGGGAGTGCAATGGTGTGTGCAATCAGATGCATTCAAGTTCAGGATTTCAATCCAAGATCGACCTTTGACCCGTAGAGGGATCTTATCTGTGGTCAGTTCCATTTACGATCCACTTGGAATCCTTGTGCCGGTGGTGCTAAAGGCCAAACTAATCCTGCAGGATCTGTGTAGGAGAGGCTTTGGGTGGGATGATCTTGTTGATGAACCCATTGCACAGAAATGGATAAATTGGATGCAGGAGCTCCACCTATTGGAGGATTTCAAGGTCAGGAGATGTTTCAAGCCTGCAGACTTTGGCACTGTAGCTTCTGCCCAATTGCATCATTTTTCAGATGCAAGTGAGGTAGGTTATGGCACAGCTACCTACCTGCTGTTATGTAACACCAATGGAAAGCCGTGCAGTACTCTTGTCATGGGAAAGTCTAGGGTGGTACCTTTTAAAACCAATTACCATTCCCAGACTGGAGCTAACAGCAGCAGTAGTTGCAGCACGTATGGACACATTGTGGAGAAGGGAGCTGCGGATGCCATTGCTTGACTCTGTCTTTTGGACCGATAGCACCTCAGTGCTAAAATATATCAAGAATGAGACCTCTAGATTCAGATCATTTGTTGCTAATAGGGTCTCGGAGATCCTCAAAGCGTCTCATGCAACTCAGTGGAGATATGTGAGCACCTTGTCTAATCCAGCAGATCTTGCTTCCAGGGGACTTGGAGTGAAGTCATTCCTCAAGGATGAACAATGGATGTGTGGTCCACAATTTCTGCTGTTATCAGAGGAGCAGTGGCCTACAAACCCAGACTGGTCAGAAGGACAATCAGAGCAAGATGATCCTGAAGTCAAAATGAGCATTGTCGCTAATACTGTTTTAGCCAAAGAAGAAGATGACTCAGTGACTCAATTGATCGACCGTACCTCATCTTGGATCAGTCTGAAAAGAGTGATGGGTTGGGTCTTAAGATTCAAAAATAGACTCTTGAGCCTCTGGAAGAAGAGGAAGGAGATCATGGTGGTGCTGTTACACTCAAATACAGATGAGAGGGAGCAGAGGGATGTTCTGAGCAGGGAGCTGCAGAGTGTCAAAGACTCTTTCCATGTTTATCTCACTGTGGAGGAGTTAAGAGAGGCAGAATTGGCAACAATTGGATTTTGCCAAAAGAAAAGATTCCCAGAGGAATTTTCCAGACTCCTAAAGAATCAGACTGTGAAACAGACAAGCCATATTTACAAACTTCACCCAATACTTGATAATGGCGTTTTGAGAGTCGGTGGGAGGTTCAGTAGGGCAGCAATGCCTGAAGAATCAAAGCATCCAGTCATATTGGCCAAAGACCTACATATTTCTGACCTCATTTTAAGACAAATACACACAGAAGTTGGCCATGGTGGAAGAACCCACATGTTGGCAAGGCTATGCCAGAAATACTGGGTTATTGGGGCCAGTGTGGCTATTCGAAAAATCTTGACCAAGTGTGTCGTCTGTCGACGGGTTCTGGCAGCACCAGCCAGCCAACAGATGGCAGAATTGCCCCTTAACAGGATTTCTCCAGATAAACCGCCATTCACCTCAGTGGGGGTTGAGTGCTTTGGTCTATTTGAAGTGAAACGTGGGAGAACAAAGGTGAAAAGATATGGAGTAATATTCACCTGCTTAGCGCTGAGAGCTGTACATATTGAAGTAGCTGCATCATTGGAGACTGATTCTTTCATTAACACCCTACGTCGCTTCATAGCAAGGCGAGGCCAAGTCAAGGAACTCTGCTCAGATAATGGAACCTTTGTTGGCAGAGAATTGAAAAGATCTTTGGAACAGTGGAATCAGACTCAGATCCATGATGAACTCCTACAGAAAGGAATAAAATGGAAGTTTAATCCTCCAGGTGGTTCCCATCATGGGGGAGCCTGGGAGAGATTAATTTGTTCGATCAAGAAAGTCCTCAACTCAATTTTGAGAGTACAAACTCTGGATGAAGATGGCCTCCATACTGTGTTGTGTGAAGTCGAAGCTATTCTTAATAGCAGACCAATTACAAAGGCATCCACAGATCCTAACGACCTAGAGGCTCTAACTCCCAACCATCTTCTTCTCCTCAAGGGTCAGCCATCTTTTCCACCTGGTGTTTTCCAAAAGGACGACTTGTATGCTGTGCGTAGATGGAAGCAAATACAGTATATGTCCAACCTATTTTGGAAACGATGGACAAAGGAATACCTACCGCAGCTTCAGGAGCGACAAAAGTGGAGTAAGAGCAAGCGCAACTTTGTTCCAGGAGATATTGTACTTGTCGTGGATGACTCTGCACCCCGCAATTCTTGGATAATGGGGAAAGTTGTTAAAGTTGTTCAAGATAAAAGAGGACTTGTTCGACAAGCCAAGATCAAGACCAGGACAAGCTGTCTGGACAGGCCTGTCACCAAGATGTGTCTGCTTCAGGAAGCCGAGGACACCTGATGGGATTACTTGTTGACATGACTTGTTTTGACACGACTTGACATTGAATACGTTTTATGACACAGACTACACTCTGTCTAGGCTCCGAATGTTCTGGAACCTCTGGCCTAGAGACTCTTGAAGACATGTGAATGTGAAACCTGCTCATTCAAGGACATTGAAAATAAACTAGCCTCATGTTTAAAAAAAAAAACTGATGTTCAACTTGTTTGATTTGTATCAAATGTTTCCATGATTGTTCAGTAATTATTATGTTATAATAATTAGGGGCCGGAATGTAGAGGCAGAGATTTTCTCACTTGTCACCGGGGTAGTGGGTGTGGCTACATGTGTGTGGGCGTGGGTGTGAGCTGAATGAGTGCCAAATGAATATCACCTGCACCTGCCTGTGAATCTGTGTGTTCTGGTACAGAGAGAGTGTGAGGTAGAGGCCCGATATTTTTGTTGACCGCAAAGGTTAATTTTCCATCATTCAACGGCATAAATGTATGTGTTTGTTGCAAGGGTAAATAAACAACATCAATCTGCAGTGAAGATTCGATGCTTTATCCTTAGACTCAGCGTGTCAGACAGAGCCCTGCTTTCTCCTCTCAGTGACTAATATTGGTTTTTGATAGACATGTTTGACCTCAGTAATATTTCAAAAGGTTTTTTAAGTACAAAATGTTGTGCCTTATACTCTTGTTTGGTTTTACTCAGTACCTTGCACTTAGAAACATTTCTCTCATTTATGAAAATTGTTTGTGGCAGTAGTTGTTTGATGTATAAACTTGACCTTGGTTCACACGGTCCAGCAGAGCTTGTTAGTGAGGAGCACATTCCATTGCAGCTACAGTATCTACTACAGTTAGATAAGTAAATCATCATAAGTAACGAATACTCCCTAGAAGTGTATAAGAATCAGTGTGGGACTGCCCCACCCTGAACATTTTCTGCAGACTGTCTTGTGCATTTGTAGAACTGTTCCTCTTGCAAGAATAAATGACAAAAGGACCAATTGATTGACTCAAGATCTTTATTTGTGTTAGTGTGTGCTTCCCAGAAATTTCAGCAACAGATGAACACGTGTTCAATCTTTCAGCATTCATATGCCCCCTGTTCAATTGTAGTTCTCCCATAGTACTAACATGATCCCTTTCCCTCACTGCCTTTTCCCCTCTCCCAAAATCAGAATATCCCACCACAAACGATGAACACAGGAATCATGTGTAATTATATTTTAATCAATTCATTTTTATTTATATAGTGGCAAATCATCGCAACTCACAAATTTCCTCATGACACTTTCCATACAGATAAGGTCTAGACCAGGGGTGGGCAATTAATTTTTATCAGGGGCCGCATGAGAAACCTGAATTGTGTCAGAGGGCCACCAACTTTCTTTCATTGTAAAATGCTCAAATTAAATATTTTGAATAGCTGATACTGATAATCAGAAGAATATAGCACTCTGTAAATATTTATATTAGGTTATGTGAAATTGTGGTGTATTGGTTAAATAAGAAAAACAATCATTGAACCAGTGCAATTTATTTTTAACTTGTTAATTTCCACAAACAATAACTTGTAATGTTCTCCACCTCATGTTACCTCTTCAGTGAGAATAATCCAGTCTGTTCTGGGCTTGAACAAGGGCATTGAAATCTGGCGGAATGTCTGAAGTGGCTATGCGAAGGACAGCTGAGAGGTGGTCATCAGTCATAGAGGATCTATGTTTGGATTTGTTAAACTTCATAACTGAGAATGTCTGTTCACAATGATAGGTAGATCCAAAGAGGACTAGGATCCTCTGAGCATGCTTCCTCAGGTGTGGAAAGTTCTCCTCTTTGAGGGAGGAGTAAAAATCCAGCAGTGAGACTGACTTGAAGTGATCTGCCAGAAGTGTGTCAGACTGCAGATCTATGAGTTCCATCTGAACTTCACTTGGCGCATCATCCACACTGCAGTTGAAGGGAGAAGAGACCATGTGCATTTCACTCTCAAGAGTTTTGAAATCTTGAAATCGCCTTGAAAACTCTGCATGCAATGTTTCTAACATGGTTGAGTACTTTTGGAGGTGATCGCCTGATCTTTTGGCTTCCTTAAGTGTTGGCAAGTGGGTCAGAATGTTGTCCTTCACTTGGCTTGAGAGAAGCTGCAGTTTTCTCATAAAAGCCTTCACTGCACTGTACATCTCATGCACAAAAAGGCCCTTGCTCTGCAGTTTGACATTAAGTTCGTTCATTAGTGCAGTCACATCCACAGTGAATCCGAGGTCTGCCAACCAGTCTTCATCTGAAAGTTCTGAGACGTCATGACCTTTCTGAACACAGAACTCCTGAATCTGGTCTCTCAGGTCCCAGACACTTTTCAGAATTTTGCCAAGGCTGAGCCACCTAACAGTGCAGTGATAGCTTATGTCACCATGTTCAGCCTCATTTTCCTCCAACAAAGCAACAAACTGTCTGTGATTTAAAGCTCTCGCTCTGATGAAGTTAACTATTTTAGTGACAGAATCAACAACATGTTTCATTTTTAACACTGTCTTACACAACACTTCCTGATGTATGATACAATGCAAAAATGTCAATTTCTGATCAGGGTTCATTTCTGTCACTTTATCCTGCATTCTCTTTAAAAGTCCAACATTTTTCCCGGTCAGATTTGGACAACCATCTGTTGTCACACCTGCAAGCTTGTCCCATTTCAGTCCTAACATGTCCATACATGCATTTACCTCTCTGAACAAGTCATTACCTGTGGTTGTCCCTTTTATTGACTGCATGGCTGCCAACTCCTCCGTGATTTGAAAGTCTGCGGTTATCCCACGTAAGAAGATGAGCAGCTGGGCGGTGTCACGTACATCGCAGCTCTCATCCAAAGCCAGAGAAAAAAAGTCAAAGTCGGCCGCTCTTTTCTTCAGCTGAAGCTCTAAATTTCCCGCGATGTCCTCAATCCGCCTCGTTACAGTGCGTCGGGAGAGTGAAACGTTCTCAAACGCGCCCTTTTTCTCTGGGCACATCAGCTCAGCAGAGTCCAATAAACACTCCTTAATAAACTCTCCGTCGGAAAATGCCTTACTTTTTCTGGCGATTTTATGAGAAATTACATAACTTGTCCTGACGGCTGCATCTCTGGAAGTGTGAAGTTTAGTGAAAAATCCTTGTTGGGTTTGTAGTTTTGCAAGCAATGCATCAGACTCCCTTGCACGCTCTTCACCAGACAGGTTTCTGTATTTATCTTCATGCTTGGTCGTGTAGTGGCGATTCAAATTATATTCTTTAAACACAGCAACCTGTGTACCACAGACTAAGCACACTGCTTTACCTTTAATTTCTGTAAAGAAATATTTGGCAGTCCATGTCTTGTTGAAAATACGGCATTCGTTATCAACTTTTCTTTTCTTGGGGTGTGCCGACATCTTGAGGGTACCCTGGCGAACAGTATCACCTTCACTCACTCACTCAGGTGTATACGCGCGTGAAGGCGCTACGTCTACGACGTGTATATGTAGTCAAAATAAAATTTCAAAATAAAAGTTAAAAAAAAATTGTTTAATTTATGGTGTTTATGATTGGTCTTACGCGGGCCGGACAGGGACGTACAAAGGGCCGGATGTGGCCCGCGGGCCGTAATTTGCCCAGGTCTGGTCTAGACCGTGCTTTTCATATTATTTATTCCCTGCCTTACATGCATATTGTCTGTATAATATCCTGTCAAAGACAATCAAGCAGAATGTATCAAGAATGTCCTTTATTAGAACGTTATTACAGAAGTGATTGAATCTAATCTCTAAATAACACAGATCTGGATAGAGATAGCGTTTTAGCAGCTGATGTAATTCCATCTGTGAAGTTTTGAGGGGAGTGAGCAGTCTGAGGGTTGGGATCAGGACATCATCAACATGTTTATTGGAGCACAGAGCATTTGTTTCCCAGCCAGTACAGAAAGCATCAAACTGTCTACTGTATGCATTACATTGTTTCTAGCATGTTGACAGTACTAGCATGTTGGTCCTGGTTCAGTAACTGTATGGTTTGTTCTCTGGGGACCAGGCCAGTCAACAGGTAATGAGAACAGAAAGATCCCCCTTGGCTGAGCAAAGACAGCTTGCATGTCTGTACTGCCTTGCATGTCTGGCAAGGTTCAGCCAAGTGGACTAATTTCGGCTTGGATTGGTTGCTAGTGCCAGATGTTTCAGGCAGCCCGGTGGTGTTCTGTGAGCCAGTGCCAGTGCCTGGCCAGCATTATTGTTTCTGT
>CM041732.1:13389969-13422469 GCA_023373845.1 Nibea coibor | reverse complement strand
TATTTCCTCTTTATTCCTGTATAAATTTTCTGAAATAGCATGTTCACTTTTTAAAAGTTTTTTTAAAAGAGTTATTTTTAATATTTACATTTTTCTTTAAAATATCATTACCAGTTTTGTACACAGTGTATTTAGTATGCCAAAGATAAAGTCTGAATTCAGAGAGTGTCATTGCAAGGCTGAGAACCAGGCATCAGCTTTTGTTACCAAAACTGAAAATATGGTTTCCATTTTGATTGACCTTATATATTCTATTTAATTAAAACACTGTTACAAGTTCAAGTTCAGTTTGATTGTCATATATAATACTGCTACATCCATAGTCAAATGTATTTCTTTAAGCTCTAACAATTTGTTCAGTTCCAATAGTGTAAAAATGGATATTTATAAAGATTGGAGAACATAATAAATAAAATATGGAAGTAATTTAAACAAATAGAACTAGAGTTTCACCTGGGTCTTGTTATTCTGCCTTAACTTGTTTATTTAGTCTGTGTGTTCCTCTTTGTTTCCATCTTAATTCCATATTTTAAAATTCCAGCCATTCCTCTTTTTTTCAGTCTAATTTTGAACACTGCTTGGTTTTCTTGGACCTTGTTGATTGACTTTGAATTTACTGCTGCTATGTGAATTTGTTTGCTTCTTTGGACTTCATAGTTTTAGGAGGCTAGTGCTTGACTAGCCATAAGCGTTTGTATTTGATTGATCTACACTAATTCAGCCACTGAGCCTGCATTTGGCTCCAAATTATTCCTCATCTTCCTAAAATAGGAACATACTACTTGATACTGCCTGGTCTCGCTGCCTTCCTGATGTTTACATTCTTTCAGTACAAGTATTGTAGTGGCTGTTAGGTTTTTGGAAACTAATTGTATAATATAGTGAGCTATTAAATAGCACACAAATGTTTAACAGCTCCTTTATGTATGACAATTGTTTCTTTATATCATGTCTTTCAGGGAAAAGAAGAAGTTCAAGTGAAGTGGAAGCCCTGTGCAACATGGTAGATAGTAACCACTGTGTTGGACTGGAAACAGACGTTTATATTGTTGAAAGTAGTTATCACATCAATTTGAATTCATGTATTTGGATTAAAGTAGATTGAAACAGAGACTATCCAGGTGGATTCACGGACTGAAATCGGATAATCTACCTGTGTGTGTTCTTTGTTTATTTCATGTACCAGCTTCGAGATCTGAGTCTGACTCACAATTTACGCTGCAAAATGTAATGACACGAAGAAGATTAATCTGATTTGTGTCCGATGATTAGTGAGCGAGCGAGAGAGAGCGAGCTTTGGTAGAGAGTCATAGAGTAACAATGCAGAAAGCTGAAAGCTGTCATTAATCAGCAAAGTGAAAAGTTATTTCCTGATTGTTTCACAGTGGTTACGTTCAGCAGATATAGACACACCCACCACCACCCACCTCAGCCCCCACCATCACCACCGCACTCTCTCTCTCTCTCTCTCTCTCTCTCTCTCTCTCTCTCTCCCCCCATCACCACCATCTGTAAACGTACCTGTCTCATTAATGCATGTTACTAACTAAACTTCTTCCCCGGAGTTTCTGTGCTCTCTCATCCAGCAGCAGGTTCTCATGGATCGTGGCTACTGCATGACGTCCACTACATATAGTATTACTGTCATTATTGTTACCATATTATTCTCCATTACAGTTTATAGTTAGTTCATGATTTGTGAGTCTCAGGACAGAGGGTGTCACTCCCTGTACAGATTGTAAAGCCCTTTGACCAAAATGTGTTTGTGACTTTGGGCTATACAAATAAAATTTGATTTGATTTGACCAATTTGGATTAAAATTAGATTGTATAAAGCATGGCATGAAGATATTTCAGACATTCTTATATGTCACAACCTAAGTTATCCTTTTAAGCTATATTGTGTGTGTGTTTTGTTGTTGTTGTCGTTTTCTCTTCCTGACAGTGGCAAAGTGTGGGATGACACATGGGAACCACAAGATCTTACACTCCTCTAAGAGCCCACCACAAGTTGCAGAGTTGGCACCAGAAGTTCCCAGTGTAGTGAAGTTGAATATGTTCAAGTTAAAATAAAATACTGAATACACATTCCAGTCAGTGTCAGTCTCTGTTTCACTCTATAACTGTGGCTTAAGTACATCAAACATCCATGAATCCAATAGATCAATAATATCTCACAGAATGTGTTCCCGGCTCTCCATGTCTCACATTTGTGGTCTACTTCTCACAGTTTGCATGTCAACCAGTATTCTTGTCTGCATCATCATCACTATAAAAGTGACAAGGCTATTATAACATAGTGCAAGTTAGAGTAATACTACACTGTACATAAAGTAAGTAACATCTTGTATGAGATCATTAGGGTAAGCAGTAGTGTGTATGGGAACCTAAAGAAAAGGAAGTGAACTACACCAGTCCCAACTGGAGATCATGTTGTATATTATATTTTTGTACTTCTTTTAATATGTCATCTGCCATGTTTATATGCAGTAATAATTGAACATTTGGAGTTGTATTGTCATTTGAAAAATTGACATTTTTACTTTTAAGGTTATTATTATTATCATCGTCATCATTTCCAAGTGAAAGATACTGTTTGATTAAGGGTTTTACTGTCATGATTTCAATGTCAATACACACACACACACACAAATCACAATAATATCAAAATAGGACAATGAAATACTTGGCTGTGCAAGTGCACAGTATTCTTAGGGTAGTAAAACATCATTTTAGGAAATCTATTGATCAAATATTGATCTAGAGGAACACAGAGATGACATCATCTGAATAGTTTAACATCTTGTGTCATCATGCAGGCTTGAATGGATTATTTATTCTCAGTCACTAGGTTCATATCTCTCACAATAATTTGATAGGTTAAACAGGTTAGTTTAGGCCTGGCAATACAGCAAATATTTACAGAATATTTACATAACCCCCTTTTTTTGAAGAATGTTTATCTTCTTTTGGGGTGAAGCTATCTGGCAACATAACAGCCCTCTCAACCTCATCTTCATGCCCTTCATGTGGCTACGGCACAGGATTTAGATTTAATATGCTGCATATGCAGGGATCTCAGACGCCCCTGGTGACCAGGGTCGAAGAAGCTGAATGTTGGCCTCCTAGACATAATAGCTAACTCTTGATATTCCATTAGCATGAACAGACAATAGTGTCTCCAGACTAGAAAGTGCTGAAGGTGAACACTAAGATGGGGAAATACATTCTCTTTGACTATTTTGGGCATAAAGAGTTTGTGGCGTCATCTGGGTTTAGAGTCTGATCAGTAACAAGCTAACAAGTTAGCGCTGTACTTGTTATATTCTAAACTGATGAAGAAAATACACATTGAATATAGTGTAAGCTTACTGAATCAAGTAACGTCTATGCCTTTAGCCCCTGCTGGGTTGGTTCCTTGATTAATGCAATATACATTGAGGACAGTGCAGATTCGCTAATCAGGTGATGCTGTTTATTTGTTGTTTAATTGTTTAGGCCTTGGCCTTGTGATATGCACGTGTGCCCTTCATGCCTCCCCCACCCACCCTTTGTTTCCTACCCCACAGTACCTTCCCTTATCCTTTGTCCCCTACTCTTTGATCACAATTGTCGTTCTGTACAAGTGCTCAATTTCATTTGCTGTGGGTCAACTCACAGGCTCTGATATGTTCTGTGACTGTCAGTTCAGTGTGCTGGCATGCTTTATAATAAACACACACACAACAGCAAACAGTTTTGTTGAAATCAACTGGACTTTGAGTTCAACAAAACACCTGTTGAAAAAAGGGCACATTGTTAGTGTGCTGCCTGGTGCTTTTGTGATCCTTTGAGCAGCCCAGAAAGCTATCCATGAATAAAATTGTTGTACTGTACATGAATATATACAGTACTCATTAAATTAGATGGAAAAGAAGACTCCAGGGTAAACAACTGCACAAAGGGAATTCCATTTTTCCCGTCTCTACTCTGTAGAGAGATTGTTTATTTCGAGCGAGTGAGCTATCTCTCGATCGATCGAGCTATCTCTCGAGCTAGCTATCTCTCGATCGAGCTAGCTATCTCTTGATCGATCGAGCTATCTCTCGAGCGAGCTATCTCTCGAGCGAGTTATCTCTCGATTGATCGAGCTATCTCTCGAGCGAGCTATCTCTCGATCGATCGAGCTATCTCTCGATCGAGCTATCTCTCGATCGATCGATAGAGCTAGAGCTAGAGATCGATAGAGCTAGAGATCGATAGAGCTAGAGATCGATAGAGCTAGAGATCGATAGAGCTATAGATCGATTAGAGCTATAGATCGATTAGAGCTATAGATCGATTAGAGCTATATCTAGAGCTATAGCTCTCTTAAAAAAAAAGAAAGAAAAAAAACCACCCATACAGAGAAGTGATTAACTTTATTTTAATCAAGCATAATATAAATGGTCACACACACACTCAATCTTCATCTGAAGAGCTGAAATCCCTCTCAGCTGCATCATCTGGAATTTCCTCCTCCTCCGAGTCTGTTTCCAGGAGTGGTTGGTGGCTGAGGATTCTCTTGTAATAGTCCTTGACTTTTAGCATTTCAGCTTTCAGTTGAGTTTGTTTTTTTAGAACTAGGCAATGGAGTCCCTTCTTTGCATCCTCCGACATGCCAACAAGAGAGGCTGTAAAAAGAACAAAACCATTAAATCAGTAAAGTAAAAAAAAAACAAAAAAAAAAAAAACACAAACTCCCCGTAGAAACACAAGGATTTAATCCTTTAATCGACCATTTAAAAAGGAGGAGAAGGCAGTGTGACATCTGCTGTTATCAGTCTGGTCCTCTGATTTTAATGGTTCGTGTGATCTATCATGGCCAATTTCCAACTGTTTATGAAACCGCCCAATAAAATGTGAGTAAGTTCTGTTTGCCAAAATGCAAAGCAAACCAGCCAGACCTCACCTCCTCTCCTGAGGAGATCGTTCCCAGCTCCAGAGATCGTGCTTTCAATGCTGTCCAGTGTTGCTGCACTTCTCTGCAAAGGATCACCTCCTCTTTAAGGCGCCTCACAGCCATCACCTTCTCAAAGACCTCTCGTTTTGTATGGCGGTCTGCAGCAGCTACAGTTTCAGAAGGGAAGACAGATTATTACGTTTCAAGAACCGAAGTTCCAACTACTGCTCAGATACTGGGCATTTGTTCAAACCGGATAGATTTGAAATATTTTAAAATAAAGAGCTTACGTTCACTGGTGTTCTGCCACGACCATACAGTGGTCTGGATGAGGGCCTCACTGAACACAATTTGCTTTGAAGGTTCAGCCAGCTTGTTATAGTCGTCAACAGCAGCCACCAAGTGTTTTTTCTCACCCAAGATGACCTTGCAAATTCTGTGTCGCCTCTTGTTGCTATCTGTAAATATATTAATAAAAAAAGTATACACATATACACACAGTTTGTAAAGGTATCAAACTGTGACATGCCAGTTTGTCTGTAAAGATTTTGTGTTCGCACTCTGATGATGATGACAAGCTCCTCTATTCGTGTCTGCAATGCTCCAAGGCTGCCATCAGTCTGCTCTGTTTCTAAGTGAGAGTAACATTAAGAGTACAGTATGAGTATAGTACATAAAACTGATCACTTACATTCAGCAATCTTTTAAGCAGAATTTCACAGGATATACTTCCCCTGAGGAGGACAGTAGTATTCACAGAAATGCTATAAGTGTATAGCTCCATTTAAGTGGCTGAGACATAACTCCATGTGCCTTTCCAAGAACATTGTAGAACAGCTGTATTATGTGTGCTATACAGGGTTTGATATTAGCACTGACCAAATGCAGGAAATAAACTATTTGTCAAGTATGATGCAGAGAGAGAAATAGAATATCATAACATAACTTTCTCATTAAGCTTAATGTTACTCTACAGTACAGGTGTATGAACTTAACTACAGTGGAGTCTGATACCAGTGACTTGACAGATATCCGTTATGAAGACATCTTTAGCCTTCCTGTGCTGCATTATCATGAAACAAGTACGTTGATTTTCATAAAACCATTTTGTATGACATTACACACTAATCAGCCACTTCAATCCAGGTACAATCCAATTTGATCAAGTACAACAATTATGCCATAAATTCTGCTGTTACAAGGCTTATAAAGTTTCAGTTTTTATTGACACTGTCAAGGAGAGATTAATTCCACCTTAAGTTAATGAGGCCATGGTGGGTGCTATTGTACATGAGTGTATTATATTGAGACTCACCTTCAGCCCATTTCTGCACATCAGCCACCCATAGCTGCAGTGTCTCATCATCCACACCCAGCCCATTTTTGGTCACATTCAGGCTCTCCATTTGTTGTTGAAGGATCCTTGTGATCTAATAACAGATTAATGTCACTTATACATTTCTTTACAGCACTGATGTGCTGCAACCCCCCCCCCCCCCCCCCCTCCCATTACCACACAAACATCAAAAATGTACCTTAAGATATCTCTGGCTCAAAGTACGGCCCAGATGCTCCACTTTCCTCTTGTTCCACCCTAAAGCCAAGAGGGTCAGCATGTCTGCTCGCCCTACATTTCAGGTAGTGTAAACAAATAATTATTAAAGAGCAGGAGACTGAGTGGAATCTCATACGCACAGACACACAGACCTGCTTTAGACATGTACTTCGTCGTGATGGCTGCCCTAGACAGGAAACTGTTGACTTGTTCAACCTCTTCTCCAATTGTTGAAGCAGCTCCATCCTGAAAAGCACCTCCCCATTTGATCTATAGAAAGGTGTGATGCCCTGTGGCATCTTGAGTGTGTTCTTTCTTCCTCCTCTCCTGGGTGTGGTTTCTCTTCCTCCTCCTCTTCTCTAGGTGTGATTTGTTTGTTTGCAGGTGTTTTCCATCACACTACGTAGCATAGGAGTATTTATGCCACTGCAGTCTGGCGCTCTTTCTCTTTTCTGATCCCTCCCCTGTTCTGGGCTCCCTGATCCCCAGCAGCAAGGAGGACTCCATGGCGACAAACAGCAATTTCCAGGCCCTCTTCATCCAATTTACCAGAGGACTTCTTGGATGAGTCCTTGGCTGCAGTCCAAGATGAAGAGCAGCACACCCCTTTTCCTGGGACCTTTACAGTCGACGATTATAACGTAAGACGTAGGACACGATTGAGCCCCATCAAGGACAAACCTATTTAGCACAAATGCATATAGAATGAGCTGGACCTCACATCTCCAAGACAGCACTGATGGCACTAAATAAAATGGATCATGTTTGTCTGCAGTAGTGTACATAGTTTAACCATGTTCACCCTCATTTATGGTGACAAAACTAAGTACACACTACTATACTTGTAAAGTATCATGACAATATGAACACAAAAAATAAATAAATAAATAAATATGCTACTTACATGAGTTGTCTGTCTGTGTACGTAGTTAACAAATCAGCTACCTCCTCATCTTTTTGAATTAAGGCACCTTCAAAGTTCCCCTGCTCAGAAGTGCTGAAACAGTGAGAGTTATTTATAAAAACAAACAAAAAAAAATTTAAAAATCCAGATTGAGACATGTTCACAATGCATAATGTGCCTTGCATCATAACTTACCTTGCACTTGATTTAAAGCAATAAAGCTTGCGGTTACCGTCAACTGAGACCGCAAGCAACGTCTGGAGTGCAGGCAGGGCAGCTAAAAGATGTCTCCTTGAATATTTTATCCACTTCAAAGTTTACCGCATTCCACCCCAAGAAGCTTTTACTGAAGGCATCAGCTGATATTTTACCAGTCTTTTAAGTAGATGACAAACACAACAGAATATTCAGGGATAGTCATCATAAACATTGAGTTACACAATTTCCTTAAACTTGGCAAATGTTGTAACTCACTCTTCCAAAGTGGGATGTGCGGTCATCCAGCATTCTGACAAATGCCTCCAGTGACATCCCTGGTGCAGCCTTCTTAATGTCATAAAAAGACTGGAAAACATCAGTTGCAAACAAGGTGCAGAAATTTAAGGTGCCAGGCCAATATCCACTACCCTGGATGTCCTTAACCGAGGGAGACCATGTTTGGCCACAGCTGGTGCACCTCACCATTGGCAGTGCGAGGTTAAAACGCCCTTTAGGAAAGATAAATTCAAGTTAATAAAATAGGTTAAGGTCAATAGCACCTAAGCCACCAAGGAGCCTAGAAGTATGCCTTTGACCAGTACTGAGCAACATATCTTTACCTAGTTTTATCATTTGTAGATATTACAAGCTGAAAACAAAATGACAAATTCAGTCATGGCGCAAAGGTCTTCATTCCCACCCACGTTGCATTCGAGCCTTCTGATCCAAAATGACCTTTTGACAGGTGCCCACATATACCATAGACCAAGGAATATCCCAAACAAGATAGCAAAGTGCAATATGCACCAAAACCTGTAAACACTTCTACGGTGTCTGGTGTGTGACAAAAAGGCCACTTACCATTTATGGTTACAAGAGCCACAACTCTGCCAGGTGCAACGTCAATATTACTTATTGAGCAGCCAAATACAGAGTCTGGCCTTTGCATAGGTAACAGCCGCACTAACATTAAAACACATAATTACAAGTCTGATACACAAATACACAATTTCATAGTAAGGAATGTATAGGACTTAAAAACCGTACCCATCTGCTGGGGAAACTCTGATGAAGGCTGCAAAAACCCTCCTGTTACAGCCGCTCTGTTGTGCAGGACAAAGCGTGTATGAACTGCAATATCACAGTCTTCACAAAGGAATGGGAGAGGCAAGCAGTCTAGACACCTCACAACAACTTGCTTGCCACACTGACACAAGCGGTGTGGATGTGGATTCAGAGTAGCTAACATATTGTCAATGAGAGAAGGCCTGGCCTCTTCCCACTTTTGTAAGGACACAGTGTTCCTGATCTCCCAGTCACTAGCAGCTAACTCAGACGATGGCGCACAAGTCACAGCTGCATCCTCTTCGCCATCCTCCAACAACTGAAGGAGCTCCTGACGAAGCGCGTCAGTTTCAGGCACTAACAGAAATGAAGAAATAGAGAAACTCTGCCACATAGTGAACGAAATACTGTATGTGGTATGTATTAGGACTGCTCAACAGCCTATACATTCCTGCCTAACTCAAAAAAAAAAAAAAAGTCTAAAAGTCAACTTAAAAATTAAATCACAACATATCCAAGTAGGTAAAGTACCTGTTGTTGGGTTGACACTGCTGACATCATAACTGGATGCTTCACATCTGGACTGTGCTGTGTTCAACAAGGAAATAACATTTTTTAAAGCAACTACAGGTGGCAAGTAGCTGGAAGAATATTTACTTATTGAAATTCTTTGGTGAACAAAGGTTGTGAGGATGAATACTGACCATGTGACATGCTACTAGCACTTCGACTGGATGACGGCCTTTCAGGAATAACATCTCCCTGTCGGTCACGCTTTTTCCATCGCACTGGTTTTGGTTCAGGTTCTCCCTGTGACTCATTCTACGCGATTAACAAGAAATAAATGCAGCACTTAAAATACAGTCCATGATTAAAGCAAAGATTAGCTTCACCAAAATAATGTAATATATTTAATAATAAAAATAGGTTTGAGAAGACAAGAGCGTTCCCTCTTGAAAGTGTTTCCATACATCACTTTAAAAGAAAAAAAAAAAGTTACCTCCATATCCTGAAGGAGTTCGTTAGCACCTTGAAGCTCTTCCTCCAAGTCAAGGTCCTCTGGATCACTCATTTTTCAAACTAAAGAGGAAAGATTTTGACAGAACTCATGACACAAAGAAATATACATAAAACACGTGTTTGCGCTTCGTCCAACAATGTTAGCAATTAACATTAGCATTATCGGTTTTTAAACAGAGATAGCCGAAGTCGTATTACACAAAAACTGCTTTTTAACATTACACACCATGTGAGGCTGTTTGCTAGGGCACACAATATTAGCAACATGCAACTCCTTTAATGTAATAATTAAATCCATCGCCGGTGGATGCGCGCTTGCACATGCTAGCCACATGTGCCACACCTTAAACGGTTTCTGAAATCAGTTGCCTTTGTTTGACGCTTTTATACGCAAACTCCGATATATACGCAAACGCGTATATATCGCAAACGCGTATATATCGGAGTCAATGGAGAACCCGGGGCGTTTTTTTACTGACGTGGAGGGTCACCTTTTTCGTCAGTATCAGACGCCTCGTGACAAATCGTCGGTATTTTACGCCTTGGGAATGAGAACGGGTTGGTATAACTGTTATATTTTACTGACCTGATCGATGTTGCGATATGATGTTCCCATTCCGGTCCCGCTTCCTCCAGGTAACCTTGAAGCCTTCAGCCCTCTTTTGCTTCCTTTTCTTTGGGGGCTAAAAGTAAAAAAAAAAACAAAAAAAAAAAAAACATGTGGTAAAATATTTGTCTTTATTGCGGCACATACACACATGTACTCTCACATGTTCAGCCCTAACCCACACACACATGCACAAACACACACACATGCACACAAAACACAGATTTGTTTCCTTATAAAGGCAAATATAATAACAGAGAAACAACGTAGGAAGATTTTACGTTTCTAGCTTTTGCTTTCGCTTAGATCATCTGCCAAGGCTTTCCCCTTCTCCATCCACTCTTTCAACGACTCCATGACAAGGAAGGAAGGAAGGAATGAAGGAAGTCAAGGAAAGTCAAAGTACATACAAAGACAGAGAGGGATAAAGTGAAACAACGAGAGACAAAAGAAAAGCTATGTAAGAAGAAATGAGTGATAGACAAGGAATGAGATATTAGTTCTTAAAAGAACTGTTGGTTTTAAATTACTGCAATGATAGATAATGAAATGTGGAATGATGTTCAACCTGCAAGCAAACAAACAGACAAAAGGTCCTAGGATTAAATCTTTTTCTTGTTACCACTGAAATACATATTTAGTTACATAACAAGTAAGTTATGACAAAGTTCAATAGGAATTAGCTGTGTGACAGAGGCTCAGTTATGAAAATATCAGACTGGTTTCTTTGAATTGTAATCGCGAAGTGTACCTTCAGAACAAGCTGTGTCTTATTGACCATCACATCTCTGACAATACACTAATTAAACTCAACTTAACTTAGAAATGCCACACATGCCAGAAATGCCATGTTGTCCTAGAGATACATAAGATAACTTGGCTGAACTGTTTGCTAAGAGCCGCACCTTTCAGGTAAAATCGCATACTTTCAGAAGCATGAGCAAGAGCCCTGCACTCCCGCGAAAGCAGTGCGGCACGGGCGGGAGAGGTGATAAGCTGCAGTCCGCAAACTAAAAACGTGTATAAAATAAAACGTATAAATGATTAATTTATGTCTATCATATATAATTTGTGCTGGATATTTTATTTGGCATTAATAAAACATTTTAAGATGCCTAAATTTGCGGATGTGGTCTAATCTCGCGTACGTTTCAGACAATTCGTTTCCGCTCTTCCATATTTGGCAGAAACGGTACCGTGCACCCTCGCTACGTGCACTAGGTGAAGGATTGGTCCGTGGAGAGCTCAGCTAAACTCGCCAATGAAAAGAACTTTCGTGAGAAATAATGTCCGCATCTTGCAGGATTTGCGGGTGGGACCGGGAAGCAAATTTTAAAATAGGCTATATTTGGACGAAAAGTGTAGTCAGCCTTTTAGGAAGCTAAAACCGGAGGCGTGGATTGTGGGGGCTGCAGTTGCCGCTAGAGGTCGCTGCGGCGGCTAAACGTAACACTGAGTCGTAATTCGGGTGCATGCATAACGACAACTGTGGTCGTTTGGCGGAGGAGGACAGTCTGTTGTGTTACCAATGCATGACTTATCAATGACACATGTTTCAGGTATGGATGGTCAACTGTTTCTCAACCCAAAAGGATCCCTTCGCAGGCCCTGGAGTTCAAATGAAAAAAGTGCAGTATGGTGGCAGCTGGGACAATATGTTACTTTAGCTAGAGTTCTAGGTAAAGACCCGCGCATCAATGCACTGAAAGCTGAAACGGTTCCTTAAAAAGCACAGCTGGAAAGATACCAGGTATAATAAGTACCAGGTATAATACTACATAAGAGCTCGATAAAGAAAACGGGTTTAGTTTAGCAGGGGTCATGCATTAAGTTTCATACTGATTGTATTATTACTGTAATGTTACTATTATGGTCTTATTTGAGGGAAGTGTTGTTAATTAAAGAGCTGTATCACTATTAGTTTTGTGTCAAGTCTTTTGTTAATTTGATGGCATCAGTAAATATCAAGTTAGAAACAGTATACAGAAATTAAATATATTTATAATAAATGTGATGTAAATGTAGACATTTACATAAACAAGAACAAAAGCTATGTACATGTAAAAAGGTAAATATATATATATATATATATATATATATATATATATATATATATATATATATATAGGAGATGTTTAGGAAATTAAATTAAACCTTGTGTTTGGTAACTGTACTGCATGTTTCTATATGCTTAATATTTCAATTATATTATTGTGGAGGGGGCGTGGTGCATCAGCTGCAGGAGAGAGGTGTGAAGAGGGCTCAGGAGAGCAGCACCAGGTGAGAGTGACTGACACACCGGTATCCTGTTGAGCTAATCATTAAGCTATAAACATGAGTATAGATATCTTAATTGTTTTTTTTTTCAAAGTTTTAACCACTTTTATCCAAATTCTCAAGAACTGAATTCAAAAAGAGACAAAATAACAGAACACTGTTGTCCTCATTACTTTATTGGTGGATAGGTCAACCGTGAAGTTGACATTGTGTTGTCTTGATACAGACATAAGTAAGACATAAACACCACGGCCACCTCCAGTAGAGACATCTGAAGCTCATGGCCACGCCCTGTTTTCTCCTCACTTTGAACCTGCCCATTCGATAAACCAATCACTTATTTGGGAAACGGAAGCTGTGAAATCCTCGCCTGGACCAGGAGGAGGTCCTTTCACTCTTTCAGCCTCTTCCCCATATTCGCTGTCTCAGTCTCAATGTGAACTTCCAGGAGCAATCCCTACTCCTGCACGGGACTTGAATCAAATTGCAGCAAAACCCAGGAGGGTTAGGACAGGATTCTGAAGGCAATAGAAACACAAAGTACAGCAATCAATAACCTAACCAAGGAGGTTGAAGGAGTTCAAACGTCTTCCACTAAACATTTTCAATTTCTTATAGATAAAACCAGTGACGATCATCGTCTCCTTCTCTCAAAGATCATCTCTCATAAGGAAAGTGTAGAAACAGAAATGGATAAACTGGTGAAGGGAATTAAACTGGTTGTGGAAGAAGAGCTGACACGTTCTGAAACCTCTCTCCCTTCAGAAATCCGCTTCATGGTGGAGCAACTTCAAATAGAACTCCAGAAAGAACTGAAATGCTTTCACACCACTGCTCAGGAAAGTATTTACCAGCTGGTTGAAACAGCCAACCAAAGTAGCAATTATGCATTATGTCACCCATGCACTATTAATCAAAATACAAACTCAAATTGTCCATCACACCCTCACACATGAAAGTCTGGAACATGTGAGACTTTTGAATGATGTCAGACAAAGAAACCGTGAGGTGGTGAAGCAAAACCTAGCAGTCGGAGAGTTTAAAGCCAGGTGGTCTGCATTCTTTCATACTGATGAGGTAAACACATGCTTGCCTTTTTCCCCTCTTCTTATTATGCAATTTCAGTGTGCAGCTGTGAAAACTGAAAGTCTAAGGTAAAAACAAAATATGACCAACATTTGGAGGGAGACAAATCTCCCATAGAGGAAGCAGTTCTTCATTTTGGCCACTTGGGGGCAGAAGATGGCAAGCTACTCTTCTAACTTCTACCAAATAAATGCTGAATTCCAGCAGATTACAACACTTCCACTTGAGACAAACTTCATGGTACAGTTGGACAATATTTGTTTGTAGGTTACTGCCTCTTCTCCACCTGGTCCTTTTCTCCTTGGACACCCTCTCTCCACTTTGGCTTCATTCCTATAGTTTCCAAAAGTAGACTGGGAGCCAGAGCTTTCAGCTATCAGGCTCCTCTTCTGTGGAACAAACTACCTTTCTGGGTTCGGGAGGCAGACACGGTCACCACCTTTAAGAATAGACTTAAGACTTTCCTTTTTGATAAAGCCTATAGTTAGGGCTGGCTCAGTCTGCAGTCACATCTCCCTTACCGAAAACTAACTGTCTCTGTCTCACCATCTGTGGACATGTCTCTTCCCCGGAGTTTCTGTGCTCTGTCGTCCAGGAGGTTCTCGTGGATCGTGGCTGCTGCTGTGGTCCTGCATGACGTCCACTATGCATATTATTACTGTCATTATTACTACCATATCTGCTACTGTGGTCATTTTATCATTCATTGTGTTTCATTGGCATTTTGTCAGTCATTGTAATTGTACGACATGTTTTTGTTGATTGTTCTGTACATGTGACATCCATTGCACGTCTGTCCGTCCTGGGAGAGGGATCCCTCCTCTGTGGCTCTTCCTGAGGTTTCTTCCACATTTTTTCCCTGTTAAAGGTTTTTTGTGGGCAAGTTTTTCCTCACTGGAACCGAGGGTCTAAGGACAGAGGGTGTCACTCCCTGTACAGATTGTAAAGCCCTCTGAGGCAAATGTACTTTGTGACTTTGGGCTATACAAATAAAATTTATTTGATTTTGATTTGTCTCCATGTTGTCCTCTTCTCCTCAGACACCCTGCCTCCTCTTTCACTGCCTCTTCTCCACCTGGTCCTTTTCTCCTTGGACACCCTCTCTCCACTTTGACTTCTTTGTCTCCATGTTGTCCTCTTCTCCTCAAACACCTCCCCTCCTCTTTCACTGCCTCTTCTCCACCTGGTCCTTTTCTCCTTGGACGCCCTCTCTTCTTTGCCACTTCTTCTCCATGTTGTTCTTCTTTAATCTGATGCTCCTTCTGCAGCTTCATTCTTTCCTCCTCACAGTTCTTTCTCTCCTTCCCTTCTGATGACTCCTGTCTTTTAATTTTCACTGTAGTATCACACAACTTGCTTTGATCAGAAGTCATTTCTGTCTCTGATTTAGTCTTTACACAAACATCCTGCGACTGTTTTGACAAGATGTTAGCAGTGGCAGGGCTTACATAAACTTGATTCATCTGCAAAAGAGTGACAAAAGATCAGAAATAAGTGGTCATAGAAAACATACCAAGTCTTATTCTCCAGATTTGTTAAACTAAAATGTGAAGCCATGTTTGCCTTTTTGTAATTTCCTATACACAGAAAGAAACCCTGTTATCAGATACATGCAATAGTGAAGACCAAGTTTCTTTATATTAGTGGCTTCAATGTAGAAAGGTGTTGAACCAAATTTGGTTGAGCTACACTTCATCTGTTCCCTGAAGCTCCAGTGTGACTCTTATCATACTTACTGCTGTGGCGACCCCTGCTGTCAAGGCAGTGGCCTTCCGGGGGATTTTGGTCTGTGGGCTGGGCTTGGTAATTGGGGCACCTGGGCCCGGTGCCCTGAGATTATACAAGCTCGTTCGTTCATTCATTCACTCTCTCTCTCTCTCTCTCTCCCCAGCAGACGTCCGTGGGATCCTGCGGAGTGGCCTGCTTGCAGGTGACTTCTCAGACCCGCTGGTTTTCAGTGTGTAAGTACCCACCGCAGGCTGCATGAAGACTAGGGGTGAGATTAGTAAGAGTTTGAGCTAGGCAGTCAGGGGGAATACTCCACGAGGTAAATTTCCTCGTTTGTGTGCTTGTGGGTGGTAATACTGTTCTGCCTGGTCCGTTATGGCTTCCCTGTTGGAGTTTTTTGAAGGAACAGCTGATACAGATAGCCGAACATTATAACATCCATGTGGCAGAGATAAAACGTAAGGCTGACGTTAAGGCTACTGTTCTGTCCGCTTTGGTGGAGAGTGGCGTTTTAAAGACTGAAGACTTGTTGCCGGGTGTGGCAGCTGTGCCAACGCCCGTATCGGTGTCTGCGCCCGTGTCGGGGCTGACTTTTGCGCAGCAGAAGGAACTACTTTTGTTACAATTTGAGCAAGAGAGAATCCGGATGAAAGTAGAAACGGAACGTCAAATTGAGATAGAAAAGGTTCGGCAGCAAACAGAAAAGATGAAACTGGACTTGCAGCAGTATAAACTGAGTTTGATTCGGGACGGTAAGCTTTCACAGAGTGTGTCAGATGAGAGTTTCTCGGAGCCGGGGCAAGTTACTTTTGATGTTGGGGCTAACTTGCGCTTAATGCCCAGGTTTAACGAGAGGGATCCAGATACATTTTTTAGTTTGTTTGAACGAATTGCAGATATGAAAAAATGGCCTGATGCTGATAGGACTTTAATGCTTCAGTGCGTCCTTACCGGTAGGGCGCAGGAAGCATATTCGGCACTGAGTGCGAGTGAGTCTGCGTGTTATGCTAAGGTAAAATCTGCTGTGTTGAAGGCGTACGAGCTGGTCCCTGAAGCTTACCGTCAGAAGTTCAGGAACTGGGAGAAGAATGACAAACAAACTAATGTTGAGTTTGCTCGTGATTTGTTGTGCCATTTCAATCGGTGTTCTGCTGCAAATGTTGAGAGTTTTGATGGACTTTGTGAGCTTATAGTGTTGGAACAATTTAAAAATTCGATTCCTCAGCGTATTGCGACTTATATAAGTGAACAGAAAGCGACCACTGTATTAAGAGCGGCTGAGCTGGCAGACGATTTTGTGTTGACGCACAAAACTGGTTTTGATGAGGACTGTGCGGCCAGTGATGGAAGACGTGGAGGTAACAACCTCGGTAGTGTTCGCTACAAGGCTCCGCCTTTAGTAGCCGGCCCTGTGCACGCATTTAAAACCTCACGTATGAGGGACGATGGTGGCAGAGGTGGCCTATGTAATTATTGTCAGGGTGCGGGCCATTGGAAAGATCGGTGTCCTGTGCTACGAAATAAGAATAAACGTAAATCGTGTTCACCTGCTCCAGCTTTGTCCTGTTCCGGTGCTCAGGGGCCAAGTCATGAATGTGTCGATTCAGGGAATAATCATTTTGAGTCTTTCATTGCTGATGCTGTGGTTTCTCTGGTTGGTAGTGAGGAGCGTGTACCCATAAAGGTCTTGAGGGACACAGGCGCTAAGCATTCGTTTATTTTGGAGTCAGCATTGCCCTTTTCACCTACAACAGAAACAGGTGACTTTATTCTGATGCAAGGCATGGAGATGGGAGTGGTGCCTGTACCATGACACAAGATGATCCTTGATTGTGACTTGGTGAAAGGCGTTGTTGCAGTGGGGGTGCGACCAGCATTTCCAGTTGATGGGGTGGAGATGATTTTGGGAAATGATTTGGCTGGTGGTGCGGTCTGGACTAGTGTGCCACCGTCTCCTGTGGTTACTACAGAGCTAAAGGTGATTGCTGGTCAGGATGAGTGTGGTCGGAGATATCCAGGTGTGTTCCCAGCCTGCGCCGTGACTCGGGCACAGCGTGCTAGGACTGCTTCCGTTGATGTTAGTGGGGGGCAAAAGGAAACAAAAGTGGTGATTCCCCTACCGGATCTTCCTCCATCCATCCCTCGGGCGGACTGGGTTAAAAGTCAGCAGGTTGATCCGTCGCTGTCTGGTTTGTTGTCCAGTGTTTTGCCTGAGAGTGAGTTTGGAAGTACAGCTCATGGTTATTTTCTCCAGGATGATTTGCTTGTGAGGAAATGGGTTCCTTGTGTGGGTGACTTTGTTGGTGAGCCAGTGTTTCAAATTGTTGTGCCTGAAAAATTCCGTGCCACCGTATTGAAAATTGCGCATGACGAGTCAGGTCATTTGGGTGTGAGGAAAACTTATGACCGGGTCTTGCGATATTTTTTTTGGCCAAAGTTGAAGCGTGATGTCTCAAATTATATAAGGTCATGTCATACATGTCAACTCACAGGCAAACCAAGTCAGTCAATTAAACCAGCACCTCTCTGTCCCATTCCAGCAATCAGTCAACCATTTGAACATTTGATTATAGATTGTGTGGGGCCCTTGCCAACCTCAAAATCTGGGTGTTCGTATCTGCTGACTGTGATGTGCCAGACGACAAGATATCCTGCGGCATATCCTTTGCGTTCAATTTCGGCAAGATCGATAGTCAAGGCGTTGACACAGTTTTTTTCCATTTTTGGCATACCGCGTGTGATTCAGAGCGACCAAGGTTCCAACTTTACACCGCACTTGTTTGGTCAGGTGTTGAAGCAGCTAAAAGTGAAACATAATCATGCGTCTGCTTATCATGCGCAGAGCCAAGGGGCACTGGAGCGTTTCCACCAGACTTTAAAGTCATTGTTGCGTGCGTACTGCACAGAGATGAGGGGAGATTGGGAGGAAGGCTTACCTTGGTTAATGTTGTCAGCCCGAGAAGTTGTGCAGGAAAGCACCGGCTTTAGTCCCAATGACCTTGTTTTTGGCTATACAGTGCGTGGTCCCTTGGCAGTTTTGCGGGATGGCTTGGTTGACACTGATCCACCTAATAATTTGATAGACTATGTGAATGGTTTCCGTCATCGTTTGTATACAGCTGCTGACTCCAGTAATTGGTTCACCTTTTCAGGCAAAGTTCTCAGGCCCATATACTGTGGAGCAACAAGTTTCAGAGCAAAATTATTTAATTTCCACTCCTAATCGCAGGAAGTCTTCTCGTCTCTGTCATGTTAACTTGTTGAAGCCGTATTACTCACGTGACGCTACTGTGGTGCCTGAGTCTAGAGCACAGAGTTCGGGGGTCAGTCCTGTGCTTATTGCTAGTTCTGTGGCCTCAGCTTCACAGGCTCCAGGTGTGGGGGACAGAGAGGAGGTGGATGTTCGGGCACCTGATGACCCTATGGTGTGTGGTAGACTAAAAAATTCAGAGACGTTGTGTAATTTGGATATATTGTTTGCTCACTTGTCTGACCGTCAAAGTAATGAGCTGAAGGAGGTGATTAAGGACTATCCAGTTCTGTTTGGTGATACATCATCGCGTACACACTTATTAGAACACGATATTGATGTTGGGGACAGTACACCAATCAAACAGCGTTTCTATAGGTGTGCACCGTACAGACAGAAAGTTATGGAGTCTGAAATCAAGTACATGCTGGATAACAATATTGCGGTTCCCTCGTCATCTAGTTGGGCGTCACCTTGTCTGTTAGTGGATAAATCGGACAAGTCTCCTAGATTTTGTACCGATTATCGAAAAGTGAATAAAGTCACTAAGTCGGATTCATTCCCGTTGCCTCGTATGGAGGACTGCATAGACCAGGTTGGTGCAGCAAAGTTTGTGAGCAAGTTTGACTTGCTAAAAGGGTACTGGCAAGTTCCTTTGTCTGCTCGGGCTAGGGAGATTTCTGCGTTTATAACGCCCACCGGATTGTATGAGTACACTGTAATGAGTTTTGGGCTACGTAATGCACCTGCAACTTTTCAGCGTCTGATGAATATGGTTGTGGCAGGTCTTGAAGGCTGTGCTGTTTATCTGGATGATGTAGTCATCTTCAGTGACACATGGGCTGCTCATGTCCAGCGCATTCGTGCCTTATTTAATCGTTTAGCTGAGGCGCAACTCACAGTCAATCTGGCGAAGTGTGAGTTTGCCAGGGCGACGGTAACCTATCTTGGGCGAGTTGTTGGACAGGGGCGTGTGCGTCCAGTTGATTCTAAAATCAGAGCTGTTGTGCAGTTTCCTGTCCCTACTACAAAAAAGGAGCTAATGCGTTTCCTGGGTTTGGTCGGGTATTACAGGAGTTTTTGTAAAAACTTTTCAACAGTTGTAGCACCATTAACCGACCTGTTAAAGGGCAAGGTGAAATTTGTGTGGTCTCCTCTTTGTCAAAGTGCATTTGAGAATGTGAAAACCCTCCTGTGCTCAGCTCCAGTCCTGGCTGCACCGTCTCTGAATGAGCCGTTTAAAATCCAGACAGATGCCAGCCAAGTGGGCGCGGGGGCCGTGTTGTTGCAGGAGAAAGGGGGAATTGACCAACCAGTGTGCTACTTCTCGAAAAAGTTCAATTCATATCAAATGAACTATTCAACAATAGAGAAGGAAGCACTGGCCCTTATTTGGGCGCTGCAGCACTTTGAGGTTTATGTAGGTACTGGGGAGAGACCAGTAGTTGTGTATACCGATCATAACCCATTGACCTTTTTGAGTTCACTGCACTGCCCGAACCAGCGTCTGATGCGGTGGGTTTTGTTCTTACAAAGCCAAAATTTAGAGATCAGACACATTAAGGGCAAGGACAATATAGTGGCAGATGTGTTTTCTCGTGCCCCTGTCGACTAAATGGTCTGAACAAATTTTGTGAGGGTTAATATTGTAATTAGGTGATGTTGCCCCTCCTGTCATCCTTCCCTTTGTTCCTGTCGTCCTCTTCTGCTTCTTCTTTAGGTACCTAGTTGCAGAGGTGGGACATAGTTTCATTGGAAGGAGGTTGTGAGGAGGTGATAAGGTGGTGGTTTTATTTTGTTTGTTTTTGGGGGGGTTTACGGTGATCCCTGGCGGGACCCCGTCTTAAGGGGGGGGGTGTGGCGACCCCTGCTGTCAAGGCAGTGGCCTTCCGGGGGATTTTGGTCTGTGGGCTGGGCTTGGTAATTGGGGCACCTGGGCCCGGTGCCCTGAGATTATACAAGCTCGTCCGTTCATTCATTCACTCTCTCTCTCTCTCTCCCCAGCAGACGTCCGTGGGATCCTGCGGCGTGGTACCCGTCGCCGGTTAACCCTTTCTTTCTTTTCCTTTTTAGTTAGATGCACTCGACAACAGCTGCAAAAAAAAGGCCTGCACCCACACCCAAGAACAGTCCGGTGAGAGCTCCAATTTAGTAAAGCTCTAATGAGTTTTATTGAGTTTTATTGAGTTTTAGTTTTTTTGCAGTAGTGTATGATGTGTATGCACATCATACACTACTGATAGTACTGCCGTCCACATCCCATCCGAAACCCTGCTCTGTTTTTGTTGTTTTCTGTTAAATAAACAAATGTAAACTTTCTAACAGTGCAACTCCGGTTTTTGTCATGGTCCAAAGAGCCAGGCTGTGACACTACCAATGTCTTTAAAGTGGGACGATTCAATTTGACAGATAAAGTCTGCAATTTCGTATTCTGTGAATGCAAACAAGAACAAAAGAGAAATACTACTATAATTTAGAATTGCAGCAACATTCAAACAGAACAATTTGGTGGATAATAGAGAATTAGTAATTATGGCTAGTTTGACTTCACTTCCTCTCCTTATCTCCTGTTGTCAGTTACCATATCATCATCATGAAATGCTATTGTCATGGCTATGACTGGGTGGATTAGAGCTTTACAAAATTGGAGCTCTCACCGGACTGTTCTTGGGTGTGGGTGCAGGCCTTTTTTTTTTTGCAGCTGGGGAACCCTTAGCTTCACACTGGTCTCTTCTCCTGTTTCATTCTTTGGGGGCTGCCAATCACCTGACCTCTTATCATCAGAGGAGCTCACCGTCTGTTTTATATAAGACAAAAAGTTAATTTTCTCTCTCAGGACTGAAATATCATTGAATGGATTGAAACTGCTTGGAAAAATTCTCACCAATCTTGGGCTGGCTGAGGACAAAAACTCTTTCTTGTGCGGCACCCTTTGCTTCACACTGCCCTCTTCTTCCTCCTCCGCCTCCTCTTCCGAATCCTCTTCTTCTGTTCCATTCTTTGGGGGCTGCCAATCACCTGACCCCTCATCGTCAGAGGAGCTCAGCTCAGAGCTCTGTTTTAGATTAGATAAAATTATTTTTCTCACTTAGGACACAAACATTATTGTAAGCACAGAAACTACTTAAGACAACTCTTACCAGTCTGTTCCATGGTGTGGGTGAAGGCCTTTTCTTTCGCAGCTGGGGAACTCTTAGCATCACACTGGTCTCCTCTTCCTCCTCTTCAGAATCCTCTTCTTCTGTTCCATTCTTTGGGGGCTGCCAATCACCTGACCCCTCATGTACAGAAGAGCTCACCATCTGTTTTAGATAAGATGAAATGATTTTTCTTACTCACTTACCCTCTACACTGAAACTGATGAAGACCACTCTTACTGATCTTTGACTTGCTGAGGATAGCTCTTTCTTGCGCAGGTTTAGAACCCTTCCAGTGACCCGCTGCTTGTTTCCGTGGTTCTTCTTTTCAGGTTCTTGCATGCCCTCCCTTGTGTCCTCCTGAGGTGATTCTGTCACCACCTCATCATAGTCTGCACCTGCCCTCTTGTTCCTCTCTTTCTTCTTCTTTTCCGTAACTGCATAGCTTGACACTGCCATCATCGTCAATGCTCTGCTCTGGATTATGTCCTCTGTCGGGTCATCCGCTGTAAAATGAAAGGTTAAAGTCATAAACTGATACTACTCAACCCAACATTTCAGCATTTTTAATGCTGAAGTAACCTTGGTAAAATCTTTTGGCTGTTTGGGGATCATGGCACATGAATGTTGCTACCCTCTCATATTTTTTATGCCCAGGCATCCTTAAAATACTCTGGGAGTTTCAACAAGGGCTCTCCAACAGTGGTATGAAAAAATGTGGATGCCTCTGAGCCTCCCTCAATTTGACCACGAAGTCTGTTGTAACGCCTGAACCAGGCATACTCCTCTGGTTTCAGTGGTATGGCTGCCTGCCCAAAGTATCTCTGGGTTTTGTGCTCCTGAATCTATTTTTGAAAAGACATTTGATTAGTGTTTCTAGCTAAGCTGTTAAACAATAGATGCATGTTGTGTTCACTTGTTTCATTTTAATATTTGTACTTACACGAATGACACGACAACCTCTTGTAGTCTTTTCAGCAGTCTTGACCTCTTTCACGGTCATGTTGATAATTACACCCTTTCGATCAATTTCGCATTCAAGCAGCTGCCTTGTCACACAAAGCTCTGCGAACAGAAACTGACAATTTTCACAACCATCTGCAGGTGTCCTTAGATGAAGGCGGTGTTTTTGTCTGGCAACGGTGCAGGGCTGGCTAAGGATGAGGATGCTGTGGTACTCAGTGGCAAAGGTGAAAGAGGGGACATGGATGGTCCACAGTCAGTGGGTACTAGGCTCACAGAATCTGTGGCACTAACTACAGTGGAGTCTACTTCTGTGTTACTTGGTGATGGCAAAGCTGAGAGAGTTGCACTGGAATTATTTGAAGGAGGAGGTGTTGCAGCTTTCTCCGTACGGACGGCCTCTTCAGTGGTAGATCCATTCACTTCATCCAGATGTGACACAATTGGTGGTTGGGGGTGGCTTTAAATCTTATTTATTTATTTATTTATTTAGTACTTGTTTATCAAATAAAATAAGCTAAGGCCATTGAGTTTCAGGTTGAAAAAAATATATACTAGTAGCATTTTGTTTTCTTGTAAAAAATTAAACGGGTCAGTTTGACCTGAATACCATCCAATGGTTAACTGTCTTTGCCTCAGCCTCTGGCCATCCAAACCGGTCGGAACAACGTTTCGTGGGAAACGATGATAATTGGTCAACCTTTTTGAAAAAAAAAGACAATTGGTCAAAAGTCGCGGTGATTGGTCAAAATTGCAAGGTCGCGATGCATTTGGGGAAACTGGAGGGATCTGCCTCTCAGGTAAGCACCCTACATCTCTTAACCGGAAGGGCGCGCACACAGTCTCCGTGCATATGCTTTCATGCACAGTCTCACTTGTTTATAGCAAGTATAAAACCCGCAGCGGGTGCTACGTAGTTAATCGTAATCAAAATTCTCCGAGTAACCGTGCTCTGCTACAGGAAGGGATAATAATGAAGCATGAAGAGGTAAGTTAGCTCACCTGATTTTGTCATTCCATTAAAATGAATGTGTCAAATAGTGTTCGTTCTACATGAGTTATTTCAAACTGGGGAATTAAAAATGTAAAACTTTAAAACATAAAAGAATCCTATTTCCACTACATTAGCCTTAATTGTTGTTATATCATCTATAGTCATTCTGAGCAAAGAACATCAATTTTACTATGAACTGTTGCTATTTGATATTTAGCCCATAAAGCCAGCATATGCGAAATAATATTAGATATAAAATATGGCCATTGCTGAAACCTGCAGAGAGAGAACAGGGTGCACACGTCTTCATGCAGTGGTCTGACATTATCATATCTAAAAGAGCTCATAGTTCCCTACTACCCCTCTAGGCCACTGCGCTCTCAGAATGCTGGGTTCCTTGTGGTTCCTATAGTTTCCAAAAGTAGACTGGGAGCCAGAGCTTTCAGCTATCAAGCTCCTCTTCTGTGGAACAAACTACCTTTCTGGGTTCGGGAGGCAGACACGGTCACCACCTTCAAGACTAGACTTAAGACTTTCCTTTTTGATAGCGCTTATAGTTAGGGCTGGCTCAGGCCTTCCCTTAGTTATGCTGCCATAGGACTAGGCTGCCCCCCCCCCCCCCCCCCCCCCCCCCCCCCCGCCCGGACCTCCCCACTAACTAAGTTTCTGTGCTTTGTCGTCCAGCAGGTTTTCATGGATCATGGCTGCTGCTGTGGTCTGCTGCTGACATCCACTTGACGTCCCCTAACTGTAAACTCTCTCTCTCTCTCTCTCTCTCTCTCTCTCTCTCTCTCTCTCTCTCTCTCTCTCTCTTACCATGCTTATCAATGTAAAGCAGTTCGATATCCCTTAGAGTCTGAATAAACGGGGCCTGAGGTTTTATTGTTATGTCAATCATTATCTCTCTTACACTCTCTCTCTCTCTCTCTCTCTCTCTCTCTCTCTCTCTCTCTCTCTCTCTCTATCAATGTAAGGCAGTTCGATATCCCTTAGAGTCTGCATAAACGGGGCCTGAGGTTATATTGTTCTGTCAATCATTATCTCTCTTACACCTTTTCTTTGGATATTACTAACTACACCTCTTCCCCGGAGTTTCTGTGCTTTCTCGTCCAGCAGGTTCTCATGGATCGTGGCTGCCGCCGTGGTCTGCTGCTGACGTCCACCATATTTAGCATTACATGCCATATATAGTCATTATTGCTACCATCTCCACTACAGCTTTGTTGGTTAATGACTTATTACTGCTGTGCATCTGTGTTCCACTGCTACTGCAATCACTTTACCATTTATTGTAATTCATTGTAATTGTACAATATATTTGTGTTGATTGTTCTGTACATGTGACATCCATTGCACGTCTGTCCATCCTGGAAGAGGGATCCCTCCTCTGTGGCTCTTCCTGAGGTTTCTTCCACATTTTTTCCCTGTTAAAGGTTTTTTGTGGGCAAGTTTTTCCTCACTGGAACCGAGGGTCTAAGGACAGAGGGTGTCACTCCCTGTACAGATTGTAAAGCCCTCTGAGGCTAAATGTGTTTTGTGACTTTGGGCTATACAAATAAAATTTGTTTTGATGTCACAGAGCTGTGATGTCACAGCGGTGTGATGTCACAGAACTGTGATGTCACACCTCTGTGGTTACACAGGTGTGACTGGGCTGTTATGTCACAGATTTGGGATGCCACTGAGCTGTGATGTCAAAGAGGTGTGATGTCACTGAGCTGTGATGTCACAGAGATGTGATGTAAGAGAGGTGTGATGTCACAGAGTTGTGATGTCACTCAGGTGTGCTTTTGCTGAGCTGTGAGGTAACAGAGCTTTGACGTTATTGAGCTGTGATGTCACAGAGATGTGATGTCACTGAGCTGTGATGTCACACCTATGTGATGTCTCTGAGCTGTGATGTCATTGAGCTGTGATGTCACAGGTGTGATGTCACTAAGCTGTGATGTCACAGAGCTGTGATGTCTCTGAGCTGTGATGTCATTGAGCTGTGATGTCACAGAGGTGTGATATAACAGAGCTGTGATGTCACACCTCTGTGATGTCACTGAGCTGTGATGGCACAGAGCTGTGATGTCACTGAGCTGTGGAGCGGTTGGTGGTGTAACGTGGGCTTCAGTTTGTAGCTACGCCTCCCTCGTGCAGTCACCCAGTGTCCCGGCTGCTCAGGAACTACCGGAGGATGGCTAGCTGAAGCTACCTTACCTATGCTAGCGCATCATCTACGATGGAAAGCACTCTTATGTCAAGTTCAACCAAGGCAACTCATAAATGTCAAGCCAGTTCACTGGTACCCAATTGTGATTCCTGTAAAGCACCAAGTCCATGCAAGGATTAGGCACGCATGTCTCTGTGGTGCAATCGGCCAGCGCGCTCTGCTGTTAACCGAGCAGTTCGTGGTTCAAGCCCACCCAGGGACAATGAAATTGTGTTCTGTCTTGAGGTGTTTCTTGGGAAACAAAAGTTCAAGTGAGGCACAGTTGGACTGTACCGAGAATGAGGTCACTCACAGACTCTGCAGTTGCAGCCATCACATGGCATCCAGGAGTGAACTTTGTTTCTGCTGCTTCTTTTGTGCGAATGCATAATTTACCCAGAACGATGTCACAGAGGTGTGGTGTCATAGAGGTGTGATGTCACAGAGCTGTGATGTCAGAGAGCTGTGATGTCACAGAGCTGTGATGTCATTGAACTGTGATGTCACTGAACTGTGATGTCACAGAGGTGTGATGTCACTGAACTGTGATGTCATAGAGGTGTGATGTCATTGAACTGTGATGTCACTGAGCTGTGATATCCCAGAGGTGTGATGTCACTGAGGTGTGATGTCACAGAGTTGTCGTGTCACTGAGCTATGATGTCAGGGAGGTGTGATGTCACTGAGCTGTGATGTCACAGATCTGTAATGTCAGAGGTGTGATGTCACTGAGCTGTGACGTCACAGAGGTGTGATGTCACTGAGCTGTGATGTCACAGGTGTGATGTCACAGAGCTGTCGTGTCACTGAGCTGTGATGTCACAGAGTTGTGAAGTTAAAGTGGTGTGATGTCACTGAGCTGTGACGTCACAGAGCTTTGATGTTACTGAGCTGTGATGTCACAGAGGTGTGAAGTCAAAGTGGTGTGATGTCACACCTATGTGATGTCAGTTAGATGTGATGTCATTGAACTGTGATGTCAGAGAGATGTGATGTCACTAAGCTGTGATGTCACAGAGGTGTAACATAACAGAGCTGTGATGTCACACCTCTGTGACATCACAGCTCAGTGACATCACACCTGTAACGTCACACCTCTGTGGTTTCACAGGTGAGCTGTGATGTCATTGAACTGTGATGTCACAGAGCTGTGATGTCACAGAGGTGTGATGTCATTGAACTGTGATGTCATTGAGCTGTGATGTCACAGAGGTGTGATGTCACAGAGCTGTGATGTCACAGTGGTGTGATGTCACAGAGCTGTGATGTCACAGAGCTGTGATATCCCAGGAGTGTGATGTCACTGAGGTGTGATGTTACAGTGGTGTGATGTCGCTGAGCTGTGATGTCACAGAGCTTTGATGTTACTGAGTTGTGATGTCACAGAGGTGTGATGTCCTTGAGCTGTGATGTCCTTGAGCTGTGATGTCACAGAGGTGTGATGTCATTGAACTGTGATGTCACTGAGTTGTGATGTCACACCTATGTGATGTCAGAGAGATGTGATGTCATTGAGCTGTCATGTCCGGAAGATGTTATGTCACTAAGCTGTGATGTCACAGGGGTGTGATATAACAGAGCTGTGATGTCATTGAACTGTGATTTCATTGAGCTGTGATGTCACAGAGCTGTGATGTCACAGTGGTGTGATGTCACAGAGCTGTGATATCCCAGAGGTGTGATGTCACTGAGGTGTGATGTCACAGCGGTGTGATGTCACTGAGCTGTGATGTCACTGAGCTGTGGAGCGGTTGGTGGTGTAACACGGGCTTCGGTTTGCAGCTACCCCTCCCTCGTGCAGTCACTCAGCGTTCCGGCTGCTCAGGAACTACCGGAGGATGGCTAGCTGAAGGTACCTTACCTATGCTAGCGCATCATCTCCTATGATGGAAAGCACTCTTATGTCAAGTTCAACCAAGGCAACTTAAAAATGTCAAGCCAGTTCACTGGTAACCAATTGTGATTCCTCTAAAACACCAACTCAATGCAAGGATTAGGCAGGCATCTCTCTGTGACACAATCGGCCAGCACGGTCTGCTGTTAACCGAGCAGTTCGTGGTTCCATCCCACGCAGGGACGATGAAATTGTGTTGTACCTTGAGATCTTTCTTGAGAAACAAAAGTTCAAGTGAGCCACAGTTGGACTGTACCCAGAACGAGCTGACCTCAAGGTGACCCACAGACTCCACATTTGCAGCCATCACATGGCATCCAGGAGTGAAACGTGATTCTGCTGCTTCTTTTGTGTGAATGCTAATTTCATAATTTACCCAGAACGAGCTGAACTCAAGGCCCAGTATTCCAAAACTTTTAATCTGGATCAGGATAATCCGAATAATGGATCACTTTGATCCCGATCTGGGCGAATACAGATTTCCAAATCTTGTGTCTCCGCCTCCCAATTAAGCATGACTTCACCTCAAAAGTGTAGGTGACTCACAGCCATTGCATGGCATCCAGTCGTGAAGTCAGATTCTGCTGCTTCTTTTATGTGAATGCTAATTTCATTTGCTAATTTCATGGTGCTGTGGTTTAGACGGTGACTCACAGCCATTGCATGGTATCCAGTTGTAAAATCTGCTTAATCAAAATCACATCGTGTTTCATAAAATCTGCTTCTGCTGCTCCTTTTGTGTGAATGTTAATTTCATTTCATTCAAATGTTTACTTGGAACTCTAAAGTATCAGGAAAGCATGGCGCTGTGGCTTAGATGGTTAAAGTTCCTGTCTAGTAAACAGGAGATCCTGGCTTCAAATCCCAGCGGTGCCTGTTTCTGAGGTCTTTTATGCTGCACGCTTCCTGACTGCAACAAAATCGACTTAAGAATGTCAAGCCAGTTCACTGGTAACCAACTGTTATTCCCTTCAAGCTGTGTTGACCGTCACATCTCACATTTGAAGTTCAATGGAAGCGAGTGCAGAAAAAGAGCTGATTTGGTAGGAAAACAATGCAGAAAACAGGTATGTCTCTGTGGCACAGTCAGCTGTTAACCAAGACGTTTGTGGTTCAAACCCACCCACGGACGATGAAACTGTGTTCGACCTTGAGATGTTTCTTGAGAAACAAAAGTTCAAGTGAACCACAGTTGGACTGTACTCAGAATGAGGTGATTCAGACTCTACAGTTACAGCCATCACATGGCATCCAGGAGTGAAACGTGATTCTGCTGCTTCTTTTGTGTGAATGCTAATTTCTAATAATGGATCACTTTGATCCCAATCTGGGCGAATACAGATCTTGTGTCTTGTGTCTCCGCCTCCTGATCGAGCACGACTTCACCTCAAAAGTGTAAGTTTACTGTTGTCTAATGTGCGGCGGTTTTAGGACCATACGAACGCCACCCTACATATGCAAACCAACTTCTTGAATTGTCACCTAATTCAAACCAGGCCGTAGCAATCTCTAATTGTGCCATGGCCATGCTAACGGTAGCTAACTTAGCTCCATTGACTTGTGTGTTAAGTAGATAGCGGGCTAGCGAGGTAGCTTTTAATGAATTTAGCTGTCTATGGTTTAACTTAAAAGGGAACTAATCTGACATACATCATAACTAAACCTGTCAGGATGCTACAGTAATGCTGCTGATGATGTCATGCTTTTGTGACAAAGATATACTTATACATCTTTTCTGTCTTCTGTTGTCCACTCACCTGAGTCCACTCACAGCCATGGACCATTCAGTTATTAAGGACAACCTCTGGAAATCCTTGGAAACACTTTAATTATACATTTAAGATTAAGTTATTGGATTTTGACTTTTAACTGATTTCGATTTTGACAACTTCAAAATGTCAAGCCAAGGTACTGCTAAGTATTCGTGATTACCCTAAAGCAAATGTCCAGCAAGCTTGGGTTTTAACTGAGACATTGGTGGTTTGTATCCAGGTGACTCAAAGGTTGTACAGGTCTCTAAAATGCAAATTTTATGTCATTCAAATATTTCTGTGAAACTCAACAAGCAAAAAATGCCCAATGTAAAGCAAGGTATGTCTCTGTGGCGCAATCGAGCAAAGCCAAGAGGTTGTTGGTTGAAGTCCACCCATGGATGATGAACACGTGTTCAGTCTTTCAGCATTCATATGCCCCCTGTTCAATTGTAGTTCTCCCATAGTACTAACATGATCCCTTTCCCTCACTGCCTTTTCCCCTCTCCCAAAATCAGAATATCCCACCACAAACGATGAACACAGGAATCATGTGTAATTATATTTTAATCAATTCATTTTTATTTATATAGTGGCAAATCATTGCAACTCACAAATTTCCTCATGACACTTTCCATACAGATAAGGTCTAGACCGTGCTTTTCATATTATTTATTCCCTGCCTTACATGCATATTGTCTGTATAATATCCTGTCAAAGACAATCAAGCAGAATGTATCAAGAATGTCCTTTATTAGAACGTTATTACAGAAGTGATTGAATCTAATCTCTAAATAACACAGATCTGGATAGAGATAGCGTTTTAGCAGCTGATGTAATTCCATCTGTGAAGTTTTGAGGGGAGTGAGCAGTCTGAGGGTTGGGATCAGGACAACATCAACATGTTTATTGGAGCACAGAGCATTTGTTTCCCAGCCAGTACAGAAAGCATCAAACTGTCTACTGTATGCATTACATTGTTTCTAGCATGTTGACAGTACTAGCATGTTGGTCCTGGTTCAGTAACTGCATGGTTTGTTCTCTGGGGACCAGGCCAGTCAACAGGTAATGAGAACAGAAAGAGCCCCCTTGGCTGAGCAAAGACAGCTCGCATGTCTGTACTGCCTTGCATGTCTGGCAAGGTTCAGCCAAGTGGACTAATTTCGGCTTGGATTGGTTGTTAGTGCCAGATGTTTCAGGCAACCCGGTGGTGTTCTGTGAGCCAGTGCCAGTGCCTGGCCAGCATTATTGTTTCTGTTTAGTGGAAACCTTCAGATGCTTCACAGGGGCTCATGACATGTTTTGCTGATGATAGGCTTTTACTAATGTAAGCCTCAAATGGTCTGATGTCAGAAGTGTTTATTCATTTTCAAAGTCAGTACGATGGGTGTCTGAACTCAGATGGCCACCCAGATCATTAGGGTTCCAGGCACTGCAAAAAACCCACCAAAGCACTCCCAATTAAGTTGTTTTGGTTCCAGATTAGAGCTTTAGTTGCTAGGGTCTGAGAGGAAGGTCTGCCTGGGTCGTCCAACCAGGGTACAAAGGTCCTGAGGATGCTATCTGTGTGTCGTCTGCTGCTATCTGAGTGTCAAGTCTGCATTAAAAAATGCTCTCAGGCCAAATGAGCTGGTAAGAGTCAACCTGCCGAATGTTGTGTTCCAGTGATAGGTCAGTATCATGATACATCTCATTTAATTGAACCTCATTCTTATTTATTTATGGTATACCTGGAGCACCTGCGTACATCTTAAAATAAATGTTTCGTGTATATATATATATATATATATATATATATATATATATATATATTTTTTTTTTTTTTTTTTTTTTACGTATCTATGATTATTTGCTTGGGGATTTTTGGAGAGTTGTCAGGAAAGGTACCTGTAAAGTGAATGAAGAAATTCTGAATTTTAAAAATGTTCCCTGCTGACTCTCTGGTGAACTGTCCCCCAAAGAGCAGCATCTGTCTTCAGTAAGGTAAGGGTAAGTCTGTTTACTGATGACAATTATGTGATGTGAACAAACACTTGAACTCACCATGTCTTTGTCTCTTTCCACTCTGCACTGTGGGTCAGGATCTCTCTCACAACACAATCTGACAGCTTCCACAAAATTTAAGCTTTAACCTTTGGAGGCTTTGCAGGCAGATCTATTTTTAGATTTGCATAAAGCTGCTAAAAGATTTTTATATATCTCAAGTTCTGCATTTTGATTCCAACTAAAAACTACAATGGCAGCAATCTACAATACATGGCTCAGGACTTTCCTTTTTTTGATACACTGAATGATTTTAAAATGACAGGCACCATAGCATATGGGCGCACTGGGGTGGTATGGCGTCTAGATGGTGCTACTTGTGTCTGCTGCACTGTCATTATGCAGTCTCCTTCATGATCACCACAGACTGATGCCTTATTACTGCTGCTCACCTCTATCACACTAATGGAGCAGCTGCTCCTCTACCAGCCCTTCAGTTGACAGGTGCACATTATAACATGAAAGGTGCTCCTCTGTTTTCATTATTCCACGATAATGCACCCAATGCTGCACACACCAACACAAACACACGCCCCCATCATACATACATGCCCACTGAACATGCAGCTCACCACATCTCCCTCATCAACATAACATTTGCCCTGTCCTTCGGGAATATGACCAGCAAGGCAGCTCATCTGTGATGAAGCCGGAGCTGTTCGTACCAGCGTGTACACCACAGCCAAGTGTCTAATATGTAGATTTGTCATCTTATTCAACAGCTTTCACATGAATCACCTGTCAGGACGGCAGGCACTGAGCTTGAACTGAATGCATCCATTTGTCCTGGACAGCTAGCTGACAGAGAGCTAAACATGTCTGTCTCCAGACACAGAAACTTTTCTACAGGCACACATTTTATTACAGTGTGATCCAACACCTGAGCATTGTGTTCAGTTTATAACCACAA